>OX411720.1:22499662-23099662 GCA_948252095.1 Dicycla oo
AAATGTTTAATCATGATCCAGAAAGTACATTTCGAGATTTCAAGCCACCATTTAACTGCAGTGCTGGATAATATACATATAATTATATGTATGTCCAAGGTGGCGGACATCGTTTATTTTATTTAATAATATATTAAGGGTGTATTTTCGGGCGTGCTGATAGCGAAAGTAGTATGTATTATACGTATTATAATGGATAATAATAATTTATTTGACAAAAAATACAAATAAAATATTAAAATTGTAATTTACCTATTAATATTATAAAAACTGTGACACGTTTAAGTGCTGAAGCTGGTGTTGTATAAACTTTTAATTTATATTTTTTTACAGATTACCTAAAGATCCTATTTTAAGAAGTAGGTGGATAGAAATAATAGGAAAAATCCGTGGAGATGATCTCTGGCAACCAACTAAAACAACAGTTACTTGCTCTGATCATTTCCGTGCCAAAGATCTGTATTTTGTCAACTGTTGTTTCCAATGCAATCCAAATATTAATAATCCAAAATTAAGAATAGTTCTTCAAATTACCTTGTTAATGTAGGTATGTATAATAATAATGTTGTAGTTAAATAATTCCGAACTAGAATATTAAGAATTAATAGCCTTCAATAGCAATGTCTTTTTCATTACAAATATATTTTACCTACTAATTCATATGCACAAACTCCTAACATGTGAAAAAAAAAACATAATTAAATGAATTTAAATTTAAAACAAATTAGATACCTCAAAATCACAACATATTTTTTTCCTCCTTTTATGGGAAATATTCAAAGGCTGGTATCACTCAGGACGCCCCCACCAGTGATGCGCCCGCTTGTTAAACAGTAAAAGCTACGCTTACTTGTGTGCGTAACATGCACACAAGCGCTTCAAATCTGGCCTGTTGTTTTCGTCCCGATTGCAGCGCAACACTCTATCTAGACATGTAAATAATCAAAGGTAGGTAATATGTATACACATATGTCATGTCTATTTGTATGTAGATTTTTCTTGTCAGTTTTTTTATTATTTTTCATTTTCACTTTCTTCTGGAATGGAATCACTAAAAGTTTTAGTTACTTTTAGTGACTCCAGCAGTTGCAATTTGTTGGTGGCAAACAGTTTCAAATCATCCATATAAAGCAGGTGGGATATTACCTGACCACCTCTAAATGTGCAGTCATGCATGTAAGGCGGGGCGGGATTGTGGAATCTGAGGGACTACAACTCTCAGATTCTATAAATCTGAGATCACTCTCCGTAAGTGATACAAATACCTGGGTATGTCAGAGGGGTTAGGCATAAACGGGCCTGACATGAAACAATCGCTGCAGGAGCGCTTGTTCGGTCGCCTGAAAAAGGTACTTAATAGTTCTTTGTCAGGCGGCAACAAGGTGCGCGCCTTTAACGGTTGGTTAATGCCGGTCCTGATGTACTCCTTTGGCATACTCAAGTGGACCCAGACGGAACTAGACGCTCTGGATAGGAGAGTCCGGTCACTGCTGACCGCAAACCGGATGCATCACCCACGTTCGTCTGTCAGGAGGCTGTACATTCCGCGGAAGTGCGGGGGTCGAGGTTTTCTAAATGCTAAGACCCTCCACAACCGTGAGGTGTGCAGTCTCAGAGAATATTTTCTCAAGGCTGACGTGGGTATGCACCGAGATGTCGTCGCAGTGGACAAGGGACTCACCCCTTTGTCCTTGGCTAAAGAGGACTGGCGCAAACCTGCGGTGCTTAGTACCAACGACCGCAAGGAAGTATGGCAAAGCAAGGAGCTTCACGGACGCTTTTTCCGGGCCCTTCATGGGCCCGAAGTAGACTTCTTAGCGTCCGTGGCTTGGCTACGCTTCGGTGACCTCTTTGGGGAAACCGAAGGTTCGGTCTGTGCGATTATGGATGAAGTTATGCTAACGAATATCTACCGGAAGTATATAATGAAAAACGGGACGATCGACATATGTCGGGCATGCCATTGTCCCGGTGAGTCTATCAGACATAGGTATTACTACTGGGTGTTCTCGGCTGGCTACCGGCGAGTATTTGCACAGGCATAACCAAGTGGCCAGGATTACCCATCAGCAACTTGCTTTGAAATACGGCCTTGTGGAATCTGAGGTACCGTATTACAGGTATGTGCCCGACCCAGTTCTCGAGAATGACCATGTCACGTTATACTGGGATCGATCTATTATCACCGACAGGTCTATTGTAGCCAATAAGCCTGATATAGTAGTAATAGATCGATCAGTGCGCCGCACAATGATAATCGATGTCACTATCCCGCATGACGAGAACCTCGTGAAGGCTGAGAAGGAGAAACAATTAAAATATCTCGACTTAGCTCACGAGGTTGTCGCCATGTGGAATGTGGCCTCGGCAATCATTGTACCGATAGTCATAACGGTCAATGGCCTTATCGCCAAGAGCCTCGACCAACATCTCAAGAGGCTCTCGTTGGGTGGCTGGGTGAAGGGCCTGATTCAGAAGCCAGTCCTCCTTGATACGGCGCGTATTGTGAGGAGGTTCCTGTCTCTGGAGTCCTAACCACCGGTAGCTTAGACCCTGTTCCCCATGCCGGTGGATTTCTATATTTTATATTTTTAAATGTTTTTATTTTTGTATTCTAATATTTAAAAATATAATTTATATGTAAAGAAATGAAATAAAGGAGATAATAATAATAATAACCTGGGACATTATTCACACACGGTCATCTGATCCCAAACTAAGCAGAGTTTGTACTATGGAAACCGGATAACTGATATGCTACATGCACTACTTTTTGTAAATACATACTTATATAGATAATTGCCGCAGTGACGTGCTCAAAATAATATCGGTATCGTATTATCCAGTTACTGGGTTGTGGAACCCAGTAACTGGATAATACGATACCCCTTGGTAAGACTGGTTGTCAGAATTATGGGCTTCTAACGACCCGTAACTAATCGATTCACGAATGACAGACGGGAACAAAAGCTTAACGTGCTTTCCGAGGCACGGAGGAGTCTCAATATGTAAAGATGGTCACCCATCCACGGACCAACCCCGGGAAGCATAGCTGAATCTGATGGATCGACCCGTGCTGCTGTTATTACTTAGCCACTAGCTCCACCATTTCTTTTTATTTTTATGTGTAACTAATAAATTACCTTTTACTGGACACCACTGGGCCTAGCACGAACGCGTGGAGTAAATGCGAATGATTTTAAAATTAGAATTACTCTTTTTAATCTTACTCGGTATACTATGACTTTATTCATTATATGTGATACTAAATTGTGCTTGTCGCAAAAAAAAAAATAAACCAAAATGCTTTAAGATAGTTGTAGATATTTTTTCGATTGATAAATGGTTCCAATTTACTTTACGTTTACTTCACACGTTCTCGGGCTAAGTGTGGCTAAGTAATAACAGCCGCACGTGTCGATCCATCAGGTTAAGCTACAATTGTCGGGGCTTGTTCGTGGAAAGGGGACCATCTTTACATACCAATAGTTCTCCGTGCCTCAGAAAGCACATAAAGCCGTTAAGCCCAAAAGTTTCACAACCAGTATTACCAAGGGGTAACATATTACCCAGTTACTGAGTTGTGGAGGTCAGATAGGCAGTCGCTCCATGTAAACTACTGGTATTCAGCTGCATCCAGTTAGACTGGAAGCTGACCCCAACATAGTTGGGAAAAGGCTATAATGATGACAGTCTATGTGCAGCGGTCTACTGCTGTAGGATACCCCCCCCCCCTTCCGCCCCTCCAATTACTTTGTTTTAATTTTTTTTCTTTTTGTTTGGCTCCTAAGAGTGATCCTAGCGTGATGTTAGCCTACCTCAAGAATTGGGCTATCAAATGCATTTTTTTTTTAAATCCGGCGGGTAGTTCCAGGGATTAGCGCGTTCAAATAAACAAACAAACAGAAAAACTAACTCTTCAGCTTTATTATTAGTAAGTATAGATTAGTATAGAAGTTACGTCGTTACAGGTAGTCAGAAGCCCGAAAGTCTGACAACCAGTCTTGCCGAGGGGTATCGTGTTACCTAGTTACTAGGTTGTGGAAGTCAGATAGGCAGTCGCTCCATGTAAAATAGTGATATATATCTGCATGCGGTTAGACTGGAAGCCGAGCCTAATATAGTTGGAAAAAGGCTAGGCTGATTAATTTTTTACGTCGTGCTAACAATGAGATCGTAATTTGTTTTCAAATATAAGTTATATTTTATGTAGGTATAACCCAATGAACACCTTTTCTACGTAAGCCAGTTACTCAATCTTTACAACAATAAGCTCAAAAGCATTTCAAAATTCATATCTCCCAGCAATAACTCAAACAGTGAGCCTACTTAATTCCGTCGATGTTACCCTTAACCGAACCCGATTACGTTACAAACGATTCCAACTCGGTACCAAATGACCGATCTCTTTTCTTGCTCCCATTTGGCACATAGAAATGAGGTCTTAGAAATTATTCCACAGAGAATTTTGTACTTTATTTGGAGAAAGTTATGGTTGAGTTTAGAAGTGTTAGTGTGAAAATATATAAGGGTTTACGTTCGTTAGGATTGACTTTACGTGTTTGGATAGATACGCACGATTCGTTTTGAGTTTTATTTACACTTGATAGTTATGCTTGTTTGGTGTTGCCGGGTGGAGTATGTTAGGTGTTTGTGTAAGGATTTTATCGGATGTAAATAAAAATATGTTTTGTAATGTTGTGACAGCTTGAAGGTTTGTTGGTGGCTGCTGCTACGGCTTTATCTAAAGTCTGGCGTGGACTACATAATATAATATACATAAGTTTGGCTTTTTGAGAATGTATTGTAAGTTTTAAGGTAGAGTGAATTGAGGTTACTTTGATACTACCGGTTTACTTTGTACCTTTCGGCTTATGAAAAACTTAATTTTATTCGGTGTGTGAACACATCCAAAAGGATTTTATTTTTTTGGTTGGTACTACTATTAGTTTCTTTTTAGGCATTGTAGATATTTGGTATATTTTAAAACTATAGATTTTTGGCGGCATCATAAGTTTTTCTTACCTTAAAAATACCCAGTAAGCGGTACACCAACAAAACCATTTTATATTATAGAAAACACGGACACACACCGAATATCTACAACGCCGTATTAAAAAGAAACTATCAATGATGCCAACCAAAAAATAAAATCCTTTTGGATTCGTTCACACACCGATTAAAATTAAGTTTATCAAAAGTCGAAAGTTGTTATCATAGAAAACACGTAGTATCAAAGTACCCTCATTTTACTATAACTTAATTTTACTTACTAACAAACCTAAGAAACCTGAGGACGTAGACAAAGTGAAATTTCATGAATGATAACGATGGTGGAAAAGTCAAAAATGTATGAGACTGACATACGGTACCGAAAAGCATAATTATGACGTAATACAAAATGCTTTGAAAGAATAGAGGTATGAGAAACAGGGTGTAAAGTTCACTCATCCTCCATAGAAAAGGAAGGTACCTCCGACCAAACGGGTGTTGTATCTGGTGACCCGACAATTGACGTCGGGACGTTGTATGCTAGTCGCACGGTAAATTTTGCTTGCGCGATGCAGGATTATGCGTCACTTCAATGTGATGCGTAGTTTTCACGTGGCATTGTAGATGCCGCTACAAAAGCGCTTCACCAACACGCTGTAGTACTCGTGGTAATCGGCATCAATCATACCTACATGTGACGCAAACTATATCCCACATCCTATACTGCCCTCTGTGCAGGAAAAAATGCAGCCATAGCGACATCTGCGCTGCCACCGACACCCTATGCCTGTGGAAGTGGCAAAGTTTTGAGCCAGCGAAATTTAGTTTTAAATTTATTTTTAATTTAGAACAAGACCTACCTCATACATAAACTCACACCTTTTTCTATCGGTATATGTAGGTAATTAAATGTTTTGTTCATCGTAAGTCTTGTACACTGCATAATAAATAATTCATTCCTTGAGTGTAAGCATTGAGAAAATAACATGCTGAAATTATTTAAAAATGCCAACAAAAAATTCTAACCGGTAAGACCTGGGCGTTTCCTCCCGCCTTATCCGGAACAGGAACCTCCCGAAGCAACCGTGTCCGGTGAGGACCTGCGTCAGGCGCAAGGTGAGGACGCCGTGGCGCCTCTCCAACCACTCCTCAAGGAGGGGAATTATCGCCGCAATTGTGGCGTGCCCAGCACTGGGTTGCAACAGTCGCACTCTCCATGTGGCTATGAGATCCCGCCGGAGCTCTGTCCGCTGTGCCGTGATTTCTCACGGCAGCGGAGTTATGCCTCCTCGCGCCGCTCCCATGTGTGTGCGAGGACTTTTCAAATTCAAATTCAAAATATTTATTTGCCAGAAAATACATTGTTTAACAAGGGAAGATCTTAAAGCCTAAAGTTATTGTATTCTGCCTGCAAGCAAGCGTGCAAATTACTCATTTCAAATCAAATCAAAATCAAAAATTATTTATTTCTCCAACATAATTTAGGCTTAACAGATTAGTGATTGGAGCCTCCCTTTAAGCAAGTAATGCCTGTATAGGGAGACTCCGCTCTTCCATACCGAATACTACTTGGATAACAATAAAAATAAGAATAATAAAAATATAATGAAAGTAATACAAAAATACACCATTTGTGTGAGTGTGTGAGTATGTGTGTGAGAGAGTGAGTAAATGTGAGAGTATGTGAGCGCGTGTGAGAATATGTGTGTGTATGTATTTGTGAGTGTGTGTGAGCCTGTTTGTGTGTGAGTATAATATGAGTGCCAAACATGAGATGCGAGGTAAGGACGTGTAACCACATATCCCTTCAACACTTATATTGTTGAACTCCATTTCATGCAACAGTTCAAGTGGACAGCAACCATGCGTCATGATCATCAACTCAAGTTACATGTGATAACAGTGCCTCCGTTTCATCGTAGTTTAAAAGTTTTATCCAATTAATTAAAGATTGTTTGCAGTCATAGTACTGTTTTGTATAAATGTTTATTTCCTTATTTATCCTATTATATAATTGGGCAGAACGTTTTTGTAGTTGTATTCTAGCAAAGCGAGTTCGTGATTGGGGAATTTGCATAATATTGTCCTTTCGTCTTTTTGTTAATTTGGAGGAGTCTAACGGTAAAGTTTTGTGTGTTTTCAAGATGGTCTGCATAATATATAATTTTCTAACAGAGAGCAGGTCACTGATCTGGTATAGTTCACCTGTGGGGAATCTCAATTTCTTAAAATACATAATTTTTATTAAGGCGCGTTGTGCACGCTCAACATCTATGAATTTTGATTTACTAGCCCCTCCCCAAACAGGGATGCAGTACGTCAAAACTGACTGTACTAGAGCAGTATATATTTCATTCAGGAGATTTCTTGGTGAATTGTGGCGAGTATACAAAGTTTTTGGGACGACATGCCGTAAAGAATTAAATAACCAGCTTAGCTTTCTGACTTTACTTGCAACTTGTTCGAGATGTAGGTACCAAGATAACCTTTGGTCAACTACCACTCCTAAGTATTTCGTATGAGTTACTTTATCTATTGTTGGACATTTGCAATTTAGATTATTTTATATTGTCACATTGGTGAATGTTTAATTTAAATTGTTCATCAGGCTGGGTACGGTTGTTAATACTAAAACATATAAAGTCGGTTTTAGAGGTGTTCAATGTAAGTAAATTGTTTTTTAACCAGTTGGCTATTATAGTCATACCCATCTCAGCATAGACTTTGACCTCTTTCCAGGACTTCCCAGAAAAAACAACAGCTGTATCATCGGCATAAGCGAAAATTTTGGCATTTTTGATGTTCAAATTACAGAGGTCATTAATATAGGTCAAAAATAATGTTGGACCTAGAACGCTTCCTTGGGGCACGCCATATGATACTTGGGCGTCTTCGCTAATACAGTCACCAACTCTTACTCTCTGTTTTCTATCAGAAAGATAGTTACGAAGGAGGTCCAGCGGGATACCTCTTATTCCAAATTCTTTTTCTAATTTGCTCACCAGAATGGGAACAGAGACGGTGTCAAATGCTTTTTTCAGATCTAAGAATAGGTACTGTAATACATTTATTTCCATTGTCAAGACTGTCAACTACTTGAGTTGTAAGAGCAGTTACTGCATCCTCAGTAGATAAACCTTGTCGGAATCCATACTGAGAGTCTGACAGTAGGTCAAATTTATTTAAATATTTAAGTAGTCTGTTATTTATAAGCTTCTCTATTATTTTTGAAATAGTGGGTAAAACGGATATGGGTCTATAATTATTGACGTCGTCTCTGTTCCCGCCCTTATGTACAGGTGTAATAATGGCCTGTTTAAGCGGTGCAGGGAATAAGCCTGTTCTAAAGCATAAATTAGCAAGATGCGCTATAATCGGAACAGCTTCCCTACTTATATACTTTAGAAAACCAGTCGTTATATTGTCCCAGCCCGAGGCGCTTGAAGTTTTTAGACCAGCTAAGATTTCTTTAACTTCACTGAGGTCCGTCTCATAGAGTACAAAAGAATTGGGCTGATTAGACAACTTACCTGTCGAACTAGGGAGATTTGTGTTTAGTTGTATATTCCGAGCTAGCTGTTCTCCTATGTTTACAAAAAAGTCGTTTATAAAGTTAACTGAGTCGATCGGAGATGATTTTAGGTTCAACAGTTCCCCATTTTCATTTTTAGGTTTGCTAGAGTAGGTTATAGTTTTTATATTTTTCCAAAGTAGTTTATTATTTTTGACTGTTTTAGCTAGAAGTTCTTTTTGATACTTTCTTTTTAATTTTTTAATGAGGTTATTGCAAAAATTCCTATATCGGGTATAGGTGATTTTTATAACTTCATTGTGCGGTTCATTTTTGAGACATTTTTGCATTTTATTGCGGTTATGTATACACCGTAGGATACCAGGGGTGATCCACGGTTTAATAATACGCTTATGACAAGGGATTTTTACAATATCAGTGCTTATTTTTATGGACTCAGATAATTTCTGCAGGAAAAGATTAGTTAATGCTATAGGGTCGTCACAGAAGAGCAGTTCTGCGATTTGGTGTTCTTGAAGATATTTTAACGCATTTTCATAATTTACAGTTTTACTTGTTTTTGGAGCAAATTGTATATCCTTTATTTTAGATACAGATAGAAAAGTGGTGTAATGATCAGTGACTGTAGTGTGTAAGATACCAACAACTGCTGTCAATTTATTTTTGTTAAATTTCAACATAAAATGATCCAAACAGTTATTTTTCCTGGTAGGCTGAGTATGACCAGGGAGTATACCGTATGCAGACAGCATATTAAGGTAATTTAATCTATTTTTACACTCTTGACTAGGTTCAGAATCTTTTCTTTTAATATTAATATTGATATCTCCCGCTATAATAATGTTTTTTTGCATTGGAAAAGTATCAAGCTGTTTGCCCAGCGAGTCGAGGAAGTTATCAGTACTAACATTTGACGGCGACCGGTAGATGCACAAAATAATGAAATTAAGAACGTCTAATTGAAGGCACGACGCATGAGTTAACTTTATTTCCATAACTTTACATTTAAGTGTATTTTTTATGTAAACAACAACACCATCGTTTTGATTTAAGTGGTGGGTAGAAGTGTAAGAGTGATAGTTGTTTAGTTGTGGTATCTGTTTATAGGCACTTAATCTACATTCCGTCAGTATAATGATATCAGTTTCGAAGGCAAGAGAGGACAGTGTTGTCAAGAAACTGTCAAAATTACAATATATACTCCTTATATTTTGAGATATAATCGTCAGATCGTTTCGTTTAACTTGAATTCGTTTAGCGAGATCGGATGAGTCACATTCAATAATGCGGGTAATTTCAATATTGTCTATTTCATTAAGCGTATTTAGTGTATCACCCATTATGAATATTGTAAATGGATAAAATCGTCATTACTAGGTCGGTATAAGGATAATTATTAGCTGTATATAATAGTTTAGTAAAACATGATCGGTAGTAGTTGCAATAACATAATAATATTATTAATCTCGCACATCGCGTTAGAGTAGGGTTAGTGAATAAAAAAGTGTGTTGATGTAAGGTATGTGCTATTGTGTAAGTAAATGATTGGGTGTAAAATGATGCATGGAATATATTCGTTACGAGGATTTGTGTACATGTGTGTATGTGGATATAGAGTAACTGGTATAGTGTAAATGTGTGTTTATCAGTGCAATTTAGTGTGATACATTTACCTTTAGAATTATGGAAAACAACAGTTTGCGTGGAGCATTCAGTGAGCGCATTGGACAACTGTATCGAATTGCAAAGTCGCAAAGAAGTATTAGTTTTATGGTAGAAGTAACAATGCATATTTATAGGTAGTCACGAATTCAGTATTAATTGATGGACCTGGTCCTCTGTTCTAATAACAACGGTCGGTGACTGTTCGTCTTTTTTTAAGTAGACCTTACCATATGCAGTCCAACAAAACTTGTAAGTGCCTGATTTAGATAAATCACGGGCAAGGAAGAACAAACGGGACGCCTTGGTGGTGAGATGCTCAGCCAGGAAGATAGGGGTGTCTTCATGAGTTTTTAGTCCCAGGTGTTTACAGGCGAGTTTTGTCTTGTTTTTAAGATTAAAATTCTTTCCCATTTTCAGTAGTTCTGCCTTCAATATAGAGGAGCCAGTTTCCACAACAATCGGTGTGTTAGGACTATCACTTTTCTTGCCTCGAACTCTGAAAATGTCTTTAATATTGTGTTTGTCCAACATACACCCTATATTGCTAGACAGACAAAGAACCATGTCTATAAGGTCTTCTTTGGATTCATCGGATTTTTTAGGCACATTTTTCAGAACGAAATTGGCCTTGCGGCATCCTATTTGCATATCTTCTAGCTTCTGTTCCAGAACTGTAATATACTGATTACTATCCTTAGCCTGCTTCTCCAGTTTCCCGATTTTCACCTTTAATTCTTCATTTTGCTCAGTCAGAGATGTTATTGAATATTCAATGTTTATATTCGACTGCTGTATTTGTTTGAGAGTTAAATTGATTTCATGAATCTCACTTTCTCGTTTTTCCGTAAAGAGTTTCATCATTTTCCTCATCTCCTCCTTAAACTCGTCTAACTGTTGACCAATCGAAACATCCTCTCTGCTACGCTTGGCTCGTTGAAATACGAAGCTGGGCGGTGATTTGCAGCTTCCTACCAGGTTAATGTCCGTATCAGAGATGGACTTGTTCGTGGATGAATCCATAACCAATGCGAGTCGATACCCAGATAAATTAGAGTAGGTATTAGCGATGTAGACACTGCACGTAGTTGATTCGTAGCGGATTTCGTCGTACGAGAGCGATGAACGTCGTAGTAGCACCAAAAAACGATAGCGCACGGACACAATGCTTGATCACAGGCAAGCAGGCAGCGATGCGGAAACAGGACAGTAATTATGACTACGTTCTCTTTTACTCGAGATGCGCGGGGGACACTCAGGTACGCGTCACCGCGCTGGCCAACGGTCATGGGTTTGAACCAAAATGATAACTATGACACTAACAATAGTGACACTTTCGTGTGTACTTTATATTTAATTTTTGCGGAGCAAGCGATAACACGTCTGCACTCAAAGCTGGTTCGGACGAAAGAGGAATCATTTGTGTCATTCATTTTCACATCGTACCCAAAAACACAAATTAAAAAAAAAAGAAAAACAGACCAAACCATAATAACATTAATGCATTTCAATACTTTAAATTGTCTGGTTCTAAAAATCAACAAAAATTAATAAATAAATAAAAAATGTCAATACAATTTTAAATGTCCTTAAAATTAAAAGAACATCAATCAAATTTTATATGTCAATAGCTTTAATTTTAATAATTTTCGTCGAGACATTATAAAAATTGACAAAACTTAAAAAAAATATAATAATAATAAAAACATATTACTTCTGGGTGTTCTCGTTTAGCTAACGGCGAGTTTTTTTTGTCTCCAGATGCCACGGCGGCAATCCGGCAAGGAAGCTCGCCGCCTCACCGGAGACCTTGTAGTATCCCTGGACTAGCCGGATGGACATGACTCTCTGGGACGCGTTCAACAGGCGGGCTGGTCTCCGCCCCAAGGAACGTGCCCACACCGGTGCCCCGTAAAGGGCCATGGACCACATAAGCCCCGCATAGAACCTCCGGCAGAAGGCGCTTGGACCCCCTAGATTGGGCTGGAGCCGCTTCAAGGCAGCCCCGGCCCGCTCCAGTCTGGGAGCCACACGTCGGAAATGCTCCACGACGTTCCATCAGCTGTTGAGGACGAGTCCCCGGTATTTCATCGTCGGTACGACGCCGATGTGAACCCTCTTACCGCTATATGGGAACCCGACGGTGCACGGTGGCCCGTTCCGAGGACCATGAAAATACATGACCTCGGACTTGTGCAGGGCCACCTCGAGTGCCAATTGCCGGATCCTCACGACGATTGTCGCTACCCCGCGTGTCGCTAGTTCGGCCTCCGCTTGGTGCGACCTCCCCTGTGCCAGGAACAGCGTGTCGTCAGCGTAGTATACCACGCTGATGCCGCTAGGGAGATCGGCGCGTAGCATCCAGTCATACCCGATATTCCACAGATGCGGCCCTAGGACCGATCCCTGTGGGACACCGCTCGACTATTCTCGCCGGTTCCACTCTCCCTGGTGACTGGAGTGTGACTAACCCCTGAGTTTGTTTTATTGACTTGAAAACGTCTTTCACTCGATGTACTGGTGGTAAGTTCAATATTTCTGACCGACAAAAACCTGAAGATTTCAACCGCTAATAACTACGAGAATTTTAATGCTAGAGTAATGGTTGAGCATTCAAAAGATAGATCATATTTATAACAATTCTAAGACCGGATAAAATTCGCGAATGACGTCACACGTGCACGCGCATGCGCGCGACCCTCTACTTTTCACTAGGTCTCGAAATATAAATTCGTATAGCGCAAAAACGTGTTCAGCTGAATCAGTTATTCTGATGTCTTTGTCAAGAGTTGACAAAGCACTACTAAGACCTAAAGAGAAACAACATAAATATTGGCCAAAATAGGGTCAAAAACTAATATGAAGTTGATAATAGCAAAAGAATGTCAGACGTTGTCTCTCAGAAATGAAAAAAAACCCAATCAAACAAAGCTTGCATCAAAAGAAATGCAATGAGCCTAAAAAATCTAGTGGAAAGCAAATACCGCAGTGTCTGAAACCAAAATCTGTTGCAAATAGCAATAAAGTTTAAGATGTCGTTTCATATCGGCCGTAAATCTGCTCAGAACTGAAAAATATCATAATCGGTGAAAGCTTACTTTAAAAGGAATGCAATGAGCCTTCTAAGTTTAGTGTCGAGCAAATATTGTACAATGGTTACGGCAGTATGGGAAACCGTAGTAAAATTTCAACCTGCTTTCACAAAAACAAACGGCGCGGGCTCGAACTGCGCTTACTATTTTTTTTATTTTTTTTATATGATGTGTAGTGATTCCAATATACTATTTACGAATAAACAACTTCATTTAATTTAATTTCAAAGAAAATAACCATAAAACATCCTTACAAAAATTCCTTTAAGAAAAATGCAAGTCATGAAAATTGATTTCAGAAGCACTTTATTCGCTTGCACTTTAAATATTCTACATATAATATAACAAAAACCACTACGTTTCACGTGTCATAAAAATTTTATGCAGTTATGACTCGGATTACGTTAAAAAGGTTTTCAATAAAGCTTCAAACAAATTCTATGAAATATTGCAAATTTTGCAAGTATATTCTGAGTAAAATAAATATACAAAGCTGGAACTGATACGTTCTGACAGTAAAAGAAAGAGATTATCGAGAAATTCCACTGGACACAATAATTTTTTTAGTATTTTTTTGGGTTCCGTACCTCAAAAAGAAAAAAACGGAACCCTTATAGGATCACTCATGTGTCTGTCCGTCTGTCACAGCTAATTTGCTCCGAAACGAACGGACTGATTAAGTTGAAATTTGGGACACTTATGTATTTCTGTGACCCAAACACGGACGTGTAATGTAAATTAATGAATTTTGAATATGGGGGTCAATTTTGGGGGGCAAATAAGAAAAAATAATTTTTGCAAACTGTACTGTGCGATATATTAAAGGAAAGGACGGTAAGGGTCACAAATATCATTTTTTTATAATTTTAAAATAAACTGTTTTAAAGTTATTTAAGAAAATAGACGAAAATTGATCATTCCCCCCCTTTTATCTCCGAATCTACTGAGCTTAGAATTTTGAAAAAAATACAGGATATAATTCTATATCTATAGATTACAGGACAACCTTTAAGAAGTCTATGGTCTTAAAATAACATGGTAAATCTCTCAATATTGTGCGTACAAACTTACATTTGTCCAGTTTCGTTTAACTAGAAAAGGATCCAACCTACATTAGGTGTAATGTGGGTTGGATCTTTTTCGTTTACTCGTAACTATGGACATTTGTAGTTGGAATGTATGGGAGAACATGTTTTTCAACTACAATGTTAAGTTTGTTCTTGGGATAAATTCATTCCAACTACGGAACCCTTTATTGTGTGTGGTCCGACACGCACTTGACCGGTTTTTTTTTTAAGATTGTTTTTGCTATAAGTGTAGCATCTAAATCAGCTGAGCTTTTCATAACAAATAATGAATTCCATGATAAGCAATGGTAATGATTAAAATAATAAAACAAAATAATGCTTATATTTCTGAGCCTTTCAATCACAGTAGACATAGAAATTATAAATGTTAAAGTTTCTAAATCAACTGACGCAAAAGAGACTAAGATTAGTTTCATATAATTCAGAATTTCAAATGTCTACTTAAAATATTTATAGAACACAGATGTCCTAAACTAATCTAACAAACGAACCATTTACCAGATGCTACTATTTTTGTACTAAATCCTATTATAATTTATACAATAAGCTTTAGTAGAGGATTATTATTGCAATTACAATTGGAATATTCTAATGAGATTAAAAAGATATTAGTTTTCGTTAGTCTGCAATTTTTTTGGTGAAATTGTGGTTGCAAATAAAACTGCAATGTGTTTTAGTAATCTTTTAGAAGTTCATCATGATCTGTTTAGCCTTTTCCCAACTATGGTAGGATCGGATTCCACTCTAACCTGTTGCAGCTGAATACCAGTATTTTACATGGAGCGCCTGCCTATATGACCTCCACAACCCAGTTACTGGGTAACACGATACCCCTTGGCAAGACTGGTTGTCAGACTTTTGGCCTTCTAACTACCCGTACCGACTGTCAAAGATCTATGAATGACAGCTCAGACCAACAGCTTAACGTGCTTTCCGAGGCACGGAGGGGATATGTAATGGATAGTCCATGAACCGTGGCAAGCGTAGCTTAACCTTCGATCGTTCCGTGCAGCTCTTACTATTTAGCCACAAGCCCGTGGACTTTTCATAAGGAGATTTTAAAATTTCTCGTGCTTATCCAAGCGTTATTTCATCTAGTATGTTCGCTGAAGTAAACGACAGACGTTTAAACTTCTAACAACTCCTGTTAATTGCAGTCCAATTATTTTTATTTTTTTAAAGTGTTTTCATGAAAGTTGATTATAATTTGTTTTTTTTTTTTTTTGTGGATGGGAAATCATCAAATAACTACTCCCGCTCTGGGTGGAGCGGAAGGGCGCCCACCCGTGTTCCTTCAGTTGCCTATGCCAGGGCTACGGTATCTTTTTCAAACAACCCGCGACCCCAGCGGTGGAATACAACGCGCCGTCGACCCGGGCCTGGTCCTCACCGGACGGCGAGCTGCCCACTACTCACCGTCCTCAAGCCTGGAGTCTGGATTAGTGTCCTGTTGATAGCAAAAAAAAAATCAGGTTGCTTGACTTATCACACGAGGTTGTCGACATGTGGGACGTGGACTCTCCAATCATTGTATCGATAATCGTTACGGTTAATGGCCTAATAGCGGAGAGCGTCGACCGACAGCTCAGGAGGCTTTCATTGCGCGGCTGGGTCAAGGGCTTGATTCAGAAAGCAGTACTCCTGCTCTCGACCCCTGACCATTATTACTTAATGGGACTTAAAATAACTGGCGATATGTGGGTATATTATAGGTACGCCTCTGCCTAACCCTTCGGGGATTACAGGCGTGATGTTATTAAGAATTTTAAAGAGTATGACATATATTACCTGGCTACCATATAATAGGGGGCGAGCCTATTGCCATCTACCGGGCACAAATCCAGACTCCAGGTAGCTACTGAGAAATTTCACATAGGAAAATCCATTATCATTTTACCCGACCAGGGAATCTTTCCCAGGAATAGTAGCGCAATTTTATTAACGTATTATAAACATTAAAAACAAAAACCCTAGGATGTTCTTAGGTGCTGCACAAACAAACACCAGTGCGTTCCACGAATGATGACAAAGATCTTTTACTGTTTTTTTTTTTTACTTTTTTTTACTGTTTTTAGCATAAATAATAAACTGTCACGAGATAATTATAAGATTTTTATGTTTTGTTTTAAAGAATATTTTATTTAATTTTGTTTCAAGAAATATTTGATAAGTTATAAAGTAAGTTATATTTAAGGAGATTTTATTTTTATTTTTGTGTTTATTTCTTTTATTAATTTTAGGTACATAGTTATTAATTTGTGGAAGCTTGTAAATGGCAATTGTAAGCGCTACTGTACATAACTTACCTTTAAAGATGTTAGACTGTAAGTTTTCTGAATAATAAATAAATCTGCATTAGTCTGAACAGTCGCAGGAGAATACTCGTGTTATAAATAAACATCAAACAAATCTCAACAAAAAGATTTGATTAAAAAACAACTAAAATAAACATGGCCATTCATCTTTTAATTAAACAGTGCCTCGGGGACTAGCGATGAGTAAATCTTGCAGCAAATAGTTTTGCGGACCGTACCAAGCTTTGCCGACTTAATTGAAGCGTATAATAAAAATTATATGTTAATTCTGAGATGCACAGACGTAGTGGGGAATAAGCTAGAAAACATACAGATTGTGACTTATTAGATGTTTAATTTAATGTTTGATTGTTTTTTGCTGAAATGAAGTTTTAAATTCTTCTGTAGAGGACTCGATAGTTCATAAAGAATTCATATGGAGAAATTCAATCTATTATGACCTAGAAAGTTCGACAGAAAACTTGAAAATATAAACCTAAACTGTCTGGTTAACTCTGAAAAGCTGTGCCTGACCGATGCGAAAAGTGCCTTGCCCGGACACAGATCGGCCCGTGAACCCATCTTCCCAGAGACAGTGGGATGAGCGGCTCTGCAGGTTGGTATAATCTTATTAATACGTCCACCAATACTGCTGAGCGTGCTCGCCTGCTGGCTGTGGGTGTGTGGGAGTCAAGCCTCTGGCTTGAGGCACTACCGTCACCCAACATAGGCACAATGCTGGGTGACACCACGTTCCGGCTCGCTACCTGTCTGCGTCTGGGCGCTCCTTGCGGGACTCCGCATCCTGCCAATGCGGTAAAGGTATCGACTGTATCGGACACCATGGCCTGGCCTGCAGTAAGAGCGCAGGCCGGATAACACCGCATGCCAGCATCAGTGACATCATCCGTCATGCTCTTGTTACCAGGTGTGTTGGGCCGCAGCTGTTTTAGAACCCAGTGCCTTGAATGGCTATAATGCCTTGGAAGGTAAGTTGGCCTTTGGTGTGGGATGCAACGTGTGTCGAAACCCTTGCGCCATCCCATCTTTCTAGCATGGCAGGCTGTGCTGGGGCGGCTGGTTAGGGTGCGGAGAACCTCAAACGGCGCAAATATACCTTATTGGGAGCTATATTTTTGAGCTGTTTGGTGTTGAAACACTAGGGCCTTGGGGTCCGAGCGCTCATCAAGTATTTCGGGACATCGCTAAGCGGTTGTTGGATTTTTCACGGGACCAGAGGGCTGGCCTATTTTTAGCTCAAAGTTTCAGCATTGCCATCCAACCTTGCAATGCTGCCAGATTTTTGGACACTTTTCCCATTGACAGCGATGCGGACGAATTTTTTGACGCCCAATTAGCGTTTCCCCTTTATATTTTATTATATACTTGTACATAATGTACATGTTTTACTGTATTTAATACATATTTACTTATTATAATGATTAAACAATAAATCAAAGTTATATAACCTAACATAAATATGAACGTATTCATGAAAACAACATTGAAACACGTGCAAAACCGGGGAATCTACAAGTCTAGAGCAAAAAGGTTTATTAGGTACTTCTGTGGAAGCGTGCATCATAATTATTTCATAAACAATTTCTTAAAAGAGTGCCAAATTAAAAACCAAAATTCATAACTAGATACTAACAATTTCTTCATAATGTTCACCAGTATTTAACCGCCCCTTTTCAATTCCCCCCGTTGTATTCATCGCACCCTTCCAAAATTTAAATCCTTCATTAACTATTTAAAATATTTCCTTAATCCCGAAACAAACACTTCAATTAATAGTCAAGTGACTTTACAGGATTAAACGGGAAACTCCCGAAACCCGGGATTTCGGGAGATTAGTAAGAAGCCTGAGACAACATTATGGAATTACCACTGTAAGGCGATGGCCAAATCTGTTCGAGACAACAGATTCTCTTAAAAGATATTGATAATCTGATAAATTGTATTTAATTGAGGAAAGTGTGTTAATGGGAAGCAATTTTCTTGTGTTTTCTGTTTAGATAATTAATTTTTGTGAATGATGGTTATATTTGATGGTGATTGAACTAGAGTTACAGTTGAGATTTCTCCCGACAAGTCCCATACGTTTGGGTTGATTTATACAGGTTGTAGCATAATTAATGGATAACCTTGTATCTGCGGGTGGGCGACCCCAAGCCCTATAATATAAAAAAATAGTCAAACCCCGGAGTCGATGGGCATGCGCAATTTTTTTTTTTTTTTTTTAATTGCCACCTTTGGTCACTTCATCGGCCACCGTGTTCGCAAATGAAGGAATTTCCACTATTTGATTTCTGCATAATATTCTTAAATAAACGTGCAATAGACGTGTATTACAGTTTTAGAGTACTTCATGTGCGTTTTTTTTTTATCTTAAAGTGAAAAAATTGTGTTTTTTGTAAAAAAAATTTCCTAAGTTTGAGTTCGTCTGGTGTAAAAAAAAGTGTATGGAAACCTAGTTGTTTATATTTTTTTAAACTTCTCCCCTTAATGCAGATTCCGAAATGGTAAGTATAAATAAATATTCCTTATCTATTTTAGATACCAAGTTGATTTTTTACAGAAACACAATTTTTTCAATTTAAAATTAAAAAAAAAACCACATGAGGTACTCCAAAACTCTAATACACATCTTATAGCACCTTTATTTAAATATATTATGCAGAAATAAGACAGTGAAAACTCCTTCATTTGTGAACACGGTGGCTGAGGCAATTGGCAATTTTTCAAAATATAATTTTCAAAAAAAATGGCGCGTACACATCGACTCCGGGGTTTGACAATTTTTTATATTATAGGGTCCCCCACCTGCACATACAGGGTTATCCATTAATTACGCTACACCCTGTTTAGGTATTGAAGTTTTGTATGCGACATTTGATTTTTTTTCGCTATTACGATATTAGTCCCATGGAGAAAATTTAATGATCTGAATCACGCCTACAAGACCACACCTTTATGAGAAAATGCTGTAATAAAACAATAGTTTGTGCAGTGTTGTAGTAAAAAACTACAAAACAAAATACATATTTCTCCAGACACCCTTCCCTTAGGCTCAATACCTGGAAAGGTTAACATAATCTGCGTTTAACGGTCTACTATCTTAGAATCCGTCGGTTAGCGGCCAAACATGAGATAAGACGAGGCATTGATTAAACGTATCTCTTTAGTGGTGTAGTCGTTAACCCTCGCTATTTGTTAGTGGTGTATTGGCCCTGTAGTGGATGGGTAGGCCCATCGTTTTTTGCAAACATGTTAATTGAATGTTCGCACCTTTTAAGGATTCGGTATGATGTATGTAGAAAATATATGACCTTGGCCAAGAGCTAAGTAAGCCAGATCAGCTAGATAATTATAAACTCAGGTTGATGATTGCTGTGAAAATCCGAATGCCAGAAAAGATATGCTCTTCGGTAATCTTCATGTTTCCGAATGAACTCGAACATCGCGCCTAAGAGTAACCCCACACAGAGGCAAAACTCGTCATCGCATGGTTGTATTTCCGAAGATGATTCCTGAAGCGCACACTTTTTATCTGTACGTATTCTTAAATAAAAATTGAACAGTCACATTGTCTTCCACCGCGAGCAGAGCGGACCCATTAAGGACTCCATTTAACTCGCAAGAGTAAACTGCATACGACTATTTTTTGGTGGAAATACAAGTATGCCGTTTACTCTTGCTAGTTAAACGGAGTCCTTAATGAGTCCTTTCCACTCGCGGTGGAAACCGGGCTTCTGGATTCTCTAGAAAACGGTGATCGGTCATACAATAACGGCTGTCCAATAACAGAGCGTTTTTTGACACTTTAATGTCAAATACTGGTGAAAATTACATAATGATATGACGCATGCGTTTTCCTAGGAAACCAAAGCATTATTAATCATTACTGACAGACACAAATACTCGTACCTATACAAGAATGTAATCCATGATCTCCAAAGTAGATATTTGCAGCAAGAATGTTATCACAATTTTGTGAACATACAAACACTCGTTTGTTTTATATGAGAGCAGGGTAATGAAGATGTTTCTCTTGCTTTACGAGCCAGAATTCTTGGTAGGTCATTTGAACAATGTTGAATATTTCACTGGCATTTGTTCCTTAGCAATAGGTAGGACATTTTGTGCGCGTCTAGCAACGGGATTTAGGGTACCATTACCGTGTAATAAATGCATAGGTTGACCTGGTAAATTGGTGCGCGCTTTCAACTAAATAAATGAGATAATAATAATAATATTCTGGGACATTTCATACGCGGTTTTTTCACATTTCAACTAAGCAGAACTTGTACTATGGAAACCAGATAACTGATATACTACATACACTACTTTTATTTTTGGAAGTACATACTTATATAGATAATTACACCCAGACTCAGGAAAAACAGACATGTTCATGCACACAAATATTTGTCCTGAATGGGAATCAAACCCACGACCTGCGACATGATAGGCGGTATCTTAACCAACCACGCCATCTGGCCTGTCGAAATATTAAATATTCTAGACCTACTAAAAACAAATTCTACTTGTGTTCATAACAAGAATATTGCCGTTATCAATCAACTTGAAGTCGTGGTAAATAGTAATTTTCACCTTTCTTATCTACCTTCTATACAAATCTATCATCATTCTGCCTAGCCTTTTCCCAAATATGTTGGGGTTGCCTGCAGTCTTACCGCATGCAGATAAATACCAGTATTTTAAAAGGAGCGACTGCCTATCTGACCTCCACAACTCAGGTACTGGGTAATACAATATCCCTTGGTAAGACTGGTTGTCAGACTTTCAGGCTTTCTGACTACCCGTAACGACGTAACTTCTATACTAATCTATACTTACTAATAATAAAGCTGAAGAGTTTGTTTTGCTGTTTGTTTGTTTAACTGCGCTGATCTCTGTAACTACCAGTCGGATTAAAAAATTTTTTTTTGCGTCTCATAGCCCAATCTTGAGGAAGGCTATTATCACTCTAGGGTCGCTCTTAGGAGACGAGCAAAAAGAAATAAGTCAGAAAGAACGCTAAGTGCAAACAAAGTAAAAGCGCGAGCTTGCGATGCCACTCGCCTGCTGAGGCGGGTGGGACGGGGGCGGGGAAGCTAGTCATGAATATGGGAGGGTGAATATTTGACCTTTAAACCGCCGTCATTACCTTCCGCCAAAAGTTGATGAAAGAGAATATATTTAATGAAATATTTCAGCAATTCCTGATTCTGGTCCTTAAGCAGATTCTGGGAATTGATGAAATATTTCATTAAATATATTCTCCTTCATCAACTTTTGGCGGAAGGTAATGACGGCGGTTTAAAGGTCAAATATTCACCCGGGAACTGAGTTCTTTTTGTTTTCAGAACACAGTATCTTATCAATTTTAACTGCCATTTTCAGCCGACTTTTAGCGAAGCAACCAATGACCACTTTATAGATCAGGATATAAAGGATCAGAGGAACTCTGCAAGTAGCATTGGTATGGGCATGTGATGCGGTGGAATGAGGAAAAAGTCGTGAGGTAAGTTTTGAATATGAGTGTGGTGGAGGGGAATACCAAAAAACCGGCCAAGTGCGAGTCGGACTCACGCACGAAGGGTTCCGTACAATGGTACGGAACCCTTCGTGCGTGAGTCCGACTCTATAAAAACGAGCAAAAAATAATTACGTTTGTTGTATGGGAGCCCCCTTAAATATTTATTTTATTCTGTATGTGTTGTTATAACGGCAAGAGAAATACATCATCTGTGAAAATTTCAACTGTCTATATGGTGACAGACAGACAGCGGAGTCTTAGTAATAGGGTTTTACCCTTTGGGTACGGAACCCTAAAAACGATAGACGAACTGTATGAAAGAAAATATGGCTAGAAATAAGGTGACTACCGAGTTGATGAATACAGTAAGTAATATATCCTAACTAATATTATAAATTCGAAAGTGAGTTTGTTTAGGTATTTGTTATGCTTTCGCGCTAAAACGGCTGAACGAATTTTAATGAAATTTGGTACATGGGTAGACCATGACCTAGATTAGAACTTAGGATAATATTTATCCAGGTAGTACGTTCCCGTGGGATAATTTTCTACCAATACGCGGGCGAAGCCCGAATAGAGAAATATGGAAGAAGAAGACATCATGCTACGCCGACCCCAAATATATTGGGGTATAGGCAAAAAAAAAAATGAGATATTATTTTCGCAGACACCCTTGCTCCCTTCATTTTATAAAACCACAGATTTATAAAAAAAATTGTAACTAGATACAAGAAAAACTTATTCATAATTTAGGCCTAAACCGTTTTCCTAAAGGCCCTAGGTAAAGTTACAAAAAATGCTAATTCACGGCCACCTACTCATGAAACTTGTGAAATATCTACCTAAGTTCGTCGTACGCGCAATAAATTTACAATACCATTAAACTTCATCCTCACTTGCTGTACAGTTTCAACAGTGATCTATTTAATAATTATAATGCTTAACTTATTCTACAAATTTTGTTAACCAAAACCAGGATACACCTTCACCTAGTCAATATTTTCCCACTCCTTATCACAATGTCATAAAGTTTATTTCCCCTTGGTGGTGGTTCTGTTCATGTGCAAAGTAAAGTTGGTGAAACCTGGCGGAAGAGACAAGTCTGAAATTACACGTTTCTCCAAGTTTATTAGTTAGAGTGTTCAGATGGGGAGTTTTAATCGAACCTCTCACCTGAGTCTATTGACTTTCCACTTAATTTTGATTGGCCCAGAAGAAGTATCGCGTAACCATTTATCTTGGTAACTTTGAAAACAGTCTGTGTACTGTAATCAAGGTCCACTTCACTCAAAACGGTGAAGGACAACATTATAAGGAAACCGACATTTCCTAGAACCGATTCGAAGACATGTGACGTCCACCAAAATGTTGTTTTTCTTTTCTCTCTCTCTCTCAGTTAGTTTTAATCATGGTTTGGCAGTTTGAGTTATTTATGCGGCCTACTCAAATGTCCTTTCTTTGGGATTGTTCGTCGAATCGTTGAGCTCCTTAAGTTTTGAATTGAACTGCACGATATTGATAAATGCGTGCACAGTGAGTGGACATGTCCACTCAGTCTGTATGGTTATTTCCTCAAAATACCATTTCAGACACGAATCTACATGGTCATGTCTTGGTCTGGACTTTAAAAGAGACTGTCACTTCAGAGTTTGTTTCGGCCTTTCTTCTCAGAGTACCTAGTCAGATAGGAAACGCCGACCTCGTCTGGTTTTTACAAATATGATTGATATGTAAAACTATTTGTATAAACCTACTTACAGTAATAAAATCATTTATCATTTAACCCAGACTGGGCTTGCGTGGCGGATTACGGCCCACTCCCACTCAGAGAGAGGAGGCCTGTATCACTATAGGCCTATTATGCATCTTCGTTGGGCAGGCCAGAGGCTTTTTATGCCCTTAAACCTTTTAAACAAAACATTACCTACTTCTTCATCATTACTTACCATATTTCTGCACAGTAAGTACTTATCCACGTGCCGCTAAAATAAACAAAATAACAATACAAGTTCTGTTCAATAACAAGAATAAAACTAATAAACAAAGATTCAGTACATTATTATGTACTAGTCTCGATAGCTGTACCAAGTTTGATACTTAAAGATAACACTCGATAAAGTAATGATGCAAATTAATTCAGTCCTGAGTTGAATATTAACAATTTGTTATAGAATATAGTTTATGTAACACAGTTTTCTCTGAAGCTCTAGTAGGTTTGGCCTGTGGGTTTAGAAAAAATGCTGATCATTAATATTATCCTCAGTAGATCGCTGCACATAGGACATCATCACTGTAGCCTTTTCCAACTATGTTGGGGTCGGCTTCCAGTCTAAATAGATGCAGCTGAATACCAGTATTTTACATGGAGCGACTGCCTATCTGACCTACACAACCCAGTTACTGGGTAATACGATACCCCTTGGTGAGACTGGTTGTCAGACTTTCGGGCTTCCGACGACCCGTAATGACTGTCAAAGATCCACGAATGATAGCCGGGACCAACGACTTAACGTGCTTTCTGAGGCACGGAGAGGTTTTGATATGTAAATATGGTCATCCATCCATGAAAGAGGTATCCACGATTGTAAAAGAAGACTAATAATAGACTGGATAAAACCAGTTACCTACGAGGAAACCGAGGCACCTCTGGAACACGGTGAGTAGCCGAAACTCATCACATATAATATACCATAATCTAATACACTACACCCAATACACCACACACACTACACTACATTACACTAAACCACACACAACACACCACACCACACTACACCACACCATACCACACTACACCACACACAACACACTACACTACACTACAGTACATTACACCACATTACACTACACCACACACAACACACCACACTACACCACACACACCACACTACATTACACCACATTACACTACACTACACTGCATTACACTACACCACACTGCACTACACCACACTGCACTACACTACACCACTCTACACTCCACCACACCACACTACACTACACTACATTACACCATACTACACTACACCATACTGCACTACACTACACTACACCACACCATACTACACTACACCACACTGCATTACACTACACCACACTGCGCTACACTACACTACACTCTACCACACCACACTATACTACACTACACCACACTGTATTACACTACACCACACTGCACTACACTACACCACACCACACTACACATTACTCCACGTACAACAACAACAACAAGAAATTGTGTTGTTGAAATCTATTGTTAATACATAACTTCATTTATCAATCTATTTTATTTTTTTAATATTTAATTCATCAACAACGAAAATTAAAACTAAATAATTTAAGTGCCACATCACAGTACATTATTTGATAGTAACTCACAGTTAGTACAGGTATAATACGGAAATGTTATGAAAGAGCGGAGTCTCCTAATACAGGCATTGTTTGCTTAAAGGGAGGCGCTAATTATGACAATAAATGATTTTTGTATTTTTTTTTTTTTTCAAATTGCACGACACCTATTCGATCCTAAGGGCAGACAAGAGGCAATAGCTTCCAAAGCGTTTCGTATTTCTATAGCACTTTTCAACGGGCCCGACATAAGCTTTTTAGTATTTAGGTCCTGTGTGTTGTCATTGTTGACTTTGCCACATCGTTATCACTGAAGGAATCTCACTTTATCTAGCTCCTCTTGACCACACTCATTTTTTTTACCGACCTCAAAAAAAAGGAGGTGCAAATTTCCTCAAAATCAGTTCAGTAGTTTTCAAGATATCCATATCTTGTAATATAAATACTGAAATAGTATAATACGTGTAAGTGTGACGGCCTAGCTTATTAATACGAGTTATGGGTATGGTGTCAAAGGGAAAACATCTCTTAACCTTGGTCAAATTCTAGTGCCATATTTATAACAAAGCTATTAACAAATAATTCCAGTTTTTACTTAAAACTAAAAATTACGAAATTGAAAAGTAATTAAAAATATATAATAATCGATTTAAAAAAGAAAATAACTCAATATTATGAAATTACTTTAATTTTGGAAGTTGGTTTGAATTGGAGATCTAAAAAATCAAGCATCTAAATCTACGCAATAAAAAATACTGGCATTTATGCAACATATTTTGATACTCACAAATAATACTCACACTATACTATACTCACACAGCCAAGTAAAGGAAAAAGTCCGGAAATCGTTAATTTATAGTTTTATCACATATTTTGCGATTACAAACTTATATTTGCAGTTGGAGAATTTACCGTGACGTATATCGATGTATTGGAGAACATATTTTTCAACTACAATATTAAGTTTGTTTTGGGATAAATTCATCCCAACTATGGAACCCTTCATTGTGCGTGATCCGACACGCACTTGGCGGTTTTTTTTATTACTTTCTACTTATTGAAGGTCGTGCCTACATCTAGCCTGAAGAGAAACAAGATAGGTCTTATCGCTGCTGCCAATCATCATTGCTGTTCATCTCGGTAGACGCACTAAATAAGTAGCCAAGGTCGGTAACGCATCCGCAATTCGTTGTTATTGTTGGTATCAATAGGTGGCAGTAAGGCACCTCTCTTCAAGGACTCTAAACAGCCATAGCACACATAACAATAAAACTTCTATTGTGTCTCTTTCAGTGTCCTTGAAATCGGTAAAGAAAGTCCTACCTGTTTTCCGAACTAAACATGTTTTAGTGGTCTCCTTTCCTTTGGATGTATATAAAGCAAGAAATCGAACTTCATAAATGACGTTTCTGACGTCATTGTGGTCTACGAAATAGTTGGTTTTGGACAAAAGCATCGATTTTGAGTTCATAAAGAAAATGAAAATATTTGCAGACAAGCGGTTTAAGCGACCTTTCATTTTCTCTGGGAGTAAGGTACGCTCGTGTATTAAAAGTGGATTATTTCCTTCCCGTTTTTTTAAATTACCACTCAATCGCTTTTGGTGCTTCCCTTGAAGCGTAACATATAATACAGTAGAAATGATTAATTTAATTAATAATAATAAGTATAGTTCTTTTTAGGGTTCCATACAAAAATGGTAAAAAGGAACCCTTATGGTGCGACTCAGTCTGTCTGTCTGTCTATCACAGCTGGATATCTGTAGATCTACTAGTGCTATCCACTTGAATTTTGGAAAGTTTTAGATGGCATTTGCCCAACTATTTTTCAAATAAGAAAGAAATACAAATTTATATACTTATATATTTATTTTTTCCAACAGTAACTGAAAGGAGGTTTTAAAAATTCGAAGTGAGGCTACTTGGGCATGTGGGGTATCATATGAAAGAGCGTTTTTTTGTATATTCTCAAACCATTTTTTCTTTTTTTAGACCGAAATGTAAAAAATACCATTTTTCCCCTTATTTTCCAGTTTGCATAGAGAAATGCTGAAATTATTCTATGTGATAGAAGTTTATGTAAATACAAAATACAAAAAAAAAAATACAAAATCTTTATTACTGAACCAAAAAGTTTTACATTAGTTGGTGATTGGAGCCTCCTTTTAAGCAAGTAATACCTGTGTTAGGAGACTCCGCTCTTCCACATCAGTATACAATTTAATCAGTACCTTCGATACATTATATGTGTGTGTATCCATGTGTGTGTGTGTGTGCCCATGTGTGTGTGGGTGGGTGTGTGAGAGCTTGTGCATGTGTGAGTGTGCATGTGTATGTGTGTACGTGTATGTGAGTGTATTTCATTTTGTGTGTTGCAATAGTGCCTCAGTGTCTGCGTAAGTCAGTGTCTTTATCCAATTTGTTAGAATTTTTTTACACTCGTGTAATTGTTTATTGTGTATATATATCCTTTTATTTATCCTATTATATAGTTGACATGATAATTTATTGTACTGAATGGCAGCAAATTTTGTTTTAGTTTGTGGAACCTGTGCTATGAGATCTTTCCGTCTTCTTGCATTTTGATCATATGGTAGATGCTTAATATAATGTATAATTTTCTAACAGAAAGCAGTCCACTATCCTGATAGAGACTTTCAGTAGGATATGTAATCCTTTTGAAATACATTATTTTTATTACAGCACGTTGTCCTCGTTCAACATGTATAAACTTTGATTTTGCTGCGCCGCTCCATATTGTGATACAGTATGATATAACAGATTGCGCTAGGGAGATATATATTTCATTTAATACATTTCTATAAGAGCCTGATTTCTTTTTTATATTTATAGGAGCGATATATCTTAGTGTTTTAAAAATCCACCCAAGTTTCCTTATCCTTCCGGTAACATGTCCAATATGAGAGTACCATGACAATCTGTGGTCAATAATTACACCTAAATATTTTGTTTCCAAAACTTTATTAATTAGGGGACAAACGCAATTATTATTTTCAGCTCTATCACAAGAGTGTACATTAATGTTGAACACTACATCTGGTTGTGAATTCTTATAGATGGAGAAGCATATGTATTTGGTTTTCGCAGTATTTAAGGTGAGAAGGTTGTTATCGAGCCAACTCGCAATTTGGAACATACCAGCCTCTGTCTTAATTTTAACATCGTTCCAACTGTGCCCATGGAAGACAACAGCTGTGTCATCGGCGTACGAAAATATGTTAGCGTTTTCAACTTTTAGGTTACAAAGGTCGTTAATGTAAGCCAGAAATAGTATGGGTCCTAGAACACTACCCTGCGGTACACCGAACGACACATCAGCGTCATCACTAACATACGCTCCAATTTTAACCTTTTGTTTCCTGTTTGTGAGATAGTCTATAAAAATTTTTAGAGGAATTCCCCTTATTCCAAGCTTTTCTAGTTTGGTCACCAGGGTGGGAACGGAGACGGTGTCAAAAGCTTTTTTTAGGTCTAGAAATACCGTTAAGCATTTTTTCCCTCTATCCAAATGATCGGTTACTAGCGAGGTGAGGGCACCAACTGCGTCCTCGGTGGAAACTCCCTGTCTAAAGCCAAATTGTGTTGAAGATATTAATTTAAACTTGTTTAAATAATTTACTAATCTAGTGTTGGTTAACTTTTCTATTACTTTAGACTGTAATTACTTGAGTGTATTACTTGAGATGTAAAAATTACAGGAAAAATAAAACGATGTCTCTAAATAGCACACTTTTTATATATGGTGGTACGGAACTATCCGTGCGCGAGTCCGACTCGCTCTTAACCAGTTTTGTTTTTTTTATTTTATAAATATGACATTTGTAACGTCTACTAACGTTTTCTTGATTGCAGGACAATGCCATAACTCTTCAAAATTAACCAAATTACAATACTTAAGGCAATACGCAAGGGGTGCTAAAGATCCAGATACCACAACACGTCAAATGTCACTATATGTACAGACGCCAGCAGGACAACCTACCCGAAACTGTCAGTTTTTCCCAATCAACCTTGAGCCTAATGCTTTAGCAATAAAGTCGAAAATCTATTAATGAAATCTGACAGATTGTAGTAGCTTGATGTGCTGGCGTCCGTACACCACGCGTGCGTGTTGCCATTGAAACGTGGTCGCTCAAAATGGGCCTCATTAGAAGGCTGAAAGTCACCCAAAGGGCAATGCTTGGAGTTTCCCTACGTAATCCAATCAAAAATTAAGAGATCCGTCTGATACCGACGTAGCCCGAAGAGGCCGAAGAATTGCTAAACCTAAGGAGCGGGGCTCATTGCTCGCAGAACAGATGGCCGAAAGGTTCTCGAGTGGCAACCGCGTACCGGAAGATGTACCCATGCTCCCACAAGGTGGAACGATGACCTTGTGAAGACGGCAGAAATCCACTGGTCGAAGTGGCGACGCTTGGGGGTGGCCTAAGTCCAGCAGTGGTCGTCTTTCGGCTGAAATGAGGACAAAACTTATCAAATCATTTAAAGTTTGATAAAAATATCCATGTATCAAACTTAAATAATGTATTTCATTATAATAGGTAGGTTCATTATAGTAGCGTCCCCCTCGCTCGTCTGTACAACATAATCTGCTAACTAACTTGGCACTAGGCAAAACGACTGTTTCTGGTTCAAAACTTGATTACACAGTTCTGACAGAATTAAATCCCAGTTACCGACTATGAACTGGCCTTACATCAGGTGAAATTATTCTAACTTTTATGTAAGTATGCCGAAATTCGTGTTGTGTGGGTCACCACACAACACGAATTTCGGCACATGTGGGTTTGTTCTAAAATAATTTTGATTTGGATACTGAGAAAATGGTAAGAGAATAAGTAATCAGCTTAGGTAGATGACATTGTTGACATCCATCCAGGCGTTACCTGGATGAGGCTAGCACAGGAGCGTGGGGATCAGCACAAGGAAAGAAAGGCTCAGCAGTGGGTGATGAATTAGCTTAGGTAGTCTCAAAACTGGCCTTGGGACCAGTAATAATTATGTCGACAAAGGTATAGAAGTAAGCGTGTTACTACGAGTATGTGTTTTAACTACACCCATGCTATAAATCCTCTATAAAAGTTTCTGAAACAGTTAGCTTATTGCCAACATTGACAGCATTTTTTTTTTTGTAAGTATTTTGTGCACTGTTGTTTTTTTATGGATGGATGTTTTAATTTAATTTATCTTTATTTAAGGCAACAGCCTTAAATAAAGATAAATTAAATTAAAACAACCAGTGTCATAGTAACCATAATATCATCCAAACGAGTGTTATAAAGTTATATTAAGGTTTTTACCGGCGCCAACGACCTTGCGTGTGTGGGCGGAGCTTTGTACTACTCCCCGCACCACCCGAACCTAAACATCGCGCGCGATGCTTCGCTAGGGTGTACACGATTACTACCGCGCGCGACATAGAGTAATTAATAAATAACAGGCGTCTTATTACAAAAGATTTAAACACATGTTCAACGCGTATTTTATGTTTTTTTATGTATGGAGTTTGACGTTAGACATGCGTTGAACATGTTTTTAATCCTTTTGTAGTAAGACCGCAGATGTTTTTATAAATACCTACATATAAGGTATTAAAAAATTAACTTTACAATCTTTAAGGAGTGGCAACACATAAAACATCTTGTTTAGATATTTCTTTATTTGTCACATCAATCACATTCTGAAATAAAAGTACAGACGCCAGCAGGTCAACCTACCCGAAACTGTCAGATTTTCGCAATCAACCTTGAACCTAAAAGCTTTAGCAATAAAGTCTAAAATCTATTAAAGAAATCTGACAGATTGTAGTAGCTTGAAGTGCTGGCGTCTGTACATTTCTACAAGTTAACAATTATACAACGTGGCGCTGCAATGGCGACATGAAATCAACACACGTATATGGTTCCACAATCTCGTTTTATAAGGATATTTTAATTTCATTAAACGTTATTATTTATTGATTTATTTATAATTTTCTAAAATAGCATCTTAGAGCAACCTGTATAGCGCAGAGATGAATTTAAAAAGCGAACGAAAAAGGGGTAAGGGATTTTGAACACTATATGATATTAAATTCATGTTATGTAGGACCTGATACTCGTATGGAACCCTAGAGGTACATCTAGACGATAGCGAAAGAGCCTACTCCTCAAATAAAAATGTAGGTACTATAAGACAAGATCCTAGTGTGTGTCCAAGGATATGTTCAAGAACCAAGAATATTAGTAGCTAAAACAATCGGTATCGGCATTTATTTCAATGCTTGCACGTACGAAGTTGCGGGCATTGCTAGTATCATAACTTTTTTGTTGATATGCATGTCTTTCAAAAAGAAAACCAATATTGGCAGCATAAACTTGTTTATTGACAGATTACTCAAAATTCATTAAAATTTAATTGTCTTTCGGTCAATGTTTTTCTTCTTTTTATTTGAACTTCTTCATCATCGCTTATATTACCGAATTCTTGAATTGAAGCATTCGGAAAGTCAGTAGAGTAATAAAAAGTATTTTCTTTCTCTTCTTCATTTACTTGAATCTTGCTTTGGTTCTGGTATTTGGTTTCTGGTTTTCTACCTCTTCATGTTCCTTCGTTTTTTTATCATTAATGAGCAACTATGTTGAAGGGATCGTGATGTTTCTTTGTCCCATTTTCTTCCCTGTTTCCATCTTCTTTTTGAGATTTCGTTTTTTTTTGTCTTTGTTTACTTCCCATCTTGAACACACCTTGCTTTAGAAAACGATTGTTTAGATACATTTTTTTTACTATAATATTAGGTTGGGGAAAAAGTCTTTTCGCATTATAGTATGTATGAACTTGTAATAAAATCTCTTTGGCTATACTATTTTTATCTGGCTGGTTTTGGTATCATTGAAAGTTTAAATTTTAAAGAACATAATTCCAAATTCAAATTAGGAAAATGTGGGATTTTCATTTGTTTTCCGTACCGTCAAGATGAGTGAATCTAATGAAGAAATTCAATACATTTTAAAATTTTACTACAAAAAAGGTAAAAATGCAACGCAAGCCGCGAAAAAAAAATTGCGATGTTTATGGACCTAGTGTAGTGTCTGTGAGAGTAGCACAAATTTGGTTTAAGCGTTTTCAATCCGGAAATTTTGATGTCAAAGATGCACGTCGCTCTGGTCGCCCTATTACGGATAAAATGGAAGCCATTTTTGAAAAAGTGGAGCAAGATCGGCATATCAGTAGTTACGACGTAGCTGAAGAACTGGAAATTGACCACAAAACAGTTTTGGCGCATTTGAAAAAAACTGGGTACACAAAAAAGCTCGACATTTGGATACCTCACGAGCTCACTGAAAGAAACCTAATGAACCGTGTACTCATTTGTGATTCTTTATTACGACGTAATGAAACCGAACCATTTTTGAAGAAGCTGATAACTGGTGATGAAACGTGGATCACGTATGACAAGAACGTGCGAAAAAGGTCGTGGTCAAAGGCCGGTCAGGCTTCACAGACTGTGGCGAAACCCGGGTTAACTCGCAACAAGGTGCTGCTGTGTGTGTGGTGGGATTGGAAGGGCATTATTCATTATGAGCTGTTACCACCAGGCAGGACCATCGATTCTGAACTCTACTGCGAACAACTGATGAGATTAAAGCAAGAAGTTGAGAGAAAGCGGCCGGAATTAATCAACAGAAGGGGTGTGGTTTTTCATCATGATAACGCTAGACCTCACACATCTGTAGCCACTCAGCAAAAATTAAGATAGTTTGGCTGGGAGGTGTTAATGCATCCGCCGTATAGTATTGACCTTGCACCTTCAGATTTCCACCTGTTTCGGTCTCTTCAGAATTCTTTAGGCAGTGTCAGGTTAACATCACGAGAGGACTGCCAAAACCTCTTGTCGCGGTATTTTGACCAGAAGTCCCAAAATTTCTATAGCAATGGGATCATGTCCCTACCTACAAGATGGCAAAAAGTTATCGAACAAAATGGTACCTACATACTTTAGTTAAATGTAAATAAACTATATTAAAAAATGTTTTGAATTTTCTTAAAAAATGCGAAGAAACTTTTTCCCCAACCTATTATAACAAAACACACTGAATACACTAACTAATATTAATAAAGTAAAAGTATTCACACAAAAAAATATAGTCACGTAACTAGGTAGATAAGATACCAAAAATTAAATGAAACTGTCCGTGTGGCTACACTATTCACAAAAAAACAATGTTTATCGAAGCGAGGAGGTCGTCACGCAAAGCAGCACAGGTCCGTCCAGCAACACGTCTCGCCCCGCACTGAGATTTTGGGCGAGAGCGGGGCGCAGCGTAAATTTGCCGCTAAGGATTTGCTTTGTAAATTAATTTAAAATAAAATAAAAATAATTAAAAAAAAGTAATAACATGAAATCATTTCTTATTATTTTGTAGAGAACTGTATAAATTTATGAACAATTTTAATGAAAATTGTAGGAGTAATATGGTAAAAACTAGAAAAAACAGACCTGTGTTTAGCTTTTTTTTTTATTAGTTATATAAACTAAAACAGATTTCTGGACACATGAAATCACTTCTTATGTACTGTAGATTATTGTATTTTTTTTTTCTATCAAAAATCTGCTATAGTTACTGTAAAAAATGGACACAAAGTTACTTAGTTTCGCCGTATTTTAGGGAGGACGGGCCTTAAATTTTATTATCAAACTCCCACAGAGTACTCTTTTATATATAGGGAGTGACCGATACTTAAACACTTGATTGTACTCATGATAACAAACAACTTTTACTATGGGACCAAACCGGAAATCGCGACAAAAAATCAGCTTTTCCCTACATTTATGTTCGCATAACTCGTGGGAACAACTGATTTTTTTTCGTTATCATGAGTACTATCACGTGTTTAAGTATCGGTCACTAAATACCAGTCATCCTATATAGGCGACTCCTTTGCTTTTCCATCTCTTCTTTACTCATCGAACAGCTACATTCTCACTAGGTACTCAATCTTTATGAATTTAAAAAAAAGAACATTGTCATGCGCGCGCGTTTCACCACCACAGCGCCGTAATAAAAAAAATAAAAAAAAACTTATACATAGTTTGTATTAGATACTCAACAATTAAACTTTCCATGAATTGACACAGAGTTCTTACAACACCCTATGGTTTCAGAACCGTTTATGATTTATATCATGGATGTAGATAAAGTCTTGTATGCAACTGTACAGTAAACGCTCAAAAGTCCTTGCTATGAACTGTGCGAGCACGAACCAGTACGTGTGCGTGTATGAGCGATATCTCACTCAACATTCCGCAGATAACACACACTAATGAATTGTCGCATGTCGTCGTACTACGCGAAATAACATTATATTTCTGTAGCATTTAGAATACTCGTCATAGTGGCGACCTGTTCTTACCATTGCATTGCTAAAATTCGCATAAACACAACATGTGCTGGTAGCTTTTTGAGCTAAGCAATGGTTTCACGATCAATGAAGTCTGAGTTCGAATCTTAATCACAATGTGGGACTGTTTTTTGTTTCTTTGGAACCATAATAATATATTTGTACTATTTTAAGCAAAAACCTGTTAGATGTTTATGTTCATTTATTAATTATTTTATTTTATTTATTATTTATATTTATTTTTAGTATATTATTTAACTATTTTTGTGATTTTTAATTTATGTTTTTGGTGTTGGAAGGTTGAAATAAAAAAGTCGTGCTGAATGGTAACAAAAATGTTTATTCGTTTTATTTACGTATTTATAAAATTAACAAACTTAAGAGAATTGTGACGTTACATGCCTACTAGATAAAAGAAGTTTTTTTGTAACCGTTCATAGGATTTTTTGTTGTATACCCACTTAGTCAATTCATAATAACATAACTAAGAAAGGATATTCTAATAACACATATATAATTGTCAATACCCAGATATATATCTGGGTATCTGGGTCAGCAGAGTTTATTCAAAACTAGTCTATGATTTAGATTATATTTCTGTCCCATTACTTCCAATCAAGTAAAAACTTACAAAAAGTTTTAAGTACTGCGTGAGATTTGAACTCACGGCTCACTGATTCACGCATCTATCTGCACGCGCTTAACCGCTAGGTCATCTTTACACATGTTATAACTTTGAAATTATGAACTACAATCAGTTGTTGACGACAATAATTATGCATGTTTATGTTCTTGGAAATAGAAGGTCTTAAGTCAAACTAAACGCCAAGCTATTGCTTTGTGAGTTTGCTTATCGACTTTTGGTCGCGACTGTACATAGTTAGGTATTTAAACACTCATGTGATACGTGTTTTAATACCCCTTATTATATACAACAGTTTCATAAATAACTAAAATATTATATGGGTGAATGAAATTAAGTAAGCCACCCATACAGTTTTTGCTGGTACCGAGCTCATTAATAAAGTTTTGCCGTCATAAATCAATCAATCAATCAATCTACCTAGCCTTTTCCCAACTATCTTGGGGTCGGCTTCCAATGTAACTGAATCCAACTGAATACCAGTATTTTACATAATGCGACTGCCTATCTGACCTCCACAACCCACTTACTGGGTACACCCTTTGGTAAAATTACTGGTTGTCAGACTTTCGGGTTTCTAACGACCCGTAACGACTGTCAAAGATCCTAGAAAGCCAGCAGGGACCAACGGCTTGACGTGCTTTCCGAGGCAAGGAGGGGTCTCGGTATGTAAATATCACCCATCCACGGACCGACCGTGGCAAGCGTAGCTTAACCTGATCGACCGAAAGTTTGCCCGTATTAAATAAATAGATTCATACATAGACTATCCCGTCTATTTTTGCAGATAAGCGTCAATATATATATATATTAAACCAACCAGCCATTTTTTGGTTTTGATCGAACCTGATAAAACCTGATAAAAAGTTCGCCCGTCAAAATATACCTACCTATTAAACCCGCTTATTCTTGTAGCTAAAGATCTTTTTTTTTTTTTAGTTTTAAGGGTTCGGCTGCCAATAAAGTTTGGTACCAACACACACAATTTAGAATAGCTTCTAATTAGTGGTTATTAAAATCCGTTTAAAATTCAGTGAGAATATAACATAATATAGGTACATACATAAAGGCGAGAGTTTACCCCCATTGGTTTAGTTACCCACATATGGGTACGCACACAAAGGTTTATGTATTTAAAATTAATTATTACCAAACATACATACATACATAAACCCACGCCTTCTCCCCATGGGGATAGGCAGAAATTACGCCAGCTGCTATGATCCTTCCATACTCCTTTTGCTTCGTTTAGGTGCATACATCTGGTCTTGCGGCGGTTGTTAGTACTGCACACCTGATCTTTCTGAAGAATATTACCAATGAGGAGCCACACTCAAAGCTGTGTGTAGATGTCAATGTAGTCGACTGTACCTTGTTTACCTTTCGTGACAGTAGTGTGACTGCTATTTATGAGATTTTAAAGTGTAATGTGACTATAATATTTACGCTTTTTGACTGTGCCTCAACTAAAAGTTGAGCTCCGTAAAAGGAACGCAGCAACTGCCGACAAAAAGGCCGATTTGATTGAAAGAAAAACGCTTAAAATATTTGAAGTTATGATTGTTTGTGAGCCTTTTTCTATAAGCCACAGACTAACATTCAATTTTTTGTTTATAGATTACATTCGTATGATCGAATCCAAAACTTTGGTGCTGACTGCGACATCCAAGACGACACCGCATACCTATGTCCACCTTCTTATTATATTTTCAGAGACATAAATGCAGATACTCCTTTACCAATGATTAACAGATAGGCAATACAGGAATATTTTGAAAACTAAGTACCTATATTGATTGATTAAATCTTAAGGAGACTCCTTTACTACAAAGATTAGCTAATATTATTATTTATATTTTATGACACGTTTATTTTGATGATATTAATTTTATTTTATTAGTTAATAGTCTTGATTCTATTGTTTTATAGATAATCTAGTCTTCTTCTGTGAAATGCGCAGCAGACAATCGTGCAGTACTACTTGCCTTAAAGTTTTTAATACGTAATGTCAATTCCCATTGTTTTCTGCCCTTACTTTCTTTAGGAAATACGTGTACTCCTCTGTTTTTACAAGTTGACGCACTACGTTGAGGCATTTTGGACAAAATTACGGGGAATAGGAAAGCTAAACTTGGCAGATTCCAAAAATCCATACGATTTGACAGCTAATATATCAAAACAAGGTACAGTCGATTGTGCGCCATCTATCGTGATAAAAAGTTAGTTTTCCTCCCCATTAAGTCACTGTGTCATCTGCCTTGTGACATCTGTCTTGAATATTAGTTGAAGCTAATCATATCAGTGGCATTAACTAATCACTCAAGAGCTAGATATGCTGTAGGTTCTAATGTGTGTGGTAACCCACAATAGCTCAATAGAGCATGTTTGACTGGCGACCACTTAACCACCAGTTAGCCGTAGCCATTCGATTTAACAAGGGGTTAGACAGATAGTTAGTTGATGATAATTTCGAATCGGATTTTGGTCTGCGAGTAGAACTGTGCATTAATTTCACTTGAGAGAAAAAAATCCCCTTTAAAAATTCAAAAATATATTGTAGGCCTCTTTTAGAGGTTTTTCTTTTAATTTTTCAGATGCCTAAATATTACCAATATCTACTCAATAGGTACTGGTACGCTTTAAACAGCAACGTAGCAATGACTGTTGGTAAAAAAAATGTGGTACTTTCCTGAACAACTTATAATGAGAAGTTTAGCTACCAGAAATACCTATAGACTAACATATTTAGCGTCATGCATGACTAACATAGTTTTAAGATAATTAATATATTATGCTAACTAAATACGAAGAAATATTATTCTGAATTAAATTAATTTAAAAACTGTCTTTGACATATCTTGGGGCCCGGGGGTCCCGGACCTTTAGAAGGCGTACGAGGGGCCGAAACCAACTCGCAGAGGCCCCACGACAATTTTGAATGATGAGAAGGCACCAACTGACGATTATCCCTATATGCAATATGCAAGTGCACCCAATAACATCACCCGGTTGGTACAGGAGTATTGCAGAACGTGGAAACAAAACATATGGGTTTGGGTGGCTAAAGTGGATTGGGTAACTTGAACTATGGATAAACTATGTGCCCTGTCTGACCAATATTATATAACTATACACGGATAAAATGGCAGGGGGTGACTTGCATACTCAATAATGGGCCCCCGGAAACGGTCGCTAGCACATAGTGATGTAGCGACAAGGGGGCAACACTTCCTGAGGTGCTTGAGGAGTGGAGAGGTATTCTATGGCTATCGGGACAATCCCGGAAGTACGGTCAAGATCCCTACCAGCACCTTACTGGAATACTTCCTTCCTCCGCGCACGTTTGCTCTTGCGAATCTCCACTCTAGCCGGCTAATAAAGGCAAGGAAGAAGTGGAAGCTCTATTCCTCGTCAGTGTTCACTCCAGCCGGCCAATAAAGGCAAGCCAGGGGTGAAGGACAAGACTTCTTCCGGGAGATAGGGTCCGTGGGGTCGCTACTGCTCAACAGCTCGCCACATGCTGCCCTATGGGTCTATGCATCTCTCTTGGTCTGGCTCCCCATCCTAGACGAGTTTAGGCAAAGAAAACTCTACCGGCACAGACCTAGAGTCCAGGAGTGCGCATAAAATAAAATTTTGTTTTTATGGAAGTTAATTTTCTCTTCCGGACGTATACCTAATGTCCTTTTCCGGAATGTACACAACTACTTAGCCCCCGCAAGAGGCAAATTTGAAGCACCTACTTAACCTGTCAAAGTCCACCGTAAAACACATTTTCGTCCAAAAACGTCGCACAACACCTATTTACGTTCATAATTAAATGCGAGCGACCCAACGGGGGCCGAATTATTAATTTTATTTTGTATCAAGATTTTACGAAACTTTCTAAATCCCTTAAGAGACCCATTAATATAATGGAGTTAGTTACTAATTCACACGATTTGAGACCCGAAGCATCTCGTAAGGAACAAAATCTCGTAAGGATCACTCGTAATTGGTTTATCATATTTTTCGTTCAATAAAGGCTCTTCTTGATGCTGCCTCATAAATTCATAATGGATGGAACATTTTGAGCCTTGAATATTGTGTATTTAATGATCCTGCGTCTGATCTCTCTCCGGTCGTGTCAGATTGCCGTCCCATCGGATTATGAGAGTTAGGAAAGAGTGAGTGAAGCTGCGTCTGCGCATACACTTTTTCACTATAATATTTTCCACGTCGATGGCTAGTCTCCGCTTGGGGGGCGGGGTCTATTTAACGGGGTGTGTATTGGTTGGACTTAAAAGGGCTTATAGTAAAGGCAGTTTAAGCTGCGAGGGTTACGTTAGAGGTCTCGGTCAAGCTGTGGATAGGCACCGATCAATCAGTTACGGCATTTTGGTGTGGTTCTCGTCCTTTGGAAAGCTCTTGCATTACACGTAAGAATGTGATTTGCGTAATAATGAAGACTTTTTGTAGGGTTTTCTGCTTTATCGGCATTGCTTTTATTCAAAGTAGCAAATGCTTTCTTTGTTTTATATTTTGATTTGTTTTTTTGTTTTATAAAAATGTCAGCGTTAATACTTAAATAACCTTTAAAAATAAGTGAATTTAAGTTTGTATTTTGAGAAGGAGAAAAAATCTATTTGAAAAAATCGAAACTTCAAGCTATCTAACTGCATATTTCCTGTTGCAAAACTCTCACAGAAACAACAATCCAATACAGAACTGCTATCAATAAAATCCCAAACTTAATTTCTTTGATAGGCTCCACAAGACATAAAAATGCCCTCCTTGATAGAATTCCCATGGAAAAACTTCCTTTCCAACGCCATTCCGAAAAGCCGCCGCATAATCATAATATTGATGAAACGTGCTGATCGTTATTGCTTTGTGTGTCTGTTTGTCCCAGATATTAATAATAACATCGTCAACACATTCGGCGTTCTTCAAATGCCGTAACATCGATAGAGGAACGCCCTCATGAAATTGATGTGACGTTTTGGTGTCACGTGACGCGTCCGATACGAGACGGTCGTTTTGGGTACGTGTTTGAGTAAAGCTACGGCTTCCTAGGAGAGCGGTTCCGTCTTATTTTAATGGCCGTCATCTGTCATTTTCACCAGTTTTGACATTAAAGTGTCAAAAAGCGCTTTGTATTTGAAGAGCCGTTATTGTGTGACACTGAACAATAATATTGTGTGACCATTCACAGTTTTCTTACGGCCGAACCCAATGACTTATTTTCAGTAAAAGACAGATCATTGACGATAGACAATATAATTTTATCTGTCTTTACGTTCCTTTAGTTCGTTCGTGTTCTTTTGTTTTATCTGTCTTAGATTAATGGGACGTTAAAACCATAGATAGGTTGGTTTTTCTATCTACAGTATGCCAAAACTGGTTATAGATAGGTTATTGGGTTCAGCCGTTAGGAAACCAAAGCTTTGGGTTGCGGTGGCCACCACATAGCATCCACAATTTACCGTCGAATGACGTCGCTGAAACGTTTTTTATAAAAGTGGGTGTTGTTTCCGTAGACAGCTTTTTTTGATACCTTAAAGTCAAACCCCGCTGCCATAATTTTCATGATAGCCGTCACTGCGGCCGTTATGTGGCGGCCACCGCTCTTCTAGAAAACCGTAGTTTTACCCCTTAGCCACGAGTTACTTGCTCAAGTGACGTACGTCTTGCGATAGAGGCTGCAGAGAAAACAAATGAAAGAAGTTGTTTAGAGCATGCCACGAGTTACCGAGACGCGACTTGCGAAGCTACGGACGGAAAAGGTGACGCACTTGCATGTCTTTTGGATTATTCCGATCTGTCACCCTGCTTTGTTCTCTTAGAGGGACAGATCGGAAAAAAAATTAATCTTTCCCTCTGTTAGCAACGAGGGGACAGTTCGAACTTCATTCATTCCTATCTGAGACAGATAGGAGTGAATAAAGTTGCTAACAGAGGGACAGATCAAACTTTCTTTCCGATCTGTCCCCCTAAGGTGACAAAGCAGGGTGACAGATCTCAATATTCTTGACTTTTGACGTAAATCGCATCGCAAGTCTTATCTACCGAACCCGTGAATGCGGCCTAATTTAGTGCTGATGATTTTTCTGTGACATTCAAGCTATTTTAGCGAATGTAGGGAAATAAAGAATTAAGTTCTAAAAAATCTCCAGTTCTGGTAGGTTCCTGCCGCTTTTTTCAGCTGAGGACGAATTCGGACGAGAACGAATTGAGGACGGTCTATTAATACGAAAGCACTAGGGTAGGCTACCCTGCAACCAAAAAAGCGCCAGGGTGGGTGAAATTAAAATTTTCTTACGTTTTTGCAATTTGCAAGTCAGTATTAGGTTGTATGTTGATCAAAATGTGATTCGCCAACGTAACAAGTATGTATTTACAGAATTATAATCATTAAAGTTATCAATACAACTGTTTAAGACAAGGTAATCCCATTGAATTACTATTTCATGAAAGCTTGACATTTGAGGATTATACTAACTTTAGGAGTTGTGAATATAATGATTATAATTCTGTAAGTACATAATTTGCTACGGTCGCAAAACATACTTTTATCAATCATGTATTGTACCTATGGACGCTTTTACCTTTGGACATTGATTATAATAAAACAAACTGGCAGTACTAAAAATATAATATTGCAACACTGTGGTGGCATTTTTATTTTCGAGCAACACCAGTGAGTGGCGTGACGCTATCGGTGTTGTGTGCAGTGTGAGGCCATTTTGGAGATAGTCTGAAATGTCCATAGGTACAATACATGACCCTACACATACAACCTAATATTGACTTGCAAATTACAAGAAGCGTATGAAAATTTGAACTTCGTGGGTTACCCTGGCGCTTCCCCCTTAATGCCTTTTGAAATCTAACTTATCTCTACAGTTTTTCCCTAAACATCCACTGTCCACATTATACGTAATATTTTGTTATGTCCATAGTTGTTTAGGTTGAAAAGTGGTCTACCGCCAGTGTTTGATGGTATGGGGAAACCACCTTTTGACCTTCAAAAGGTGCCCGGGCTTTGGGGATAAGACAGGGGAGTATAAGATTTTTACCTCACTAAAACACCCCGGTGGTCACCACGGCACATGGAAACCTTTAAAACTAATAAATTCTCACAAGAAACATCGTCGGTTAAAAGAGGCCTCTTGTACGCGAAAGATGTTATAATTATATCGTTATTTGCTTCAAGCTCAGGAAATGAGCCTCTGTGCCGTATCACATTTAGTGAGAGAAGTTTCATTTCAGACCTCATATTGTGTTTATCTATAAATACATACCGCACACTTAGATCTAAACTAAGACAACTCAAAAAAGGTAATATTTCAAGGGACGAATAAACTTATCTGCATTTTTAGGGTTTAAACCTAAAAAGGAAAAATATCTATAAATACATACCGCACACTTAGATCTAAACTAAGACAACTCAAAAAAGGTAATATTTCAGGGGATGAAAAAACTTATCTGCATTTTTAGGGTTCCTTACCTCGAAAAGGAAAAAACGGAACCCTCACTCGTGTGTCTGTCTATCTGTCTGTCCTCCTATCTCAGCCAATTTGCTCCGAATCTTATTGACCGATTAAGTTGAAATTTGGTACACATATGTATTTTTGTGACCCATACACGGACGTGTAACGTAAATAAATGAATTTTGAATATGGGGGTCAATTTATGGGGGCAAATAAGAAAATAAAAAAAAAAGTTTTGCAAACTGTAGGTAGGTACTGTGTGACATATAAAATGCAAGAGATTACTGTGAGGGTTTCAAATATATTATATTTTTTTATAATTTTGACATTTTAAACTTTTTAAGAAAGTATACGTACGTAATACCTATAGAATACAGGAAAACTGTTAAGAAGTCTATGGTCTTAAAACAACATGGTAAATCTCGCAATATTGTGCGTACAAACTTACATTTGCAGTTGGAATGTATGGGAGAACATGTTTTTCAACTGCAATGTTAAGTTTGTTCTTGGGCTTCATTCCAACTACGGAACCCTTCATTGTGCGTAGTCCGACACGCACTTGGCCGTTTTTTTTTTAAGGAATTTTATTTGATTCTAGATAATAAGTAGCTTGTAAAATGTCATCTAGAATCAAATTAAATTGTATAACTTCCCTAAAAAAAAAATACAGATACTCTTTTCCGTTCCCTGAAAAATGACCTTTTTTGAGTTGTCTTAGTTTAGATGTGTGCGATATAGCGCTTTCATTTTGGAAATTAGGTTTTGGTATATTTTTAGGGTAAGTATATAAATAGATCTGAAAATACAATCTCAAGTCGCTAAGCTAGGCTCTGAAATTGCTTTTATCACGCCTTGCTTCCTTGAAGGGTCGGGCAGAGGTGTAGGTGCCTGTAGTACCTACACCCACATTTCACCAGCCATGTTTAAGTCCCATGTAATTGAAGACGAGTCTATTGCCGTCGATCGGGCACAAATCCAGACTCCAGGCTGCTACTGAGAAGTTCCTGATAGAATAACCCAATAACTCTTTGCCTGACCTGGCAATTGAACCCAGGACCTCATTCTCAGCAGTACCGCTTGCGACCACTACACCAACAAGGTACCTAGTCACTTTTATTATTATATTATGAATAGGAGCTCGTGGCTAAGTAATAACAGCCGCACGGGTCGATCCATCAGGTTAAGCTACGCTTGCCGGGGTTGGTCTGTGGATGGGTGACCATCTTTTCATACCGAGATTCCTCCGTGCCTCAGAAAGCACGTTAAGCAGTTGGTCCCGGCTGTCATTCGTGGATCTTTGACAGTCGTTACGGGTCGTCAGAAGCCTGAAAGTCTGACAACCAGTCTTACCAAGGGATATCGAATTACCCAGTAACTGGGTTGTGGAGGTCAGATAGGCAGTCGCTCCATGTGAAATACTGGTATTCAGCTGCATCCGGTTAGACTGGAAGCCGACCCCAATATAGTTGGGAAAAGGCTAGGCAGATTATGAATAGGTAGGTATTTAAAAAAAAATCAGGCCAAGTACGTGTCGGACCCGACCACGCACAATGAAAGGTTTGCATAGTTGGGATGAATTTATCCCAAGAACAAACTTAACATTGTAGTTGACAAAGAATTTCTCCCATACATTCCAAGTGCAAATGTAAGTTGGTCGTCTATTATATCTATAGTTTTCCTTTTAACTTCGTTATTTATATTACTGCCGTGATTTTTTTCACATATCCAAAGAACAACCATTTAGGGTCACACTTGACTCTAACGAAATTAGCACTTTAAAGCTTAATATTATACAAACAGATCCCTGAATCGAAAAAAGGTTTTCACAGACGCACAATATTTTTGAACGGCCTATCCAACAATAACATCATCCACCCTACATTTTTTTAAATTTTTTTATGTTAGCCAACATTGTCTCACTGCTGAGCAAAGGCGTCCTCCAAATCCTTCCAAGCATCCTTTTCCAGGGCCACCTCGATCCAACCCTTGCGGTACGCGTCTAGGTCCTCGCCACCCTACAATTATTATTTTTTTCAAGATGTTATTATTAACGCGTTCAGGGCGGTGATGGGGCTGCCTCGATACTGCAGCGCTTCGGGTATGTTCGCAGAGGCGCGCACCGACTGCTTTCATGCAACCATACGCAAGCGCGCCGCGTCCTTGGTGCGCAGGGTACGGGTTAGCTCCAACATCATACTGACGATGATTGCGGGAAGGCTGGACTGCCCCTTGTGAGCAGACATGTTGTTGTACCTTTGTCGGAGAGAAGGTATTAATTTTATCACATCATTTATTAATTTTGAATTGATTTTTTATTTATTTTTTATTTTATTCGTTTTATTATTGTATTATTTTGATGTGACATGATTTGATTTTATTTAATTGTATTTTATTTACCTATTTATAGATAATTTTATTTCATTTTAATTTATGTGTGGCAATGGGTGTTATTTACCTGAAAATAAATGAAATTTATTTTATTTTATTTAATTTATTATCATACCACTTTGTCAGCGTGATAAGTATGTCCATAAACCCACGCCAAATGATAGTTTTCTAGTACTAAGAGTCTCTGAGCTAAGCCGCGGACAAACATACACGCAGACAGACGGACATGGCGAAACTAGAAGGGTTCCGTGTTGACTACGGAACCCTTAAAACGAAGTATAAATCAGTAGATGCTCTTGTAATTAACGGCTGGTTTTTTGATCCGTAGTTAACTTAACCAATGGTTAAACATAGTAACTAATGGTTGAATTTTGGCTAAATGTTTTTGCCAAAATGCCATTAGTTATTATTTTTTTAAGATGAATGAGATAACATGAAAACATTCATGTTTAGCCTTTCACATTTAGCCAAAATTCAACCATTAGTTGAGTTACTACGTTTAACCATTGGTTGAGTTAACTACGGATCAAAACACCGGCCCTTATATAAGAAATAATAAGCAATTTAAACATTGTTTTTGTCTATTCTGATTTTGAATTTTATTATTGAATGAATATGATGTAAAATGAATAAGCCAGGTTAAGATTACTAAGAAGTTAAATTCATAAAAGAAAATTTTACTAGGATATTGTAAAAAAAACTTTTCAATGTAAGGTAATTAATGAAATGCCCGTTTATTTTATTAATTTATTTATTTCCTGTCTTCTCTAATGATATAACAGATACAATAATATTCCCAAGGCGAAACAGTTTTGTCTAATAACTATTTATTTTTAGCAAATCTACATCTATTTACTCTATTACATACAATAAATACAACTCAATATGTATAATATTTTTATCTTATAAATATTTAATAATATTACACACGATTTCCCTTAAGACTAGTCAGGAAGTTATAATGTTATTATTATTTTTTGAACAATTGTTAATGTTAAAATTATAATAATTACAAGGTGTCTGAATGATTACAAAGCATTTTTTTTTTATTTCGATTTTTTTTTTAATTTTTCTTCGACAGGATATCACAGCTATTAAAATTAAATTATATACAATACGTCTTATGTTATGGTTTTGTTAATACAATAGTTCGTTATAGGGCACATAAAATGTTAAAACATCTAAATTTTGGTGTAAAGCTAATTTAAAACTAGTGGCAAACTGTGGTTGGATATTTACAATTAAACAAAATAAAAACAAATACCAGAAATGTTTAATGATAAATCTATTATAATTATGTTTATTTAAAATGCACGCATTTCATCGTTTCTTTTTTATAACAATAATATTTTTCACTAACCCTTTGTTTGCTTCACCACAAAATCATGTTAAAAAAAATACCAAAGCACTGAAGGGCAAAGGCCAAACTGAACATCAGTAGAAGGTACCACTATCGCTTGTCCTTTTTCACGTATTTTTAATAAATAACACGTACTTAACAACTTTGTTATTGACAAGTCCTACAACTTTTAGTGTTACACCTTGGGCCGGTTATCGATATGATTTTGAAAAAGACGTTAAAATTAAAGGAATAAAATCTAGACAGGAAGACTGATACTGAATAATCTTAAGTAAGTTAAAATAAAGAACAGAGTAAATTATTTGAAAATTAAAGTAATAATTGTTATGTTGAAATCTATCTCACAAATACTACTAAATATCAAAATCATATCGATAACAATGTTTCCCATCTCCACGTCCACACAACTTATGATCATTTCATGTAACCCTCACACAACACTAGATCGACGTTCCAAAACATATCAGTACCATAATTAAGTCCTTATCATCAATTCCTGGTCAACATAGGGTTGATCATGATGTTCGCGAGAGCGTTTCGTCGCTTGCGCCATGCCCCGGCGCCCTGTGCGTGGTATTGCAGCTGTCTGTACCAAGTACGCGTGCGCGAGTTTTCTTCCGCCTGTAATGGGACATCAAAGAATATGAATAATGAACACTGGATTTTTCTTGAGTTTATGTGAACATCGCTGTGAAACAGACAGCAGCAAGGATGTGATAAATATACTAATACGAGTAGGTGCCATTGTTTAAAATCGTAGTCTCAATAAAGGATGCAGTGCTTAGGTTATTGTTAGACAAGATTTTAAGAACACTATAGTTACTAATCAATGGTAATGAATCCTCAATCTTGACATGTATTTTTTTTTCTTTTGATTTAACTATGTTCCTTCCCTAAATAGTCAATAAATGTGAAATAATTATGATATTATTATACTATCAATGTAATATGAATGCTCAATCTTGACATGTTAATTTAATTTATTTTTTCATATTTCATCATTTAATTTCTCTATTTTTATTTTGTTTACACCTAGTTATACGTGCATGCTGTGGTCTCTTGTAATTGAAGGAGAACACGTAAAATAATCTTTTTATTATTGTAATTTATATTGTATAAGTGTATCCGTTGTCCCTAATAAATAAATAAACAGAATTTTACATATACTCGTAGATGCACCAAGACTACAACCTACTAGACACTACTACAACCTGTGCTGACAACCGAATACTACTACAGTGCCCGTCAAATAACTCTCGCTATATAAAAAAAAAGTAAAACGTCACTGCGCCGGTTCAAGTTATTTGACGCGCACTATAACAAATTAAATTAGCTAGCGACACTTCGCTGACGTGCTTCGTGTATCAATATCTAAAACACGACAAAATAAAAATATTTGATGATTATTTTTTTATATTTTTTTTTTTTTTTGGTCAATGACTACTGGTAGTGTTAGTGTTACTTGAAGCTAGATAAAATCTGTGAACACTGATTTTTAAACTGATATTTTAAGTGACTACACTACCGGGCGGCGGTTGATGACCCCCAAAAAAATCATCAAATTTATTTATTTTTTGTTTTATCTTATTTAAATATCGATACCTATCGCGTCTGTGGAGTTTCGCTAGCTGAGATAGTCAAACTTTTCATACAAATATACTCAAAGGAATCAATTAAAAAACCTCACCTTAAAAATATAAGAATCCTTAGTAGTAATTTCGTGTACTTCGAAGAAATGTTCAGGCTCATGGTCTGCGGCGACCACGCAGCGGTCCAAGAAAAGTGGCTCCCTCTGCAGAGTGTACCGTCCTGCTTTCTCTCTCACTAGTAGTAGTGCTGCCTCCCTTACTCCACTGCGCGCGAATAGGGCCTCTCCCTCTTTCTCTCGTGCCTCTCTGTCTCTCGCTTCGCGCGTCTCTCGGATCTCGTTCGTTTTGTGGGTGATCGTTGGCTGGGAAATAATAAGGAATTAGATTATTATTGTGTCAAACACTTTCATTTTGTTGCGTAAAACAATGTCTACAGTTGTTTGATTTTTGTTTTTATAACTTTACGTAATATAACATCAGGCCTTGTTTATTCGAAGGCTTAGGCAGAGGTGTAACTATAGTAAGTACACTCACATTTCGCCAGTTATGTTAAGTCCCATGTAATAGGGGGCTCGCCCCCTATATCATGGCCCCTATTGCCATTGCCATGGCCCCCTATTACCATCAACTAAGTACAACTTTTTATAACTTTAATTTTACAATAAAGTTCTTTTCAAGATTCCATAGGGATTTTATTTTGTCTACAGCCCCTTAGCCCAATCTGAGATTGAAAGAAAAGATCCGGCCAAGTACCACGCACAATGAAGGGTTCCGTAGTTGGGATGAATTTATCCCAAGAACAAACTTAACATAGTAGTTGAAAAACTTGTTCTCTCATACATTCCAACTGCAAATGTAAGTTTGTACGCACAATATTGAGAAATTTACCATGTTGTTTTCTTTTTTTTTCAATATTTAAGGCTCAGTAGTTTCGAAGATAAGGCAATATGTCACACGGTACCTACAGTTTGCATAACTTTTATTTTTTATTTTCTTATTTGACCCTCAAAATTGACCCCTTATTCAAAATTCATTTATTTACGTTACACGTCCGTGTTTGGGTCACAGAAATTTATACGTGTACCAAATTTCAACTAAATCGGTCCATTAGATTCGGGGCCAATTGGCTGTGACAAACGGACAGACATACACGAGTGATCCTATAAGGGTTCCGTTTTTTACTTTTGAGGTACGGAACTCTAATAAAACGTTGAATTGAAGAACACTACGTTACAATCGGAAGTTTCGCTAAAGCCACACAAACCTCACGTGGGTGATTTCACAACCCACACAAAAAATAAAAATCAGCAAAACTCACCTTTCCGTTAGTTACCAAAAGAGCGTTGATTGGCGTCAACTTGATGGTGCGTCCTTTCCGCCAGTTGTTGTCGTTGGGCTGGGTGAACAGCAGCTTACCCTCCATTGCGAACCTTATAAAGAAGAGCAGAAAGTCCAAAATTGATCAACAGTTCACTTAAGTGTTCGTAGGATTTTGTCGTCACTTTATTTGTAGGAGGTACGTCAATTTGTTGGAATAAGGTCGATTGGGCTCCGCGTCACTTCAGACTGACTCGCCTGTGTTATGGGTGCGTAAAAATCTGGCCTTATTAAAGGTTAAATCGCGTGTAGAATATATAGCCTGCCCTACCGAGATGCCGGATTCGTACATTACACGAGCATTTTATTTTTTACCAGAACGCGTAGGTGCAATCCTTTCGCCATTTTCGTAGATGGCATTCACGCCTTGTCAAAGTATCATTTTCCGTGTTGAGTCAGTCTAAAAATATACTATGCTTCCCATCGACATTTACAGCTGCAGAAGCCAGCTTTTGAGTTAACGAAGAGCATTCCTCGTTACTTTATAAATGGAAGCAACAAGATCATTATCTACCTGCCTATTAAGAGGGTACCGAGCGCGCAGTGGCGCCCTCATAGTTATTTATTTTGTTTTAGAATGAAAATGCAGAAACTAAGCATGTTATGTTGTGCTCCACAAGACTATACGTTATTATTATTACATATCCTTAAAACGGAGCCACTATATTCCGTTTTAAGGATTACAGTAAAACTTAACAATATAAAACTACTGTGTGTAATAATAATAATAATAATGAGTCTTGTGAAGCACAACTTACCATGCTTGTTTTCTGCATTATCATTCTAAAATAAAAGAAATGACCAAACAAACGATGAGGGCACCACGTACCCTCTTTACATTCAACTGCAATTATAAATATGCTTATCTATGTCTTTCTTTAAAAAAAAAACTCTATTGATACATTCCAGCCAAAGCTGGCTATTTAGAATATGACCAGTACTTTTCGTTTGTTTTAAAATGTGACTATTTAAACCATATCTGCCTGCTTATTGACTTACCAAAGTAAGTGATTATAAACTTTCATGAATGAACATTTATACCAAAATCTAAACTTTCAAGGCCCATTATTAACTTTACATTATATGATGTGAGATGTAACATCAAAACCACCACAGCACAACACATCTGAAATTATTTAATCTCCAGCTTAATTCGCTAGCTGTTCGCAACATCGCAATGTATTATGGCGTGTGACGTCACAACAACGTTTCATGTTCCACGGTCGTGATAAATTCCGCACCAGACAAAACATTAATTTCACTCCAGTGTATTACTTGCTAAATGAGATATATGTCTGGCATTCGTCTCATTTTAATTAGCTTTATTTGATGCTGTGCTTGTTGAGATTATTAAACTTGGATTTACCAGGAGGGCTGAAAAGTTTTTGAGCCAAAGTATCTTCAAGTGTCATTATTATCTCGCGCTGCATATTACTAATTTGCGAATACCCTCTGTAGTATAAATACAGAGTTTCATGTCATTACAATCATTACGGTTTTAGTAATTAATCCGTAAACATCGTCACGTCTCAGTCATCCGTGGCCCAACCCTAGGCTCAAAACTTTTCAACCCCCCGTACACCGGTTGTATCACTCTTAAGAGTGTTATTGTAGGTCAGATTTGCTATAGGGCTTCAAAAACGGTTTTGAGCCTAGGGATGAGCCGCGGATGACTGAGACATGATGATGTTTACGGATTAATTAATTAAAAGCGTAATGATGCTAATGACATGAAACTCTGTATTTATACTAAAGAGGGTATTCACAAATTAGTAATATGCAGCGCGAGACAATAAGACACTTGAAGAAAACTTTTTAGCCCCCCCCCCCCCCCCTTTTATAATAACGAAACTGGTCTTGTTTCGGAATTTGATTGTATTAGACTTTTATTTTTCCAGAACAAAACTAGATTCTGGGGCTAGTTTTTTTTGAAGTATCATTTTTTGGCCAAAATAGTTTGGAAGTAATTATTGTGCTTATTCCATGGCTGAGCCTTAAATATCTATAATTTGCCTAACAGTAGTAGTTTTGATTTAAAAATACAGACCTATACCTTTATAACCACGATTCTAGTATGTGTCACGGCTTTATTCGTATTTTGATTATACACATAAAACAAACTATTCAGTCCGTAGATGTAAGTTACAATGCAAGACCCATTAAACTAAGTTCAGTAGTTTCCAAGTTGCGCGCAACAAAATTGCAAAAACGCTCGCTTTACTCAAAGTGATTTCTAATAGCACCTGAAACTGTTTTTCCATAAACCTCTTCAATTGATATACGTGACTTTTTAAATTGGTATGGAAAATTATACAATGTATTTTCGTTCTTAGTATTTATCTAAGAAGTAAAGAGAATTTTCTTTCAAACGTTAATTGATTTACATTTTATTTACATCTTTACGATGATTTTTATACCTTTAACTTTGCCGTCCAACTCTATTGCATTAGTTGTAACCCGCGAGGCAATTGCGTAACACACTATCAATCGGAGTCGGTTTTTAGGATGCGGGTATTTAAAACTAAATTCGGTCTGGTGAGTCATATTGGAGTACACGCTAGGAAATAATAATTTCAAAAGGTCGCCGTCATCTAAATCGATAAGGAGGACTATATTTAATCATTATATTGTATATAGAAATATATATATTTTTTTTTATTTCTACTATATACTCAAAATCACAATCAAAAATCAATCAACTAAAATTCAGATCACCCAATTTGATTGGAATGACAACATTGATTACCGCTCCGAAACCGTAACCCCTATTTGAATTTTGCGAATTCGTGCACATCCCCCCATAAACATTTTAGATCACATAAAACACTGGAGTTGCGTGGCTTATAAAACCCTTCCGATAATGCTCTTGCAGACTCCGAGATCGTTTAGGCCTCGTAAAACCCTTAACTTTAATTTTCGGAACTTTTCAAAGGTTCTGCAAACTTGTAGTCGTCGAACTACATATTTTTCAATTAACAGTGAAATTAATTAAAAACCAATTTACAAGTATAACTACCATGTATTTGTGAAAATCTTTAGTCGTAAAAAGCCCTGTTGAATAGCACTTGTCGCTGTTAGTGCCACTAAAGCTGCGATTATCAGCTTTATGGTGCAAGTAATAAGAGTTAAGAGGCAATAACAAAAGTATGAAAGTGATTACTGGAATTTTATTTTTAATGGTGAGCTATGAGACCTTCTTCAAGTTTTATGAAACTGTTTTAAAAATTGGAACTGAGGTTGGAAAGATTGGAATTTTCCTATAAAGGCTAGTCTTCTTTCCCTTGTAGTTAATAAGCCCGGGCTTATAGGCACGTTTTATTTTATTAAAAGTGAATTTCGACACCAGCAATGAACACTACGCTAACTTCAAAGAAAAAATGTGAGAATAATAATAATTTATTGCAATTTTCACTTTTGTCATTTCTCTTGATAATACAAGGAATGTCGTTACTTAATTTATTTATTAATTGTTAGTTTTGAATTTAACCCGAGTTAGCCGTGTGTACACTAAAAAACCGATAAATTAATGTGTAATCAATTATGCCAACTCATAGTTAGCGTACTATATTATGGAATTCAAAAGGCGAGAATATTAGAACAATACATTAATTTAAAAAAAAAACAAATTCTATACAATATTAACAATAACAAAAAGAAGTACTAATACCTTAAACCACTGCAGCACTGAGTGTATACTCTCAGCTAAGTCGTGCCTTTTTTCTTACGAACGTTCACGAACGGACTACACTAGACAAACTAAGAGATAGCATAATGTATAATGCGCGATTTAAAAAATTACAACTAAAATACATTCACTTAGCGTTGTGTTAAATTTGAACTTCATTATTTTTTGGAATTTCTAAGTAATCGTTGTTGTACTAATTTATAGTCCTTATTATAAAGAAGTTGGCATTAAAAACGGAAATTGCCCAAAATTCAAGTTAGCGTAGTGTAAATTGCTGCTGTCGATTTGTAATTTGTGTACAGAATTTATAGTATGCAGATAGATTGTCATCAACAGTATTTCAAACTGAATATTCTGAGTTACAATCTGGCTTGAGACTGTAAGACTTACGCAAACCAATATCGACAGTTTCCTGTCTCCAAGATAGGATTACTCAACGAAAAGAGGCATCTAAAATTTAATCAAAGTTTACAACTTAGACCATCAAACGGACGTCTGCGTCCCACAATGGATCTAGTAATGGGATCATTTGTACCATCCACCAATAGAACTAAATGTGCCGAGACTACAATTTGCCGAAACATCCACAATTATACAAAGCTAATGCTTATGTTGGCTAATGTTTATCTTTATGAAAAAGATTTCCCCGAAAATCTTTGCCTTTTGCTAAAACATTCCTAGACGCTTTCATTGTTACGTAAGTGGCTGTTCAAGAAAACGGTGGACAATTTAAATCTCATAAAATATGGACGCGTAATCTCGCCATCGTAATGACATCGTGTGATAGGCGAAATTTTGGTAAGTGGTAATTTTCAAAATGTCTCAATTATCTGTCAAGCAGATTTTGTGAATAAACTGCTCAGGGGAGCTCTAATACGTCTTGTTGTTAGGAACATAAATTGAGATTTATTTTGTCATCACCGGTAAAATTATCCACAAAATATTCTTCATTCATTCATTCTTCATCTCACACTTTTTCACCCACCTGGCGTCATCATGATTCCAGTCCAGGATATCGACGGCCATCTTCCTCAGCTTGATATCAGCCACATGGAGGTCGTGTGCAGTTCTTCGTGCAGCTGCGAGTCGTCTCCACAGCGGCACGTCTCTTGCTGCAGCGGCAGCGGCTGCAGCTGCCGTGTTAATTTCTTCGAGCCTGCATTCTACGCAACGTTGGGCTGACTTGACGTCTTCCCGCTCAGTTGCGCAGGCGGCTGTGGAGCGATACAGCCGGGAGAGAAGGAGGGGATATTTTGTCACGCGTTGTACTGGCACCTGGAATTTGAATAAGTATAACTTTTTAATATGAGCTTCAAGCGGGCCAAATGATGATAAATACTTTATTCTGTTTTAGGATCACTTATGTAACAAAGCTTACCATGAGAAATGAGTTTAGATTCATTCTCCTCAAAACGGTGTTTTCCATCTGCGAGACGCGCAAGAATATCCTCAGGAGTTCCTTCTCCTTCTCGAGACCAGCCAGCAGAAGAGCAGCGCCAGCTTGCTTTACGCAGTATGACTGGAACGCAGTCAGCATGCCTGAACACTCCAGCAGGATTTTTCCAACGTTCACAGTCAAGAGATCCTGAAAACATTCCAGAAAACATTGTTACAGGTGAGATGCATTACTATCATATTTTGATTTTATTACTAATTATTATTGACGGAATACTAAGACTGAATTGAAAGTGAAATTGTAGAAATGTTATTACCTCATCTCCCTGGTCTACCGCGATTTCAAGTCCGTCTCTTAACTTCTCAGATAGAACTTGGTTGTTCTCAATAAGCTCTTCAACATTCAAGAAAATGGCGCTGAGTTGTTCCTGGTTAAGTAGACCAGCTACCAACATCGGTTTGTAAAACTCTTCAAGAATGATTTGCAAATCTCTGCCATACTTTTCTTCGGTTTCCACTATTTCTGTGATAATTTCTTTTCTCTCTGCTCTTTTTTTGGCACACTTTCTGCATACTAATGGAGCGTATATTGAACCTAAAATGGTATAAATAATAATTATGATTAAGAAAAAGCCTCTTTGGTAAAGAATAAATTATATGCGACAGAGTTTTGACTTACCTTGCTCTGTTAATTGAGGTTCCACAGTAGTGTCACAATCCTCGCAGAGATGTATGGGCGTATCCTTATCGTGAATCATGTTACAAGGAGACGTTTTACCTTGAAGTCTACTTCTTGAAGATTTACTCGTCTCCGAACCTACGCCAGAGTCATTCCTTTCAATTTCAGCCGATGTCTTTTTGCATATTACAGCTTTTTCCAACGCCTCATGATTAATAGTAAGCGAGTTATCCTCACTTGAATCTGATGCATTTGATAACTGACTCGTGTTACTACTATGATGTGTATCACTTATTTCGCTGTTATTGGTTTTGTCTTTTGATTTTTCTAACATATTCGATGAATTATTATGAGTAGCGTAACTAGTTATGTAAGTTTCTTCATCATCAATACCTCTTTCTTTAGCATCTACCAAATACGACAAAATGTCGTACTTCGACGCGCCTTCAAATATTGAACGTGATCCACTGCGTTTCTCATCGTCCAAAATCATCAGAGAATTCGGGGGCGGGTTAACAGGTAAAGGCGGTGGCATGTCTCCAATCTCTTCGTATATAGGATCACTGTTCAAACGAATCGATTCGTAATGATGATCATCGTCGGTATTATTTGAAATTTCAATATCACACAACGCGGCGTCGACCAACATTTGATAAAATTTCGATCTCGTTGAATTCGTATCGTCTTCGGTGGACAACTCACTCGCCGAAGCATTATAGCAGTCCGACATTGGCTCGAGATCAGAAAAAACTCCCATAGCACCGCTCTCATACTCCATACTTTCATAGGGAGCAGAGCAGCTATTATCTTCATTCTCTGGGCAGACGGAAGAGTCGATTATATTTTGATTATTCGACGCATCGTCTTTGGCACTATTCTCATTCTTTGGTTTCACTTCCTCTTTCTTGTCTCCTTCCTTCACACTTTCCTCTTTCAAATTTTTCAACGAACTTTCTATAAGTTTTTCTATAGTCATTTCGCTGCTGTCTGTCCCTTCTGAGTTCTTAGTTTCTTGGAGTTTTATCAAAGAGTTTTCTATTAACTTTTTAACCAAATCTGAATCCAAACCTTCGGCAAGATGAGCAAAGAAAGGATCATCGAAAAGTTTTGTGACAACATTGCCATTATTTGGTTGAATATCAGGAGTCTGTTGGCAATCAGAATAATCATCTTTTTTACCACAGACGTGTGGAATTAAATTTCTTCTAACAGCTTCGACAGGGTCGTTTAGTATTGAAGATAGATCATTTGAAGTGTTCTGATCTCGGGAGCCATAACAATCATCTTTGTTTTTATCAGCATAATATTCCTCATAAGTGTTCGCTTCTAAATTCTTTTCAGCTTGTTGAGAAAGCACAGCACCTATGTATATCTGACTTTTTGACTTCTTCACTTCTTTTTGTGGAGTTCCGACACTTATTGTAACGGTGGTACCTGTCTGGTAGGTATTGCACGTGTTTCCATAATCGTCATTAACGACAACAGAGGATAAATAAATAGGCGTGTCACTGCTTACATTCATAGTTGAGTAGCACTCGTTACCATTAATTTGTATGGAAGTTTTTCTGGGCTCGTTTTCTGAGGACCTCAGAATACCAGAAGCAGATTTTGGCTCATCGGTATCAGAGTCAAATTGCTTTACACGTAAGATAGTTTTTTGTTCGTAATCATTAGCATCTGACCATTCGTCACTAGTAGAGCTAGAAGAATTGTTACGAACAAAACGTGTTTTGACATAATTATGCTTCTTAGATTTTGTACGTTCCTTTGATTTGAACCGAGGTGGTGGCTCAGGTGATTCTGATATTCCACGGCGTAAATTGGTCAAAATTGTTCGTGTAATATCACTACTGTCACTTAGATTCCCAGATTCAATATTATCATTGTATTGAATCGTTGTCGTTGGCGGAGTTATTTCTGGAGTCGTGTGTGGCTGGTTAAACATATACTGATTTGGACTGCATATTTCGTTTTCTATTACAGACGTTAAAAAGACTTGGCTTGTGTGTCCATGTTTACTTTTTGGTCGCAATGCCATCGTGTCTAAAAACTTCGGTGGCGCTATTAATATAGTTGGTGGGATTCGTTCAGACTCAGACCGACGCAGCACCGGTATTCTTGGAATGTTGTTATCTGTATACGAAAAAATAATTAGTAAAACCATAAATCAAAAATAAATAACGATAAAAGAATTGTGTTTTTAGAAAATGCTTATGATAACCTTACCTTCTTTATTGATATTGTTTACAATTTCAACGCTTGTGGTTTGATGCAAAACTTCTGTTACTGGCTCAGCGATTTCTTCGACGACAGATTCAAATGTATTTGTATGCATTTGTACATATTCATATGTTTCAATATCGTTCTTCGCTACAGTTTGGCTAATCAGTTCCGACAGCTTTTCACTTGATTCGTCCAAACTATGGCTTACAATATCACCTTCAGCTACCACATCTTCTTCAGTTTCAATGCTCGAAGTTAGCACTTCAGCGGAAACTTCTTTTGTGATATTTTGTTCAAGATTAAACTCCGCAGTATAAATAACTTTTGTTTCTTCGTTTTCAACCAAGAACTGAACACGTTTTCTGTGTAGCATGCTTTGAGAATTAACAGCCACCTTGTCTTTGGGTTTAGGAAGATAAAACGAAGATGTGTTAACTCTTTTGCTATCAAAAGGTTCGTTAGTTGCGTCTAATTTTGGGGTAGACTCAATGGTATCATAATTTCTTGGCTTTTTCAAAATAGACTTTATGGTATCCGTATTCTGATTCTTAAGCTTAGAGTTACGAGAGTGATTGTCAGGTTTCCTGTTTGAACTTCTTTCTGTTAATCTTTGATTGTCACTCTCACTGTCGTCGTCATTTTTATTGTTTCTTATTCTTCGTGGTGGCCGTTTTGGAGAAACGCTTTTTTGTTTAGCCCGGTTTGATGTAGATATGCTTAATATTTTTTTACTCGTACTCTTACTTACAGATGTTGATTTCTTATTTTCATTCTTAATATTTGGCAATGACAAAGTCGGAGAAATCTCTTGAGATTTTGATTCATAGGATTTGAGATCATAGTCAACGGGATCATATACATCATCTATATTATTTGATTTCGACTCGTCAGAAACTCTTATTCTTTGACCACTTATAGCTTTCACACTTGAATCTGATTTAGATTTACTTGAGGAATGTAAGTTTTTATTTTTCATAGATTCGTGAAATACGTGTCCAAAATCGTCATCAAACTCAATTTCTACTAAAGATTTCGAAGTGCCATTAGATTTCACTAAGTCATAGGGATTGATATCACATGATAATATTGACTTCTTTGAGTCATTACTTGTGTTAGTGTCTTCTTCAACCCATATTTCGTTTACTCGACTCACAGATTTACTTCTATTTTTACGAAGTGTTTCTGGGCTTGTTGGCTTTTTAGTCTTAACCCTGCATGGACTTATACTTTTGGCTCGTAATCGTGTCGTTGAAAACTGGCTTCCTATACGAGCTTCATGTGGAGGCGCCAATCTGTTTCTCCTCATCAAATCATAGGGGTCCGTATCTCCATTAGATTTAAGTATAGTCGGGCGCGCCTTCGAACCTTGTACTCTAACTGTCCCAGCTCTAAGCAAACCAGATTCACGGCTAACTTGAGGACCTCTAACCGTTCCCCCGACCAACAACTGCGGGCTATCAGCTATAGTTAATGGCAAACGAGATCCCTTGCATTTCTTACAAATACTGACTTTGGTTGAGCTGGTTTTCTTTGTACCATTCAGGTACTCAGGGCAGGAACATAGTATGACAGCATAGTTGTGTGGTGTAGGTTTTTGAGGCGTGCTTATAAGAACAGGACCAGAGACTTCTGGGTAAGTGGAGAAGACGCTAGGTCGCATAGGTGGGGTTTGGGTCCTGACGGACCCATAAAGCCAGGTCTCAGCGTACTTCATTGATTTAGACAGCGCTGATCCTCCTGGCCCACTGATGGTTCCGTACATGTACGGGCTTTCTGGAGACTTTTCTGATGTCTTTGAGCTTCCTGATGTATTCAGCTTCAACTTCGATGACCATTTCTTCGGCCGCGTATTCTCAGTTGTATCGTATATCTGAAATAGAAAGAAAAACCTTGATTAATTTTATTAATTTATTATTACTTCACATCTTTTCAGTCAAGGACAAACCACAAAAGTGAATTTAGAAGGAAAATAATTGAATGAATTAGGTACTTTTACTGGACAAAACAACCGCCGTTGAATTAAATACTATATAGATCTATTTCAATTTCAATATACCATAAAATACCCTTGAATAAGAATAGAAATGGAAATAGGACGTAACACAATGGGAACAAAATGTCAAGAGCTTCTCCACAAACGGGCCTATGAGTGATTGTTATAGTAGCGTGCTCAAAACGATGTTTTACAACTATACCATTGACATTTTAAGCTCAGGAAACGTGAAAATATAAATAGGAAAATACAAATGGAAATATAAATAGGCAGAGGATGCCATTTGATTGTTATTATTTTGTTCTAATTATTTTTATCGTCTATTGGCGATCTGTGTTTTATTTATTTATTTGTGTCACTGTCTTAGTAGAGATTTTCAATATTGATATTAACGAAACTCTGTATTACCCGAAGGATTAGGCAGACGTGTGCACATTTTGTCAGTTAGTTACAAGTCCTATGTAATCGGGGGCGAACCTATTGTAAGCAACCGTGCACAAATCCAAATATAAAAACAATCACAATAACAATTTTTTTTTTTTTAATTCACATATCTCGGTACCCTGGGGTCCCGGACCTTAGGAAGGCGTATGAGTGGCCGTAGCCAACTCGCAGAGGCCCCTTAGACAATTTTATTTGATGATTATCCCTATATGCACTATGCTATGCAAGTGCACCCAAGGAAAACCGCCGGTTGGTGCAGGACTATTGCAGAACGTGGAAACAAAACATATTGGGCTATGGGTTTGGGTAGCAAAAGTGAATTGGGTAACTTGAGCTACGGAAAAACTATGTCCCCTGTCTGACCAATCCTTCTTCCTACTATCCCACTAATATTATAAATGCGAAAGTTTGTGAGGATGGACGGATGTTTGTTACTCTTTCACGCAAAAACTACTGAACGGATTTTGATGAAACTAACACACATATAGTTTATAACCTGGATTAACATATATGATACTTTTTATCCCCATATTCCTACGGGTTCGAGACTTACGCGGGTGTAACCGCGGGGCGCTGCTAGTGTTATATAATTAATATTTTAAATATTTTATTATTACAGATAACAGGTGTTATGTTTTATTAGGTATACATATTTATTATTACAGATAACAGGTATTATGTTTTATTAGGTATATACATATTTATTAATTCTGGATTTCACAGCATAACTACTACCAGTTTACTAAGCACGTTTTCACATAACTTTTGCTCATAAATATTGTCTTCATCCAAAGGCATTTTGTTTACTAACTCTCCAAAGCTAAGAGCTTTTTCATGCAAATATTTTTAGCCTATTTACAAAGTCGAATCGATACTTGACAGTTAAAGCCTGTTATAGATAGGACCATTACAGTTTGTCATGTAACTTTCTAAGCAAGCTTAAAATATTTATGAAACCTGATTTTGTGAATTATTTCATACAAAAAATATGCAGAAATATAGTTATATTTATGTCATTTTCATGTTTGCCTTGAAGGATTGTAATGGCGCCTAAGTATGCCTAATGCATTGTTGACCTATTGCTTCATAGAACCTTTAACCCATTCCAAGTATTAGCCCCTTAAAATACCTACTATTGCAAAAGTCATACATTCTAATGGAACGCAAGACTTTGAACTCATAGCAACAACATCGCGTGGTAGTTTAAATTTTATTTTTTGGTCACATTTTATTGCCATATAAACTATAGATTAAAATGACCTTTTCCCAAACTCGATGTTTTCTACAAAGAAACCAGTAAGTATCTAAAAAGGAAAAATCAATATTTTAGCATGACCTCGAGCTCACCTTTCCGAATCGTATCCTAATTATCTTGTGACTTCAAAATCAAATGCTAATTAAAAAAAAAAAAAAATACTGTAGCCATTCGCATAGGAGAACGTTTTCATTACTCGTTTAAATGACTCGATGCTTCGGAAAGGTTAATTGTACACTTTATGTTCAGTAAGACGAATTTATCTAACGTATTGATTTCTTAAGCTGTTTTCTTGTTAAGCATTATTCGGGATTTTTATTTTTATTTTTGTTATTTCCTAATCTGAGAGTGCTCGGGTCTAGAGAAGCAGCTTTTATCCAGCATCAAAGCTAGTGTTATGTTTTACAGAATCATTATGGAGCATTAAATGAATCCTAACTATATAAATATTATAAATGCGAAAGTGAGTTTTGTTTGTTTGTTTGTTACGCTTTCACGCTGAAACGGCTGAACGGATTTGGATGAAATTTGGCACATGGTAGACCATGACGTGGATTTGGTCATAATGTAGTTTTTATCCCTGTAGTACGTTCCCGTGGGATAATTTCCGAGCTCAACGCGGGTAGAGCCGCGGGCATAAGCTAGTGCTTATACAGGGTTACTGGTAACTCAAGGTATTCCTTGCAGGTCATCATAGTAGGGTTAAAATTCAACAAAATAAGCCACCAAATGTTCTACCGCAATTCAGTAGTTTTTGAGTTACTTAGATTTTTAGTTTTATTTTTTTTTTTTATTTAAAAATTATTTACAGCGCGACTATACTGGAAATAAAGTTATTATCATCGCTGTTGCCGTAGCAGATCTTTATTAATAATTAAAAGTTCTAAAATGCAAAATAAACATTGGCAAAAATCACTAATTAAATACTTTTTTTTTCGTAATTTCTGTCATACAACTGCTGATTTTTGCTAGATCATTTGGCGGCTGAATTTGTTGCATTTTAACCCTTCTATGACGTCCTGCAAGGAATACGTCGAATTACCAATATATGAAAATGTATAATATTAAATTCGGGAGCGCAGTTGACAGCAGTTGCAAGCGATACCAACGCTTTGTCATCATTTCGAAATTGAAATGGAAACGGTATGTATAAAATTCTATTTAATTTCCAAGAGATACCATTTTTCTTACGATGACGTCTTTTACTTTCTTTGGAAATTATGCAAAAGAATTTTAAGTAAATTTTCCACATACGCTTCTGTTTAACTTAAAAATAATTTTCAGCTATTTTATGTTTTGACAAAGTAGTTTCAAGTTATTTTTGATACAGAGAAATCTGAAAACGCTTTAGATGACAGTTTCCTCAAAAAATATTCCTTTAAAAATTTTTCCCTTATTTTACTTCAAGGAAAACTACAAATTCAATTTTTCGAGTAACAAGAAACTACTTCAGATTTCAGGCAAGAGAGTCAAATACGATTCTAGAAAAGATGTGTGTTTTGAGAAAACTCATACATTCTGAGAATCAGTGGGAGTCGTCTGACGTAAATCAATGTGTTAAATTGTTCGTAGAAAATACAAATTGAATTTTCTAGGTAGGTTGGTACTTTGTTATCCACCAACCCGCAATGTCCTCGCGTGGTGAATTTTGACTCAGTCCTTATCACAGAGGCTTTTGTCTCAGCAACTATTTGCCTACAGCCTTTAATAGAACCTAGCGTGTAGATTAAAACTAGTTCAGGAGAAATTTTCATATTATAAATCACAGTCACGTCAAACTATTTAAACCAAGTTTAATATCTAATATTAAAAATGTAAGGGCCCTACACTACGATTACAAAGATAAAATAATCAATTTGTTTCATAATTGGAATCCCCATTTAGCATAATTCTTTAAGAATATTCATTGGCTTGAGAATATTGAATATCGTTTGCATCTTAACCTTTTAATTTTTGTAGTTCATTTGTAGGTTACCTTCAGTTACTTTTAAACGGTAGAGGTATACAAAACAGCCACCGTAAACTGAGGTTACTTTGATACCACTGGGGTTACTTTGATAACAACTTTTGACATATTAAAACTTATTTTTATAACATATAATCTACAACGCCAAAAAGAAACTATCTTAAATAGAGGTATGATGCTTTGTAGATATTATTAAAATAAGTTTTTCATATGTCGAAAAACGTTAACAAAGTAACCCCGTAGTATCAAAGTAACCCCAGTTTACCGCATATTGTTCAATTTTTGACGTGAAAACGTCTTTCGCTCGGTGTACTTGGTGGTAAGTTAAATATTTTTGACCGATAAAAACACGTAAGATTTCAACCACTAATAACTAAGAGACTTTTAATGCTAGAGTAACGGTTGTGGAATCAAAAGATAGGTCATATTTATAACAATTAAGCCGGATTTAATTTGTGTAGGACGTCACACTGCGAGTGCACGCGCATGCGCGCGTCCCTCTAGTATTCACTATGTGTCCAAATATCAATTCGTATGGTACAAAAGCGTGTTTAGCTAGATCAGTTGTTCTGGTGTCTTTGTCAAGAAGAGAAACAACAGCAATATTGGTCAAAATAATGCCAGATGTCTGCTCAGAAATGCAAAAGAACACAATCTAAGAAAGCTTGCATTAAAAGCAATGCTAAGAGCCTAACAAATCTAGTACTGAGCAAATACATTATCTTCGGCAGTGTCAGAAACTGTAAGAAAATCTGTTGCAAATAGCAAAAAGTTTGAGATGTCGTCTCATATCGGCCGTCGCTCAGAACTGAAAAATATCATAATTGGTGAAAGTTAATTTTATAAGGAATGCAATTAGCTTACTAAGTTTAGTGTCGAAAAAATTCAATGGCTACTGTAGTATCGGAAACTGTAGTCAAATTTCAATCCACGGGCTTGAACTGCGCCTACATTTTTTTTTTACTATTGTTTTCCCTAAGAGCCTATCACAAAACTGCATTTTGACAGACTAGAAGCGAGATATTGAAGCATGGCAAAACATCACATTATGTAGCAATTTGGCAGTTGTAACTACGTTTATTTTGAGTCTTATAATTTATTTATTTTTGTTTAAATTATGAAATTTTAAATTCTTATGAACGAACGTTTATTCTGGTATAAATTTAACATAATAATATTAATGTAGTAAGGAGAAAATTACAGTTTGATTGTTTTTTATAGTTTTATGATTTTAAGTGTTTTTTTATAGATATTCCATATAAATTTCAAAATTCTGAAGCCGCCGTGTACTAAACCACTATTTAAGAGATATTATTAAATGTTTTTCATTGTAAGTAGTTCAATCACGAGCTCGAAAAAATGCTGTTGCGCATTAAAGAATAAAATTGCGAAAAGCGAGGCCACTATGAACTATACTAATATCTATTCGCCACCATTCAATAAGTCATAGTTCTCGAACTCTTTCAGTTTCTCAGATTAAGAACGCCTAATTAGGCCAGTTCAAAAATCGCGGTTGAAATGTAATAGGGCCTTAATTCAAACTATTGTTTCTCTTTATATAATTTCAAACTGAGTTTTTGAAAGTGAAAGAAACAGATACTAGTTTTCCTTAATCTATTCCATTCCTCCTTCCATTTCTATCTAGGTAATACTGATTTTGGAAAACAATAACGATCACTTTTTGGGTGGTGCCCTATCTCCCCAAGTTCCAAGTTCCGGTACAGTCACCCAATCAATGCTTACGTACATGTTGTTTATTGTTATTTGTTATTACATAAGACAACCAAATGGGGCAAAAAACGTCATCTTTTCACTACAATTTACGATTACCTAATTCATTAAATATTATTAGCATTAAGCAATACTGATAAGTGATAGATAACAAACGACGTTGTTCTGTACTTAATTACCAAACAGGCTATCATCGATAGATGTGTGAATGAGTGCGAATGAGAGAGAAATATACAGGGTTATTGGTAAAACACCAACAACCTCTTAAGGAGTCATTGTACTCATCATTATGAACAACTTTTACTATGGGACCAAACCTGAAATCGCGAAAAAAAATCAGCTGCAGTACATTTAAGCTCGCATAATTCGTCAAAATGTACTAAACAACAGATTTTTTTTTCGCGATATCAGGTTTGGTCCCATAGTAAAAGTTGTTCATAATGCTGAGTACAATAACCCCTTAAGAGGTTGTTTGTGTTTTACCAATAACCCTGTATATAATACTTGTTTTAGCACTTGTGCGAATGAGAGGGACGCTTTTATTTTATTCTAACACTTTTGGACACGTCAGTACGAGGAATGGTCAAGTGTGAACTTTAAAAATAATTTAATTTTATATTTTGGGGCCGTTAGAATGAATGTAAAGTTCCAAGTTCCCCAAAAATCATTTTGGGGAACTTGGAACTTGGGGAGACAGGGCACCACTCCATTTTCGGTGCCAAGAAAACAGGTAATAAAAAGTAGGTTGGTATAGTATTCATGAAAATGCTCACAAAAACACGAGTCATTTCAAAGCCCCGACAAGATTAAGCCAACTAGCGCACCGAATTAGGGTGTCCACGCTTTACGCTCACAAACCCGATTGTCCTGCTCCTAATTACGAGTCTCGGACTAAGCCGACGCGTGCATTGTGAGGCGACCACACGGGACCCTGTCCCGGACAGTTTGATTACGCATGCCTCTGGCTTTTGATTTGTCAATTCCCGCCATTGACAGATTAGACGGCAGATAGCTTTTAATATAATTCCTCAATCGAGGGTCGAGGCAGAGGGGGATATTCAGATAGGTGACAGTTCTGACTGATTGTAGAGTTAATGGTTTCGAAACTGTTGGGCACTGCTTGAATAAACTTAAGGCGATAGCTCCAGGTAGCCCGCGACATTCAAATTTTCTTACGTTTTTGACAATTTGCAGGTCAGTATCAGGTTGTATGTTGATTATGATTGATTGAATATGATTAGCGACCGTAACAAATCTGTATGTACAGAATTATAATCATTTAAATCATCAATACAACTCTAGAGTTCATATAATCCTAATGAATGACTATTTCATGAAATCTTGGCATTTACTAACTTGGAGTTGTATTACTGATTGTAATGGCTATAATTTTGTAAATACATATAAACCTTACGGTCGCGAATCATACTTTAATCAACATATAACCAAATATTGCTTGCAAATTGCAAAGGACGTAAGTAACTTTGAATTTCGCGGGCTACCTAAAGCTTCCCCCTTAAACGATTCGTATTTCATTTTCAGATACTATAGGAATGCATCTTCCGAGAAGTGTTCTGCCAGAAAGAGTTGCTTGATATCAGCAAGACGCAAGAAGCTATCTAAATGTAACCACCTACTTGCCATTATTAGAATTATTTATGTTAGGTATTGTTATTGCTTAACGTTTTATGCAAATGTTATTTGTTTTATGTAATAATTATAATTTTAGTTTCTAGGATTTAGATTTTTAACTTTAGATTTTTATCGTTTTCACATAGGTACAAATATATTTTGTTGCTTTTGCAGGATATTGGTGCAAACCGCAATAATAAGTACAGACGCTAGCACATCAAGCTTCTACAATCTGTCAAATTTCTTTAATAGATTTTCATCTTTATCGCTGAAGTATTAGGTTCAAGGTTGATTGGGAAACTTTGACAGTTTCGGGTAGCTTGATGCTGGCGTCTGTACAAGATACAGAAGGCTTATACCAAAAGCAAAAAGCGATTATAACAGTGCGTGAAAAAACTTTCACTACACAACAGAGAAATTAACCCATCTCCAGCCTGAAAATCAATGCTACCTGTTATAATAACCCCGGTTATCTGTCACACGGTGTAATAGCCACCCGCATCGCTTACTTTGAAAGGGTTCGCCCGGGTTATCGTTCGCCCGGGTTATCGTAAACAAGCTACATTGTTAGTCTAAATAGTGCAGTTAGGAGGCGTTGCGTGGTTTTCAATTTACTATAACAATAGCCTATACGGATACACCCTTGATTTGAATAATCGATCGCCGGGATGTTTGGGCAAAGATAGGGTATAAAATTTTAGTATTATCGGACTATCGGATATGGATGGTGGATAACTTTCGGATAGCCATGAGATTTAACACAGTAAAAGGTATAAAGTTAGGTAAGTTGACTTTCAAGAAATACTTATTACCTTTCCTGACAGTTGCTTTATAGTGTCACAATCAATTCATGAAAATGGCTGCATTGCCTCTCCGTAAGCATTATTTTTAGAAGAAATCATGTGTCCACAGATTTATTTATGAAAAAAAAAAAAAACACTTTCTTATAACTTGACTAACCACACGATACGCGTCAGTGGTAACCCTTGCACTACAATCCGGCCGTCGAGAGAATGGATTCCTGATACCAGTCAGTTGGACAATTTCTAGTAATAATAAGGATGAAATTCGCAAAACATTTATTCTTTAGTATGAAAGTGACAGGCGTCAAGAACGAATTCTCTCGACGGCCGGACTGTAAGAAAAACGCCCTTACTGCTGCCACATAAAGGTGCTGTCAATGTTAAATGGCCGACTGTAACCAGAAACAATATAAAATGAAGTAGTAATAGGTAATTAAAAGATTTCATACTTCATGATGACGAAAGTCCCTATCACTTTTAATAAAAGTACTAAAACAATTTCGCAAACGTTTAACGACATTTTATGGCCTATTCAGTATTAAGGTGCGTTTGCGCAAGTCGCAGTCACGATCAATTACTTATTGTTCGGGTAACAGACCAATGTGCAACTGTTGGGCGGCTTTCTACGGCATTGCTAGTAGCGAAGTTTGTAAATGTTAATAAAGCCTCAAGGGATTTTATTCAAGAGGTAGGTATAGTTTCAAAATGCCATATGGTTCACGGTGTCCTCAAGAATAGACAGACAAATTATAAATTATTTTGTTGAATAGAAAGATATTATTTTGTATCAAGTTGTTGTAATAAAAGCCGCACGGGTCGATCCATCAGGTTAAGCTACGCTTGCCGGAGTTGGTCCGTGGATGGGTGATCATGTTTACATACCGTTGGTCCTGGCGGTAATTCGTGGATCTGCCAGTCTTTACGGGTCGTCAGAAGCCCGAAAATCTGACAACCGGTCTTACCAAGGGGTATCTTATTACCTAGTAAGTGGGTTGTGGGGGTTAGATAAGCAGTCGCATCCGCTGCATCCGGTTCAGCTGCATCTGGTTAGACTGGAAGCCGACCCCAACATAGTTGGGAAAAGGCTAGGCAGATTGATTGTCAAGTTGTTGTATGGAAGCTTGACAGGATATGTCTACCTATAGCAAAATTATGACGTGCAGTAAACCGAAAAATTACTCCAAGTAGTAGGTACAAATTTCATCATAGGTATCTCGTCGCTACGCAAGCTGTCACCGTACAGGGTAAATTAATCTCAATGTTGATTACAAATATAAAAATAACTCAAAATCTCGGGTGCAAACATCTGTGGATCCATCCCGAAGGACAACCGACAGCAGCTACAAACGAAAAAAAATTAGATCTATCTTCTCAAAATTATTTAGCCACAATAAGACCACTGTAGCTGCAGAAGACCATAATATATTCGAATAAATAAATAGAAAATAGGCAGTTATGGGGAATGCCGCCAATAGAAGTAAAAACTTAAACATAAAACTATGCACAGCATGTCGCAGTGATGAGGTGACGCAACCCTTAAGATTTCCCTCGACCATAAATCGTCAACTCGCTTAAAGAAGTGCTCACTTCAGAAACCTTTATTGGTATGTAACATTGTCCTTAAAACTAAGTTTTAGTAAACGACACGATACGATACGGTGTTATATGGAACTGAAAAACCCAAAATTAAAGTCATACTTCAGAAAAACCTCCACAAACACGCACACAGACACACAGTCACATTAATTCTTACTCAAGTGTGGTTTGTAACTCAAAACTAAAGGGATCGTGTGACATTCGCACGGACATTCAACACCCGGCCTTCCATGTAACCTACTTAGTGCTGGAGAGACCTTACACTGGTTCGTGTAGAGTTACCTAGTAATGATATTGACTCATAAGTGGAAGTACTTTTGAGAATGTAGTTTGAAGAATTTTGTATGAAAATTGGTAGAGGATCTTGTTCAAAGGCTCTTTTATGAAAATTGGGTTTCAATTCTTTCTAGATAAACGTTTTAATAGGTACAGTAATTTTATCCATTCCATGCACTGTGTGGAAATTGGTTATCATGTCAATGGCTCCTAAGTGTACTGAGTCAACTGTATTTCTAATAACTTTAAAGGAAAGCGATAAAAAGAGCGAATGGTTATTAATAAAATAATATGAAATTTATTTTTCACTGCTAATAGGTCGTATTATATTAAATTCACTATGATTAGCTATTTTTCTTATGTGTATTTATATTTGAAATATAACCATTCGCTCTTCTTATCGCCTACCTTTAAAGTTATTAGAAGTACAGTTGACATACTTAGGAGCCATCGAAGTGATGATATGATGCGGAGGAATGAGGAAAATGTCTTGAGAAAAGTTTTGAGTATACCTAAATGTAGCTATAGGAGTAGGGGAAGACTAAAGAAACGATGAAGATGATATTGCCAGAAAGGGAGTGACTACCGAGATGACGACTAATAGAGAAGTATAGAAGAAAAAGACATGTGGCGCCGACCGCAAATAAATTGGGACAGTGGCAGGAGAATGATGATGAGGCATTGTTAATAAAAGATAAGGACATACATAATGTATATGGGTTTTAAAAGTCGTGTTAGGCTTAATGCCTTCATAAAATGTTTGTTCCTCAAATCCAAGAACAGATTTACTTAATAATAGTCGCATTTAAAAATGTTTCGCCTAATTTGTCCTAACTTGAAATCGCTGGGACGGACGAAAGAACCACGCATTCTTGTGATGTTTTTTTACTAACACACTTTTATTATCAGATGCCTAAGCATTACATAACTCTTCTTAAGATTACTAGTTACTACAACCTGCCTCTGTTTTAATAAACTTGATATAAGGAAACTTATGGTCATAAAAACTTTTAATTATGTTTATCGCTCGCCCCCAATTAATAAAGTAACCAGCAAACAACTTTTTAATAGGGTTGCCCTAACAAAAAAAATATCCAATTAGGTACGTAAAAATATCTGAAAAATATTTCAGGAAAAAATTTAAAACATCATTTTTATTAAATAGGTCTTAAGAGTGGGTAGGAAGAATCTTCATAGTGATCTATTAAGAGGGCCCTTCTCGGCCCGTCTATCGTCAACGTGAGCATGTTCGAAAAGCTTGCTGTTTCATCCAGCGCAACGCCCGTTGACTAATATTGAACGAAAAATAATGAGCGGAAATTTTATGAAATTTGTTCCAAGAAATACGTGTTTTTTAGCAAGCCTTACAAGTTTGTGAAATAAATTTTTGTCATTTAGAATTTCCATTACATGTGCGAGGTTACAATTTATGAGTACATTATGAACGGCCAAAGTTGTGCAAAAAAGCAGATTTTTGGAAGCTTATACTTAATTTGTTTCTTCAAATTTTTATTTTTCACTTTGTTAGAAACCTAGATGCATTGCACAAAATACCTATTAGTTCAAAAATTTCTTAGAAAATTATGTTAAAACGCTATAATCACGTACGAGCGTTTGCATGAAAAGTATGACGGGTTGACCGCTCTTAAGGCCTGTGTTCACCAACATTCAAACCACTGGTTAGATATTTAAACAGTTGGTTTATGTCAAATTTCTTTAGACATAAACCAACTGTTTATCTTTCTAACCGGCGGTTTGAATGTTGGTGTACACAGGCCTAAATTAAAGATTGCCACGTTCATGTAGGTGTTTTACGCAAAAATTCGTGCAAAAAGACAAGTATTTATCTGATGAATAACCTGTGATATATTTAAAAGGGATCTTTTCAGATGAAAAAAAAATTTGTAGGCACAGTTCAAGTCCGCGCCGTTTGTTTCCGTAAAAATAGATAGAAATTTTTCTACGGTTTCCAATACTACCGTAGCCATTGTATTTGCGCGACACCAGATTTAGTAGGCTCATTGCATTCCTTGTAAAGTAAGCTTTCACCAATTGATAATTTTCAGTTCTGAGCAGATTTACGGCGATATGAGACGACATCTTTAACTTTTTTGCTATTGGCAACAGATTTTCTTACGATTTCTGACACTACCGTAGCTATAGTACCGTAGCACTAGACTTTTTAGGCTCATTGCATTCCTTTCGATGCAATCTTTCTTCTATTGAGATTTTTTCATTTTTGAGCAGATTTACATCCGATATGAGACGACATCTAACATTATTTTGCTATTGTCAACTTCATATCATTTTTTTATTCAATTTTAACCAATATTTCTATTGTTCCTGTTTAGGTCCTGGTAGTGCTTTGTCAACTCTTGACAAAGACACCAGAATAACTAATCTAGCTAAACACGTTTTTGCGCTATAGGGCTTAATATTTCGACACATAGCGAAAAGTGCGTGCGCGTGCACTCACAGTGTGACGTCATAGGCAAATTATATCCAGCTTTAAAACTGTTCTAAATATGACCTGTCTTTTATTTATGACTCTAGCACCAAGTCTCGTAGTTATTAGCGGTTGAAATCTTACATGTTTTTGTCGGTCAGAATTATTGAACTACTGTTAGGGTTAAAGAGGAAAGCCAAAGGAAGGACCGTTCTAAGGATTTCAATAGTATGTTTATTATCCTTTACTTTATATATTGGAAGGTGTGATTTACTAATATTACGTAAGACGTGTGGTCTCACGCAAGGCTAATAGAAGAGTAGTAACGCTATGAGAAAGTATGGATTTCAGTCAAGTTCTGAGGCGGGCTCGGATAGAAAAAATAATATTTATGAATTAACTGAAAGACTAATTATTAGTATTCAAGTAAGGTTGTTAGTTTTTGCTATACTCCAACACTTACCACCAGTCCACCGAGCAAAAAGACCTATTCACGTCAAAAACATGTCGACTAAAAACACGGTGAAGCGCAAGGCGTAAACTAGTTTGACATATCTAACTTAGTTCATAGCTATAGCCGTCCTTTTCTCGCGCTGCCTGTTATTTGACAGCGATTCTCTAATTTTAATTAGCTTTAACCCGCAGCTTTGCCGGCGTGGTATTCGAAAACGACACCAAAACCTTCCTAAATCATTCTGTCCATTGGTGAAAACCACATGAAAATCTGATCAGTAGTTTTTGAGATCATCGCGAACATATAGACTGACGCGGCGGGGGACTTTGTTTTATAATTGTTTCAAATAAACCAGTTACAGGCACTTTTCTTTACACGCATATTTTCCCCAAACTTGTTCTTTTATTATTTTATTTTGTTGTTATATTTCTTTGCGTCATGTTTATCGCCAATAAACGTATTTTATTTTTTATTTTTTTCTTTTTCTAAATTATCAAGGGTCGGTCAATCAGAAAGATGAAGCTGGTTGCCCATTCCTAAGCGTAGTAGGTACCTGTGGAGAAGAAGGGCAAGAAACACCTCAGCCGGTGATTTAAAAGAATCAAAATATGGTTACATCATTCATTCATGTTGATATTATACATATGCGAACGATGCAGAACGTTAAAAGTGTCCGTAGTAAAAAGATTAAAAAAAAAAACAAACAATTCAAAAATTAAATTAAAATAAGCTGTTGCAGCTAAGAGATGACAAGTCCCTACTGACAGCGCCCGTTCACGATCCTGACGCATGGTCAAGATAGTTTGTGCCATAGATAAATCATTGACTGATTCGTTCAAAGGTTTACATTGATTAGTAGTATATAGGCCCCATGCTAGCTTGAAGACTTTATACAAAATTAAAATCAATCGATTGTTGCACAAAACTCAACACGCCCGCGCCAATAAAGCACTAGGAAGTGGAGAAGGGCGGGCGTTTTGGGGACTGTCTTATGTAAGTTTGACGTTCGAAAAGTGCTGATTCTCAGCCTAGTTTGAATAAATGACTTTTGGTTTTGATTTTGAATACTTTAATTATATTATTATAAGGTGACTGGTAATTAGTGACCGATACTTAAACATATTATGATTGTACTCACGATAACTAATAACTTTTACTATGGGACCAAACCTGAAATCGCGAAAAAAATCAGCTGCTCCCTACATTTATGTTCGCCATAACTCTTCAAAACGTAGGGAGCAGCTGTTTTTTTTTTTTCGCGATTTTAGATTTGGTCCCATAGTAAAAGTTGTTTGTTATCATGAGTACAACATGTGTTTAAGTATTGTTCTCTAATTACCAGTCAGCCTATAAACACAATGTCTTTATTATTATAAATAGAAACACTGAATATATACTTAAACAAACATAAAGCCCATTACCGATAGCTCAAGTATATCATTTTCGCAGGCGTATAAGGAAATATCAATTATAACGTACTTTGGAAACTTTGCCACAACATCTCGAGGCGTACGGACAACTTCTATTCATCTCTGTGAAGAATATGTATCGGTATTTTTGTTTCAAACTCGATAACAAGGTACTTGGAGAAGTTTGTTAAAGGTTACCCGATGCCTCTGTGTGGACCTGTGTGCCTGTTCACAGTAGTTTATCGGGAGGCTACCATCGATTTTGATGAAAATGGTGTATACTCGAAAAACGATCTTAGACAGCCAGGGTTGAGATGATTTGAATCACTTGATTTTAATCATTGATTTAAATCGCGATTAAAATGATGTTTTTTATCGTTGATTTAAATCAATACTGAAGCTGCAATAGCCAGGCCATAGATATACTAAAAAAGGGCAGACCCCTAATTATAATATTTATAACAAAAAAAATATAAGAAATGTCTTAAAAAAATATTGTAATTGTAAATGTTTATTTTTGTTTTTCTTTATGTTAATTTTAGGTATTTTTTTATTCTGTGTTCTAATATTTTACAGAATTTGTTGTATTTCATGTTCCACAGTATTTTTTTTTCTTTTATTATATATTGGGTATTTAATTTGTTAGCTTAGTTGTTCTCCTGTAAGTGAAGGAGTAGGTACACCTACCAAATACTTTGTCGTCCATTAACTATATGCAATATTTAGTGTATATCTTTTGATGGAGATCCTAAAATAAATAAATAAATAAATAAAACTATTAACTACTTATTCCATATACATATTCCAATTTTTATTAAAAACTAAAAATTACGAAATAAAAAATAATTTCAAAAATTAAATCGACATCAAAAAGAAATTAACACAAAATTATGAAATAACTTTAATTTCGGAAGTCGGTGGCAAAAAACTAAAATACAGATCCCAAGATACCGACTTCCGAAATCAAAGTTATTTCATAAAGGCGATTTAATTTTTTAAATTATTTTTTATTTGAAAAATGTAATCAATTATCGAACTAGTAAATAATATTAATTTAATAGGTAATTATTAAAAACACATTTCTATTGTGTTATCTAATGACATCAGCTCAAAAAGTATCATGATCTATTTTTGAGAGTAGTTAAATAAATGCCACAATAAAAACGTGTTTTTAATAATTACTGTTAGAAGTTTTGGTATAATTGAGGACTACTTTTATTTTTGTAGTAATATTTATCATCGTTTATTATATTTAGTTTATAATTCAATGTGCGTGTTTGCGTGATTTAGGAGGTGTATTGACTAAAATGTTATTCGCTCCAACTCTGATGTTCGTTCGTTCCACTCGTTCGTTCACTTGGAGTTACAAGTGTGGTCCACGCGAACACGGGCATTCTAGTTTGGTGTCTAGTCGAGAAAGGAGGATTGAAAGTGTTAAACAAGAGTGAATAAACGTGTATATACTGAAAACTGTATTCTAATTTCTTGACCTTGATAAAATTACCTATTAAATTAATTTTATTTATAGTTCGCTAATTGATCACACTTTTCAAAAAAGCTTATTTTCAAATAACATTCTTAAAATTTGATCGCGTGTGAGCGAGAGAGGAGACAATGCAAATCAGTTAGAAATTGAGCGACGTCTTCAGGGGATGGATCTATGGTGCTCACATTATTGCCACGTGACCATTTACACGATCGTACATCGTACATTACCTTTCAAAATTTATGACCACCTTTCAAAAAAGTCCTTCATCATTTAAACGCTCTATAAACGGACCAACAAACAAAAGACTCGAACAATAGGCTTGCAATCGAAACGCAAACGAGCTAGTCTATAAATAAACAAAGCAATGTTTCCAGCCTCATTCCCTTTACTTTCGAATGCGATTTCCCGGCGTCGCGTTACCGTAACCCTATAGGATAGCGTTAGCTGAGCCGGTTTGCGCACTCGTATCGTGTTCACGGCACTGACATATTTTTTCTGAAGCCACATCTTGCGGGAGAGTGTCACCAAGGATATAAGCTGATATTTATTTATGAGTGGGGAATAAAACTTTTTGATCTTCTAATCCGAAAATAAAGAATAAATAAAATAATGATGAGCGCCATGCTGACCAAAACAAGCTGGAACAACTGGTCGACACTTCACGTGACCAGAGGGGCTGGCTCGTTCGTTGGCCAACGAGTTAGCATTGCCATTCAACGTGGCGATGCTGCCAGTCTACTGGGCACGTTTCCGGATGACAGTGATGCGGACGAGTACTTCGACGCCTAAATTTTCTAGTTTTTGTAATTATTTGTATATAAGTATAGTTAGTTAGTTACTTAGTCATTTAAGTTCCTGGTGTAAATAGTTGTGTTATATATTGTTACTAGCCGCAGGGCTACGTCCGCGTGGATGTCGGATAAATATACAAATAAATGTTCCTCTTGAATCACTCTATATATTGATGAAAACCGCATTAAAATCCGTTCGGTAGTTTATCATCGCGAACATACAGACAGATAGACAGACGTGACGGGGGACTTTGTTTTATAATAATTATGTAGTGATGTAGTGATGAAAAACTGGTCTATACTCTAAGACTCACGAAATGTATTAATTAAATTTAAAAAAAAAAAACTCTTAACACACTACTAAAGTTTCTATAATACAATTAAATCATGATTCGAAAGACACGTGGTGCCATCTATTTTCATAAATAAATAAATAATAAATAAATAATATTCCACAACTATCACACAACGCCGTCTAGCCTCAAGCTAAGCAGAGCTTGTGTTATGAGTACTAGACAACTGATAAACATACTTATATATTTCTAAATACATACATATATAGATAAATTACACCCAGACACAGAACAAATGATCATGCTCATCACACAAACATTTGTCCTGGGTGGGAATCGAACCTACGACCTCCGGCATAGCAGTCAGGGCCACTAACCACTAGACCAACAGGCCAGTCAACCATAAGAACGTTCTCGTTGTTTTTCTCGGGAACAGTACTTTTTTCGGGATGAAAGGTCTAAAGGTGTCCGTTTCTGTACACGTGACGACGTATATGCAAAATTTCAGGATGATCAGTTCAGTGGTTTAGGCGTGACAGACTTACTTTCGCATTTACAATATGAATAAAGTTAGGAAGTTAAGTTAGGATTAAGCATTTATTGTACATGAAATACAGGTTGCAAGAGCTGAAACTAACTTAGGATATTTCTGGAATTGTCTCGTTTTGGTTTTAGCTTTTCTTCATATTTGATTGCCAAGATCCTACTTTGTCAGAGGAACCAAACTTAGCTTTTAGAAACAAAAAAAAGAAAAAAATAGGTTTATTTGTCACAGACACACGTGCATCCATAAAGATAAGTAACTCTAATAATAAAGAAAAATAAATCCATGTATAATATATATATAACATTGGTCAGGCAGGGAACATAGTTCTTCTATAGTCAAGTTCGTTCCTTGAGAGAGGCCATGGTAGAGCGGACAGATTTGACCTTAAGCTTTGTCTCCCAGTGGGGTGATGATAATCTGGTCTCTTTTAACGCCACCAAAACGCAGGCGTGTCTTTTTACCGCTAAAAAGAGTCGTTTCGCCCAAACTCCTACTTTTCGGGGTACATCTGTTCCTGTAAATGATCGACTTGAGCTCCTAGGCATGGAGTTGACATCTGGTCTCAACTTCGGCGCCACCATCGAGTACAAGGCCCAAACTGCGGCCAAGAAACTGGGCATCCTAAATAGGGTGAAGCGATACTTTACGCCTGGACAGCTTTTAACCCTTTACAAAGCGCAAGTCCGATCCTGCATGGAGTATTGCAGTCACCTTTGGGATGGATCAGCTAAGTACCAACTAGCCGCGCTTGACTCGGTGGAACGCAGAGCTAAGAGGCTCATTGGCGACGTAAAACTGGTGGATGCCAAGCTTCATTGCTTGGCTCATCGCCGCAAGGTTGCCTGCTTGTCGGTCTTCTACAGATTGTACTTCGGAGAGTGTGCCCGAGAACTCCACGACCTCATTCCACCGGCCCCCTTCTACCACCGGACATCTATACGCACTGCCAGTTACCATCCCTACCTGGTTGCTGGTCTTTTATAATGCGCACAGCAAAAGAGTGGAACTCACTACCTGCGTCTGTGTTTCCGAACGTATACAACCCTAATCTCTTCAAAGTGAGAGTGAACAGGCTTCTTCTGGGTAAGCTCACTCCATCGTCGACTTTGTCTCTGTCACCTCTGACCTAGACTAGAGTCAAGAGCAAACCCATCACAAATAAAAAAAAAAAATAAAAAAAAATAGTTCAAGTTACCTAATGCACTTTAGCCACCCTTAGCCTCTGCCAGTTGGCTTAAGCTCTTCGTACGCCAGGGTCCCGAGAAATGTAAAACAAAAGATAAATAAAGACAATATTAAGTAATGTATAATGTCGCAGCCAACTGGCTTAATTACCCATTTAGTTAACCGCCTAGCCTTTGCAAGTAGTGCGCCCGCCGCTACCGGGGCACCGCTCGCTTTGCTCGCTCGGCTCGCTCGCGTTTGGTCACAGTTCTAACCTAACCTAACTCATTTGGTTGAGGTGGTCCGGGCTTAGTTACTGTGATCAATTCAGGTCGCGCGCGGTTAGTCACGGTTCCAACCTAACCTTTAATTGAATATCATTCAGGCCGCTAGTTAAACGGCCGCCGTTTAGTTAAAAGGCTAGGCGGTTAACTAAAAGGATAATTAAATGAGTTGGCTGTGACATATACACCAGTAATTTATTTTTATCCATGAATACTATGATAAGTCTTTAAGGGTTCCCCCAAGGCGTCAGGGTAGCCCGCAAAATTCAAATTTTCTTACGTTTTTTGCAATTTGCAAGTCAGTATTAAGTTGTATGTTAAATAAAGTATGATTCGCGGCCGTAACAAATATGTATTTACAGAATTATAATCATTTGAATCAGTAATACTACTCCATAAGTTAGTATAATCCTGAAATGTCAAGATTTCATGAAATAGTCATTCATTAAGATTACCTGGTCTTAAAGAGTTGTATTGATCACTTTAATGATTCTAATTATGTATAGATACTTGTTACGACCGCAAATTATATTTTGATCAACGTACAATCTAATACCAACTTGTAAATTGTAAAAAACGTAAGAAAATTTGAATTTCGCGGGCTACCTTGACGCTTTCACCTTAAGTCTTTCCAAGTCCAAAACATCAGTAAACTGAACACCTTTCTCAATGTCAACTTTGTACTCAATACGTATATGACGTATCTGTATCTATTTTACTGTGTGTATATAAATAATGAAATAAATAAATGGTCTAGTACTCAGGAAGGTGCTGGTCAGTTAGCGTCATTTTTCTCCAGTGTCACAGTTGCAAAGACATCCAAAATAGTAATTAATATACATTATCAAACAGTACAATACCTACACCATCATAAGCTCCTGTGATAATTCACATCACAAATAAATACAAACTTATATATGGAACATTTCCAACAGGCGGTGACACAACCGTATTGCCTATCTCTAGGCTCTCATCTGGCCGGCTATACACAACCGCTCGATTATATACGATACTCGAAACAAATTTATTTGAAATGAGAAAAACATACTATTTATTAAATTATTTTATAAAATTACTGCTTCGGTTTCCTTTTTAGGGTTCCGTACCTCAAAAGGAAAAAACGGAACCCTTATAGGATCACTCATGTGTCTGTCTGTCTGTCACAGCCATTTTGCTCCGCTTCTAATGGACTGATTAAGTTGTTTGGTACACGTATGAAAGAAAACAGACGAAAATGGCCATTCCCCCTTTAACGCCTGAAATTCTGAAAAAAAAAATACAGAAAATCTCTCAATATTTTGCGTATAAAATTACTTTTGCAGTTGGAATATATTGGAGAACATGTTTTCCAACTACAATCTTAAGTTTGTTCTAGAGATAAATTCATCCCAACTACGGAACCCTTCATTGTGCGTAGTCCGACACGCACTTGGCCGGTTTTTTGTATTTAATGAATCACTCAATGTATATTGTATTGTTATTATATAGTGTATTGTTTTGATCAGTAATGGATTTCAGCACAAATTCTAAATCGTTAACTACAAAAAGAATTTTTGCTCTGCGCTATATTTTCAGTACATCAGCTAAAGCTCTAACGGATTATTTACAGCGAACATATTCAGCACACAAATACAGCGTGTTGAATGTTGATACAGCTTCAGAGCTCTATCAACATCAACACACAAACGGCATACACCATATCAACAAAACCACAAATAAATAGTAGTGTTGAATAAAAAGTCGAGGAATAAATTCCTCGACTTTTAACGTAGCTAGAAAAGCCACTACATTCCACTTACTCAATTTCATAAATCATACCACAGAACAGGAAAAACTAGGAGGTGCAAATAGAGTCCACGATTGGCGATACTTAAAAGTTAATTGTACAGACGCAAGCACATCAAGCTACTACAATCTATCAAATTTCTTTAATAGATTTTCAACTTTATCGCTACACCATTAGGTTCAAGGTTGATTGGGAAAATTAGACAGTTTCGAGTAGCTTGATGAGCTAGCGTCTGTACAACCGGCGATCCCAAGGGCCTGCAGTCTCGACATAGCGACTGCTTTATGATCGAATTCGGTCGCAAAGTCCTAAGGACCTAAAGATGATCAAAATTAAAAAAATAAATATAAAACATATTTATATTTATTTTTAATAGCTAATGAATAGATAATTGATTTTTAATTTGTTTTTAATTTTTAATTTGAATTTTAGTTTAAATTTTTCATTTTTTGTCTTAATTTTCATTTTAATTTTATAAGTGCGATTTTATTTTGTTTTTCTTTTGTCTTGTATTGTGGCGTGTGGTTTTGCTATGGATATTTATCCGAAATAAATGATTTGATTTGAAAATTGCTTGACAACCACGTGATTTTTTCGTGCTCATCAAGCAATTTTGACCGTCTAGAGAGCCCCTTAGGACTTTGCGACCCAAGTCGGTCGTAAAGCGATCGCTACGTATGTCGAGACTGCAGGACCTGGGCAATAAGTCCTGAGGGTCTAGACAAGTGACAATCGCTTTAAAAGCGTTTCCACAACGACTTTCAACAGGATTGTCATCATAACGCTTTTCGATAGATGTCATCCAATACATTTTTGACTTTTTTATCACCGTGGCTACCAAACTACTCGCTGGCTAATATTTTTACCATAGCGTGAATTACTCTGTAGTTTGTGCATAGAGAAGTAAAAACTCGATGGCTACAATCACTATTCACTTGTGTGGTCAGCTGTACTGTGTGTCCTGTCCTTTCCAGAGACTCGTGGGTGATGCGATAACATCGATTCGACAACAAGTTCACTTGCTTTTTTGCGTTGTAGGTAATGAGCCTGCAGATTTTTTGCCAGATTCTCACCCGTCGAGTTTTATGCTAGTTTATTTAAGTTCCTACCAACACATTTTATGGATGTAATGTATGTATTTTTGGGGTTCCGTACCTCAAAAGTAAAAAACCGAACCCATATAGGATCACCTCGTTGTCCGTCTGCCAGTCTGTCAAGACCCTTTTTCTCAGGAATGTGTAGAGGTATCAAGTTGAAATTAATATCAAATACATAGAAGCTTGATTTTTTTGAGCTCCAATAGACCGGCTATTGGAGCTCAAAAAAATCAAGCTTCTAAGTCAATGCAATAAAAAATACGGCCATTTATGTGACACATTTTGATACTCGCAAATAAATCAAAACCATGGGTACTTCCCGTTGACCTAGAATTTGCCAAGACGCAAGGTCTCACAGCACAACTAAAGGAAAAAGACTGAAAATCGTTAATTAGTAACTTTAGCACATAAAACAAATTGCGATTACAAACTTACATTTGCAGTTGGAGAATTGACGAAAGAAGATATACAGGATATTTTTTTTAAGTAATGCGCAAACTTTTACAGGTTATTTTACCCATGAATATGAACAACTAACCTGAAATCGCGAAAAAAAAAATCAGCTGTTCAGTACATTTTGACGAATTATGCCAACATAAATGTACTGAACAGTAGATTTTTTTTTCGCGATTTCAGGTTTGGTCCCAATAGTGAAAATTGTTCATATTCATGGGTAGAATAACATGTGAAAGTTTGCGCACTACTTAAAAAATTATCCTGTATATTGATGTATGGGAGAACATGTTTGTCAACTAAAATGTTTTTTTTTTTTTTTTTGATAATTCCATCCCAACTACCTTTTATTGTCCGACACGCACTTGGCCGGTTTTTAATGTCTCGGTATTATTTAAAAACTCCGTTTTCAAATACTTGCTGCTACCCGTGAATATAATACGTAACGTTTTCCGTTAACTTGCAAATAACAACATTATTTTTAGTGCCAGTCTACACCTACTTATTACACAGCTATTAAAAAAAAACAAATTAAAACATTATTAAACCAGTCTTAATTTAAAGCTCAGGCTATAAATTTAATAGTCGACAAGAATACAAAACACGATTAAGTAGGTAGGTGTCTGATTTAAATAAATCGCCCTTTTAAATTAAAAAGAGACGATCACTTTTATTTCAGCCATTATCTTGGTTGGACGTCGGAAACGCTGTAGATATTTTTCGTGTTATTTCGCCCTGCGCGGTTTTGTTCGGCAAAAAGTCGAGCGGGCTCGCATGAACGGACACTACCCGCTTTTTGTACAATCACCTACACAGTTTGTTATATCAATACCTTTATGTACATAACACTTCCACCTCTAACACAACGGTTTAAAGCTGAAAATTCCATGCGTTTTTCAAAGCTTTGTTACGGATGCTGATAAAATGTACTTTGTTAAATACTCGACGGCAAACTAGCCAGTGTTTTCATTAGCTTTCGGAATGTTTTCCGCTTTGTGAAATATTGTAAACAAAATATTTTACGTATATTTCTGGCTGTAGAAATACTTTTAGCTCTAGAAATATCTACTACGTAATTATTACAAAACTTTTTCAATCATTAAAATATTTAGGCTTTCGTCGTAAAATATTTAGGCGTCGTGTATAGGCTTTCGTCGATGAAATGAAATATTTAACTACAATCAATTTAATCAATCAATCAACTCACTGCTGGACATAGGCCTCTTCCAGGCTGCGCCACAACACTTTGTCTTCCACATTCCGCATCCAGTCCGTCCCAGCCACTTTCTCAAGGTCGTCGGAACATCTAGATGGAGGACGTCCCATACTACGCTTGCCGATACGCGGTCTCCACTCCAGGACTCGTCTGCTCCGGCCACGGGTCCTTCGATAAATATGACCAGCCCAATGCCATTTCAGTTTGCTTACTCTGCAAGCTATGTCGATTAATCCAGGTCTTTTCAGATAACTTCATTCCTGATTTTATCCTTCGAATATACGAATGATTTTATCCTTCGCATAGCCCGTGCCATAGCACGCTAAGCGACCTTGAATTTGTGGACCAGCCCGACTATCAGTGTCCACGTTTTGGCACCGTATGTCAGAATGGCCAGGACGCACAGGTTCAAAACCTTAGTCTTCATACACTGCGGGACCAGCGACGAGAAGGCTTGACGATGTTTTCCAAACGCTGCCCAACCCAACTGGAAACTTCTGTCGGCTTCTTTCTCAAAGCGAGCCCCTGCGTCTCTAAAAAGTTGAACAGCATTTGCCCCCTATGATTCCTGTGCCCCAAGCCAAATGGTCCGACTTTCATTCGCCGCGTTCTTGTACTCCCACTTTGGCAATATCCTCGTACATGGCGTCAGCTGTCTCGGCATGTCGAAGTTCGCGCATATACCTGTATCACTTTCAGGTAGTACCTTTCAGTGAGTTCCAGTGCAAGATATGCTGCCCGTGTTGACACACTCCTGATTTCTACAACACTGCTAGTGAGGTCCTTGTTGACCAGGAAGGCGACACCGCCTTGGGAGAGCTGATCACGTTCGCGAAAGTAGAATCGCTGGCCTGACTATAGGGTTATCGTGTCCTCCACCTGTCTTCGGATTTCAGATAACCTCAGTATATGTCAGTTAATGCGAACTAACTCTGCCTCAAGTTCGGCAAGGTCATGGTCCATCCACCCAGCCTCATCGAACGTTATTTGTACGTAGCCAGATGTAGTCGTCGTTGGTAGCCTGCCGTAACCCGCGGCAGGTTTTGATTCTTCGCACCCCTCGTCCCGCCGTTACCGTGACTGCTATCTTGACCAGGAATAGCGAACCACCGGGAACTGGGGGTCGTTGTTTTGGCACTTTAATCATAGGAGTTTGTGCCCGTAGTCACAGTCTCTTTGGGCAAGCGGTTTGGTGACCGCAGAGTCAATCCTTTCGCAACGATGACACTGCTGTCCGCCATCTCTCTGGAGAATTTAGGTTGGCTTGTTGGATGGTTATACCACCATCGGTCGATTGCCAGCGCTTCGACCGTCAGTGTCAATTGTATAGGATCAATAAACGAACTACAATAAATCATACCTTCTACCATCATCGCAATTTATTTATATTTGGACCTAAATAAAAATACAGTAAACACAAAAATGGTACCTTGGTTACCAGTACTTTTGACGATGAGCCTTTTGTATTATAACAAGTATGTTATTATTATTATTATTTTTAAACAATTTGTCTTATTTTTTTGTCTGGATATCATCTAAGACCAGAGTCCTTGTCAAGACGAATCAAACGAGCCCAAACTCGACAGGGCTGCGTCGTTTAATTAATGAGTTCCCATGGCCACCTTCCGACTTTATCATTAGATCAGCTCCATGTCAACCGATTTCCATAAGAATGTAAATTTTCAGCTCAATCGGAAACCGGGAAGTGGGTCAAATTGAACTTGCAAGATTCGGTTACAGACAGACACCGCGACAGCTGAAACTAAATAAAAGCTTGTAAAAACGAACAAAAACAAAAGAAATCGTTTAAAGTTTCAATATTATAAAACAATTCTACATTTTCACAAGTAGCGAAAAACATTTTTGTTCACTGTCTAAAGATATATATTTCAATAGGTACCGTTTACAAGTAAAAAGATTCAAGTAACTGCCACTATAAAGTCCAGTTCAAGCACGTCCGTCCAATATACAAAACGTAAGCTACTTTCCGCCGCCAGTGTAACTTGGGCTTTATATTTAAATAACAATATTACCACAGAGCACGGAATCGTCGAGCCTTTAGCGTCTATACAGACATTCATCTAGTCCTAGTCTTTTCCCAACTATGTTGCGGTCGGCGTCCAGTCTGACCGGATGCAGCTGAATACCAGTATCTTACATGGAGTGACTGCCTGCTCTGATCTCCACAACCCAGTTACTGGGTAATACGATACTCCTTGGTAAAACTGGTTGTCAGACTTTCGGGCTTCCGACGACCCGTAACGACTGTCAAAGATCCACGAATGACAGCCGGGACCTAACGTGCTCTCCGGAACACAGAGAGGTCTCGGAAAGATGGTTACCCATCCACGGACCAACTGCGGCAAGCGTAGCTTAACCTGATCGAAAGACCCGTGCGGCTTTTAAAAGTAGCGTCTACAGGCGGCATTACTAAAAAAGTACGTAGTGACAATAGTGTGTTGGGCGCACAACTTCTGTCATCTTCGCCATTCAAAGCCGTTAGTTTATATATGACATTCCGTTGCTTAAGTTCTAACGTTAGTTTCCGACAGTAGAACGATACAGTAGAGTAGAGTGGGAGTAGGTAACTTCAGTTAGGGAATTTAATTCCCTATCGAATGACATACGAAACGTAATTTGTTAAAAATTTGAATTCCGCAGTGTTAGAACTTAAGCGACGATTTGTGTCGTAGTGCGAGTAATCGGTGACTTGCTTGGTTTGTATGGAATGTGTTGACAATGCCGCCTCTAGCAGTGACCGCCGAGGCGGCTCCGTACTCTGTGAATATGACTAAGACCGTTTGTCCACTACCACGTCAACGGAACGTAAACGAGAAAACGAGAACGAGTTAATGGGGAAGCGTCAAGTTAGCCCGCGGAATTCAAATTTTCATACGTTTTTTGCAATTTGCAAGTCAGTATTAAATTGTATGTTAAATTAAGTATGATTCGCGGCCGTAACAAATATGTATTATAATCAGTATTACAACTCCTCAAGTTAGTATAATCATCAAATGTCAAGATTTCATGAAATAGTCATTGATTAGGATTACCTGGTCTTAAAGAGTTTTATATTTATCACTTTAGTTTTTATAATTATATAAATACATACTTGTTACGTCCGCGAATTACATTTTGATCAACGTACAACTTAATACTGACTTGTAAATTGCAATAAACGTATGAAAGTTTCAATTTCGTGGGCTACCTTGAAGCTTTCGCCTTAATGGCGCCGAAGAAGCGATACGTACACCGCGTGTCGACCGTACACTGCCACCGAGACGTCAGGTTCGGTTCGAATAATCGTTTCTCGTTGACGTTCCGTTGACGTTGTGCGGTGGACAAACAGTGTTAGGCTCGCCAAGTGGTTGTATAAATACGAAACTTTCAAGTCACGTTCACTGTATTCCATTTCAGACGATTACTTCATACAATTTATTATATTATTATACAGGATTTATGTATACATAGAATATAATAGAGTGGGGAAATAGATTTTTTTTTTTGTGAAAATAGTTTCGGTAAACGACTTTATTTGTTGCCATTAAACGGGAAGCCTTTTAGTTTGATATCGTTCTTGACAATGATATAGAAGTTGAATGAGAAAGAAATACCTACACATTTTTATGTCATGTTTGCAAAATAGTTTTCCATGATTACTTTCAACGTATTCTTATCAAAATAAGAAAAATCGGTTTTTTTTATTTAGTTCTTCGTTTGACATGTTCCGTTTTAGGGTTCCGTAGTCAACAAGGAACATTTATAGTTTCGCCATGTCTGTCTGTCCGTCCGTCCGTCCGCAGCTTAGCTCAGATATCTACTCTTAATACTAGAAAGCTATAATTTGACATGGATATACATATTAATAACGCCGACAAAGTGGTAAAATACAATCATCAAAAAAGTATATATTTTAGGGTACCTCCTGTACACATAAAGAGGGGATTTTTTTTTTCTTTCTCGTCTATCCCATGGTGTGGGATAACGTTGGATAGGGTTTTCAAAAATATTACGAATCTGTGAAAACCATGTTTTGACTCAGGGATCCATTTGCGTAAAATTAAGCTTTAAATTGCTAACATTGAAAAATTACTTATTCAACCACTATGTAAGTTTGTTTTTGAGATAAATTCATCTCAACTACGGAACCCTTAACTGTGCGTGGTCCGACACGAATGCACAGGCGACTTCAAGGCCGCATATTCATATGAAAACCTCCTTCTATGTAGTTTACTTAATAAGTAAATAAAGTTTGTATTAGTTTATATGTAAGTATGTATATAAGTGAGTGAGAGAGTGTGTATGTAAGTGTGTATTATAGTTATATTCGGGTTATGTTATGTACCTGCCATGCTTCGTCTCTGCGTCATCCTAAGGTAGACTGGTAGAAAATGCCTCAGGCATTAAGTCCAGTACAGTATTTTTTTACTTATGCATAAATAAAGTTTTAATGAATAATACTTTACTATAAGTTACGTCTATAAGCTACTACGTTAAAACTGATCGTTAAAAAAGCTATTTTTTTAAATCCCCATTAATCTGAACCAAAGTCTTCATTTTCATACTAGTAGGTATAAATATTTTTTTTTTTATTTTTTTTTTTTATCCTTTATTAAAAAGAACCAGGTTCTTAATAATTAATTACAATCTAGCCTAAAAGACTAATAAGCAATTTTAATCTAACTTAATTTTTTACGCAATAATTATTTTAAAACATAGAATAGTGTTGGTTGTACTTTACACAAGTCCGTTCCACTTTCTTAGAGTCTGATATGATAATATAAACACTTTGTTCACGTGTTATATATGTGTCATTGTCACTATTATTTCTACACTTTTTACACTACACTAATTCAAAAGGTTTTGTTCGTTTTAGTCTTCGCACTATATTTGTCTGATCTAACAGCTGAATTGCCTCGATGTTCACATGTTGGTGGAGTCGGTGTTCATGGGCCTCAGCGAATTTTTGTATTATGTTGGTGACGGGTTCCACTTTTAGGTCACGATGGAGGTCGTCGTTTCTTATATACCAGGGCGCATTAACAATACTCCTGAGTACCTTATTCTGGAATGTTTGTATAATTTTGATGATGGTCGGTTTAGTACAGCCCCAAAGTTGGATGCCATATGTCCATATTGGCATAAGAATATGCTTATATAATAACATTTTGTTATGTATCGATAGACATGAATTCCGTCCAATCAACCAATACATGTTTTTAAAGCGCATGTCTAGTTCCTGTCTTTTCTTTTTAACATGCGCTTTCCAGCGCAGTTTCGCGTCAAGCGTTATGCCAAGGTATTTGGCTGTATTTGCGTATGGCACTTGTTGGCCATTTATGAAGATTGGGTGGTAATCGCAATTCCTGTAGGTGAAATCAATGTGAAGTGACTTCGATTCGTTCAATTTGATTCTCCATTTTTGTGCCCAGTCATGAACTTCATTTACAGCGATTTGTACCTTTTTGATTGCTTCTGTATGGCATGACCCTGTAGCCATAATTGCAGTGTCGTCCGCGAAGGTTGCAATAGTATTATTTTCCAGCTCTGGTATGTCATACGTGTACAACAGGTAGAGGACTGGACCCAGCACACTACCTTGAGGCACGCCAGCTTTAATAAATTTTAACTCGGAATAGGCATCCTCGTGTCTTACTCGAAACATTCTATCTGTAATGTATGATTGCAAGATATCGGCAAAGTCATTGGGTAGCATTAGTCTAAGCTTGTATATCAAACCCTCATGCCAAACTCTATCAAAAGCTTGTGCCACATCTAAAAATACAGTGGAGCAGACTTTTTTATCTTCAAGCGTTCTCTCAATGATGTTGGTAATTCTATGTACTTGGTCTATTGTTGAGTGTTTCTCTCTGAAACCAAACTGATGGTCAGGGATCAGGTTTCTCTCGTTAATTATTGGTTTTAGGCGTTTTAAAAACAATTTTTCAAACAGTTTTGCTAGTATAGGCAACAGGGAAATAGGCCTGTATGATGATGCCTCATGAGGTGGTTTACCGGGCTTTGCAATCATAATCACTTCAGCAACTTTCCATGGCTCAGGAACATGCTTTAGCACGAATGCAGCATTGATGAGCCTAGTAAGCTTAACTATGGCTTTACGCGGGAGATGTTTTAGGATTTCTCCCGTTATAAGGTCATATCCTGGGGATTTCTTTAGTCTAATGATTTGAATTTCCTTTGCTACTTCTTTTGGAGTCACAAGCTTAATTCTTTTATCTTGAAGAACATTGGCAAACTGAAGGTTGTCTACAGTCCCGTCATTTGGCTGAAAGGTTTCTTCTAAGTGATGCGCAAATCTTCGAGCTTTTTGCTCATTGCTTATGGCCCACTTTCCGTTATCATCTCTGATAGGGGGAATTGGTGTAATAGGCCTTTTGAGTGACTTTGTCGCTTTCCAAAGAGAGTATTGCGTTGTATGGTCGCTGGTTAACTGACGTAGGTTAGTATTGAGAGCTTCATCTTGAAAGGTTTGTATTTTTCTCTTCAGTCTTTTCGTAAGGTTATTCAAAAGAGTTTTATCTTGCGGAAATCTGGTTTGCTGCCATCTTTTTCTTTGAATTCTTTTTTCATATAATAGGTCTATTATTTCCTTAGGGTAGGTATTTCCTTTAATTTTTTTAATAATCTGTGGTGTGTTGTTCCATGCACATTGTTGGATATTGTTGCTAAACTTGTTTACTTCAGAGTCCAGCTGATCTTTGCTTTTTAATGAAGTTTTTAGGTCAATAATGTTTTGTAGTTCTAAGTTAAAACTTTCCCAATCTGTAAACTTGTTAACTAACGTCAGGTGGTTTTCTCTTAGTAATATTTTGTGACTTAATTGTAGTAATATCGGAGAGTGATTGGAGTTCATGTGGTACCCATCTTCCACTCTCAGATAATTGGTTGATATGTTTTTAACTATGAAAAAGTCGATAAGGTCTGGTAGTTTCTGATGGTCAGTAGGCCAGTATGTAGGTTTTCCAGTACTTATGACCTCACAACGCATGTCTTTCACTGCACTTAGAAGCTGTCTTCCCTTAGTTGAAGTTAATCTCGATCCCCAGTGAGTGTTTTTAGCGTTAAAGTCACCGCCTAATATAAATCTCTGTCCAAGCAGTCTTAAGAAGTGTGCATATTGTTCCTTGTTTATCATGTGTCTTGGGGGACAGTATACGGCCGCTACTGTAACATTAAACTTATGTGTTTTAATTGATATCGCCACAGCTTGCGTGTCTGGTTCCTCGTATTTACACTGTTCGTAATGACAGATATTTTGTCTAATAATAACCGCGCTTCCTCCTCGGGCCGTGTTGTTAGGGTGCAGCGAGTGATAAACCTTATAAAGGTATAAATATGTTCAACAACGTCTAAAGCTAAATAAGTACTTTCTCCCTATAAATAAATCTCCATTCACTTCAACAGGCCATGTTTAGAATGAAATTGAAGATAAGTAAGCCGTTAATATAATTACTTCCCTAGACCCCTCGTTTCAAAACACTTTCAAATAAGATTCCGGTAAAATGGTACGCCATTTTCCATTATTTGAAAGTCACAAAATATCAGAAAAAATCTCATTTGTTACGACTCATCAACAAATTGATGTGCTGGGGCGATCCGGAAGAGAAAAATCTGGGTATAATGTATCTTGGCAATTCGTGTTTTTTGACATGAAAACGTCTTTTCGCTCGGTGTACTGGTTTTAAGTTCAATATGTCTGACCGACAAAAACGTGTAAGATTTCAACCACTAATAACTACGAGACTTTTAATGCTAGAGTAATGGTTGAGCAATTAAAATATAGCTCATATTCATTTATTATTATTATTATGCTTCTATAAATCTCGTGACCCTGGGGTTCCGGACCTTTGGAAGGCATACGAGTGGCCGAAGCCAACTCGCAGAGGCCCCTTAGATGATTTTAAATGATGAGGAGGCACCAACCGAGGATTATCCCTTACTGCATATGCAAGTGCACCCAAGAACAACTCCCGGTTGGTGCAGGACTATTGTTGTACGTGGAAACAAAACATATTGGGCTATGGGTTTGGGTGGCTAAAGTGCATAAGGTAACTTGAACTATGGAAGAACTATGTCCCCTGCCTGACCAATACTATATATGATACACGGATAAAATGGCAGGGCACTCAATAATGGCCCCCCGGAAACGGCCGCTAGCACATAGTGACGTAGCGACAAGGGGGCAACACTTTATTATTATTGTTTATTTTTTATTATTAACAATTTTAAGGTATACTTTTTACTACGTGTCGAAATATCAATTCATACCTGTATTACAGGTGTTACTACCTACCACAGGCACCAGCGAACTACAACCAAAAATTGGTAGCTGTTTCTCGTGTGTAAAATATTGTTTGTATTATTTGGCTTGTGGTGAGAAATAAACGTTATTATTATTATAGCGCAAAAACGTGTTTAGCTAGATCAGTTATTCTGGTGTCTTTGTCAAGAGCTGACAAAGCACTACCAGGACCTAAAGAGAAATAACAGAAATATTGGCCAGAATTGGGTTAAACATTAATAAGAAATTGACAATAGCAGAATAATGTCGTCTCTATCGGCCGTAAATCTGCTCAGAAATGAAAAAACCCAATCGAAGAAAGCTTGCATTTCATTTGGCGTATCGCCCAAAAAGCCTGTCTAAAAAGTCTAGTGCCGAGCAAATACAATAGCTAAGGCAGTGTCAGAAACCGTAAGACAATTTGTTGCAAAAAGTTTAAGATGTCCATAGCGGCCGTAAATCTGCTCAGAACTGAAAAATATCATAAATGATGAAAGCTTACTTTATAAGGAATGCAATGAGCCTAGTGTCGAGCTAATACAAAGGCTACGGCAGTCGGCAGTATCGGAAACCTTAAAATAAAAATTAAAAATCAATCTGTTTTCACGAAAACAAACGGCGTGGATTCGAATTGCGCTACATTTTTTTTTTCGGAATTTATAATTTTGTTCATTGCTAAGAATAAATCAATCTGCCTAGCCTTTTCCCAACTATGTTGGAGTCGGCTTCCAGTCTAACCGGATGCAGCTGAATACCAGTATTTTACATGGAGCGACTGCCTATCTGACCTCCACAACCCAGTTACTGGATAATACGATACCCCTTGGTAAGACTGGTTGTCAGACTTTCGGGCTTCTGACGACTGTCAAAGATCCTCGAATGCCAGCCGGAATCAACGGCTTAACGTGCTTTAAAATATGGTCACCCATCCACAGACCAACCCCGGCAAGCGTAGCTTAACCTGATGGATCGACCCGTGCGGCTGTAATTACTTAGCCACGAGCTTCTCAATGCTAAGAATTGTGTCTTTTGAAACTGCAACGGTTTTCTATATAATTGTTTGAAAACACATATATACATACATAAACTCGCACCCTCTTCCCATGGGGGTAGGCAGAAACAACAGAACGCGTCCTGCTACGATCCTTACATACGTCTTTTGTTTACGTTCATAAATCTGGTCATACACGCACGCCGGTTGCGATTGCCTACTACGCACCTAACTAATACGTAGTCCTTCTAGGACGCCCTTCCTAAGCTTTCCACTCACATCTGAAAACAACTAAAAGACTACTACCGCTCGCTGCTGCTACTGTTTGAAAAGTTCCATGTAATTTCACCGGAATCCATTCACCTTAACACGTAACACAAAAATCCTAGCCAAAAAAAGAAGTTCGTAAGTATCTGGATGAACTTTATTTTCTACTACTACAAACAACCTTTACTTTTACTGAAATTCTTAAATGTTAACGTCGTCCGCTATAAATCTGACCCCTATTTTCAATTCAAAACAAACCTTCGCTCTTATAACAAAGCCACAACTGTGACAAGGAGTTGTATGGGTCGCATAAAGTGATATTATTGGATAAGTAACCAAAACTTTTGTCGCGTATGCGGCCAACTGAACGTCTTGCTAGTTTTCCCGCGTTTTTTAAGGATGCAAGTGAGAAGTATTTGGCGTTTTTACGGTGAATCTCAAGCATCTCTCTACTGATGACGTAACCTATGTAGGAGCTATAATTGAACGTGATTTTCAAGAAAAGAATAGAATAGAATATTTATTTGTTTGCTCAGAATGTAGGTTATTACAATAAGATGGATTACTTTCTTAACTATAAACCATCCGGTTTATAGTTAAGAAAGAAATGCAGGGTCGGAGAAATTCTAAGAAGTATTTTCTAGAAAAACATTTCTAGCAAAGTAAACCACTGCATAATCGGCCTATAATGTTCCAACTGCTGGGACACAGGAGTTGGCCATGATCCACAAAGAACCAATTGTAAAAAAATCGGTCAAGTGCGAGTCGGACTTTCACAGAAGGGTTACCACCGTATTGATATTTAATACTACATATTTTTTAATACTTTAGTTTTAAAAAATCACGTTTCTGGTATGGGGGATCCTTTAACTTTCGAGTTTATTTTATTTTTATGAAAATACTAAACAGAATATTTTTCTTAAATTTTAACAATCGCAAAGATAACTTTGTATTTCATAATGATACTGTGAATTACAAAGTTATTTTTTTAATTTGAGATGGGTTTGCTCTTGACTCTAGTCTAGGTCTTTTGCGATTTCTTCATTTTTGGAGATGAAAAAATATATATTTGTACTCTACTCAATGAGTTCTAGAGAATGACACCCCACATTGCTGGGTAAGAAAAAACATAATTAATTCAAAATCAAAAGTTTTATTGTATGTGGGACCACTTATTAACTTTATTTTATTTTAATTATTTGTTGTTATAGCGACATTATACACAACCTGTGAAAATTTCAACCTACCTATTACTGTTCATGAGATACAGCCCGCTGACAGACAGATGGACAGACAGCGGAGGCTTAGTAATAGGGTTCCGTTTGGCACCCTTCGGGTACGAAACCCTAAAAACGGTTTTAGTTTGCATCGGATTTGTTGATTAAATTAAAACGGTTAGCCCGTATAAAGACTACCACAGACAGGAGAGACGCGACACTGTTAGAATAATTTCTATGAAAACTTTACACTGTCGCGGAAATTGCGTTACACTGTCGCGTCGCGTCGCGCCTGTCTGCGGGGAGCCTTAACGCTATAGAAACACGCGACCGCTTGTGTCCGACACACATGTTTAAGATGATGCCAACGATTTCTTGTCACGGCCTCTTAAATTTTTTATTGAATGCCGTTTTTATGGGAACATATAAAATCGACTATAGGTCCTCGCGAGGTGTAAAATCGGTCTATTTTACGCCTCCAAAAGTCGTAACCGAGCGAGTGGATTTTTATTTGTAGGACATTTTTCGAACTGTTACGTTGCGTAGAACCTACTTTTCGACGATTTTTTTACGTGCCGCGTAAAAAATTGAGTTGCTATTTGTAAGTAAAGCATTTCATCATTTTATGTTTACTTCTTAACTTTCGTATTTAGACATTGATGGGGGTATAAAGCGTGTTCCAAATACGGTATACGGTACGTACTAAAAGTCGCTTTTTTTATTTATTGGCTACGTTGTGACCGCATTAAAAGCACTTTTAATACTAAGTTGAAATGGTCTTAAATGGAAAACGTTTTAAGAGAAGTAGCTAAATAAAGGAACAATTCCAGCGGCAAAATTTTTCATTTATTTCTTTCTCTTAGGATAATTAAAATAATTCATTATCTGTAGTTTTTATGTTTTCAATGTCATCTCTCTTCCGTTCACAATTGGTTCGGTAACAGACAAACTTGTTTAAACTTTAATTGATAATTAGATCCAAAGTAATAAATCTAATGGATAAGGCACCTGAAGCTGTACATTGATCTCTGAGAAAATCCTGGCGATGCTCATGACATATAATATTTAACAGACTGCAGCATTACATTTCATAAGGACACACTAGACAGTCATAATTCCGCAGGAGACGTCCTGGGCGTCAGGAATTGAGAGCTGAATCCCGGCCACCGTAGGCACCGTTCGGTAAGGACCAGGCCTGGGTCGACGGCGCATTGTGTTCCACGCGCGCCTCTAAAAGATGTCAGCAGTAACTGAAGGGGTCCGCTAGGGCCGATGCCTGCCAGGGTCACCGGTCCGTGTTGCTTGAAAGAGTTACCGTGTCCCTGGAATAGGCAACTGATGTAACACGGGTGGGTTTTAGTCAGTTAAAGTCTGACACGCCTTCCCGCTCCGTCCAGAAACGGGAGAAGTTATTTGATGATATCCCACTCAAAAAATAATTAAAATAATTATGTGTGAACTAGCAGTGCCGCGCGGTTTCACCCGCATAAGTCTCGAACCCGTAAGAATATCGAGATAAAAAGTATCCTATGTGTTAATGCAGGTTATAAACTATCTGTGTGTCAAATTTCATCCAGATCCGTTCAGTCGTTTTGGCGTGATTGAGTAACAAACATCCATCCATCCATCCAAACTGTCGCATTTATAATATTATTAGGATAAAAATTCCGGAATTTTTCATTTCTGATTTTTTCTATAAGTATTTCATAAATAAGGCTGTGCTCATGCATGTGTAGGTATAACGTGTTTTATAAAAAGTCCCGCCTTTTTTCAAAACGCTTTCAAATCGAGTTACTTTCTGTTGACATGATTATCCTGTATTACGTAAAAATAAAACATTTTCCACATAATTAGTAAGTGAAGGGTCCCATTAAATTATTGAGACCTTTTCCACTCGCATTATTGGAGACAAAGGCTTGACGAATAAAATTAAGCTCGTTTTGCGATTCAAACAATGCTTCAGCTCTGAGATGAGGAGTTTTCATTGTTTAATGTCACTTGTGTGTATCAAGCTGCTGTTAACAGTGTATTTACTGTGTGATTGTGTTTTGTTTAACCTGAGTTTAAATTCAAGATACTTTTTAGGGTTCCGTACCCAAACGGTAAAATGGGACCATATTACTAAGACTCCGCTGTCCGTCTGTCACCAGACTTGTATCTCATGAACCGTGACAGTTAAACAGTTGAAATTTTCACAGATGATGTATTTCTGTTGCCGCTATAACAAATACTTAAAACATATTTAAGGGGGCTCCCATACAACAGACATGATTTTTTGCCGTTTTTTTTATAGATAATGGTACGGAACCCTTCGTGCGCGAGTCCGACTCGAACTTGGCCGGTTTTTTATCCGACTATGGCGAAGCTAACAGGAAGGGTTATATTTTATTTTACAAGCTAGCCCTACCGTTGTATAGACGATCTATAAATGTAACATTACAAGAAAGTTCCATCGTTTATCTTCGGAAAAACCGAAATATAGCGAATAAAATGACTATCGACCAATAGAAATTGTTTTTTATTCCCACCTAAATTATTATAGACTGATGCACTAATTCCGTCACTCCCTTATTGGACCAGTGTAAATTTAATTCGCCAAAGTGCGATTTTTCCGAAAATAAACGATGGAACCTTTGATTGAACGTTCTTTGGCTAAGCATTATTCCTCTCACTTTCACACAACTGTAAAACAACTAGTACGCGATAGAGACAGGCTCATGTCTAACAAGGAGACCTCACACCTTTCCGGTCACCGATTTGGCCGAAACTCTACGTATTGAATGAGACTTCCTAGTGTCGTATAAGTATTCCTAAAGTTCTAAGGTGCACAACTCAAAAAAAAAAAAACCGGTCAACACCGAGTTGGACTCGCGCACCGAGGGTTTCGTGCCATCATAATATATATTAAAAAAGTGTGCTATTTCGAGACATCGTTTTATTTTTCCTGTAATCTTTAAATGATCTTCTATCACATAGAATAATTTCAGATTTTTCTCTGTGCAAACTTCGGAGATAAGGGGGGAACGGTAATTTCTATTACGTTTTTCATCAAAAGTCGAAAACTATGCGGCCTAAAAAAATGTTTGAGAATGTGCAAATAGCGCTCTTTCATATGACCTAGTTCGATAACTTCGAATTTTTAAGACACCCTTTTAGTTCCTGTTGCAAATTTTTTTTTTATTTCTTTTTTTTTTGCAAAATAGTTGGGCAAACGTCATCTAAAACTATTCTAAAATTCAAGTTGATAGCATTAGCAGTTCTTGAGATATCCAGTTGTGACAGACGGACAAACAGACAGACAGACAGAGTCGCACCATAAGGATTCATTTTTACCATTTCGGTACGGAACCCTAATAAGGCAGAAATTTGTTGCGAAACTTACGAAATTTGTTGTGTCAAAATAGGCAGCTTGTAAGGTTTTTAGTGAGGTGGTTTTACAAGTAATTATTTGTCAATATAATTTAATTGTAAGTAGGTAATGAAATTACAGATTTCCTGTTGTTTTTTTTTTTTTTTTAATGGAAGTGGTTAAACGTTCGGCAGAATGAGATATACGGGCGTAGATAAAGTGTATATTATCACACCGGTGTGAGAAAAGTATATGTTTAGGGTTTAGGTATACTAGAACGTGTCGAGACATGTTCGTACAAGGTAAAAGACTAGATGCGTCACTAAACGCCGTGACAAAACTGCGACGTAAAAAGATGCATAATTCGAACGCATTGATCATTTTGTTCTCTCGATAAATACAATACGTAAGTCAATTTTATAACTCTTCGAAAAAAAATATTTAAGAGTTATAAAATTGACTTTTCATATTGAATCATAGGGATTTTTATATATTATTTAAAAATCGAAATCATTATCTATATTATTAATAAAAAATATTAATATGGAAGCCTACAAGCTACACATTTTGACACTACAATTTTCATGAGTTAGTATTATTGGAACTTGGACAAATCGTGAGACTGACTCTTTAGAGAAGAATTCCTCCCTTATTTTTGAGATGTGCACCTTAGGTCTTTAGGAATATACGACACCAGGAAGTTTCTTTCAATACGTAGAGTTTCGGCTAAATAGGTGAGGTAAAGGAGACCTGATGGTGATGGTTTACTAAGCACGTGCTTAGTAAACCATCACGGGGCACTCCTTACTAAATAAACATTTCCACACAATAGGCATAACGGACCGTCATCTGTGCAGAGCGTGCATGGAGGCTGAGGAAACCGTTGTGCATGTGCTGTTTGAATGCACAGGCGTCACCCAGATTAGGACAGGAACCCTCGGGTCACCCAGATCTTTCTCAGATGTTCTCAACAGACCAGGAGACGTAATCAACTTCTAGAGGGAGGTAAGCTGGTTGGAATAACTTACTGAAGGCCGCTATAGCTCACGCACAATGGTTCAATTGAAGGACTAAGTGCGGAAACCAAATCCTCCATGAAGATGGTGATGATGACAGCAAAATTAAGCTTCAGTGGTTCCGATCTGTTGCGCACAAACTAAACTTAATTTAGGCTAGTGCTAACTTTTGCGCTCTAATAAAACAAGAAAGAGACGGACGTAAATTAGAGCTGTCAAATTTAGTTGAACTAATATTTCCATACAAATTTAGACGACACGTAAAACATGGTGGAGCGCAATTCGTAAACTAGTTTGACATCTCTAACTTAGTTCATAGCTATAGCCGTCCTTTTCTCGCGCTGCCTGTTAGTAAAAGATAGTGATTCTCTAATTTTAGTTTAATTATAGAACAAGTGAATCGGCACAAATAGCAATATTGTTATATGTAGTCGTCTTGATTTTTATAATGAGCACAAGGAGGAAGTCTCGTCAAAAAATACCTTTACTTCCTTCTATCTTTTCTTCGTAAATTGGAGCTCTGTTTAAATAAGATGACAGTGATCTTTTCACCAACTTACCTGAAACAAAACGAGAATAAAATTAGAACAAATTGTTATTTAGGAAAAGAAATAGTTTTACTTTGTATCATCAAGCTTATGTTACATTTTCTCACGTCTGACAAAACTGTAATAATTTCAATCCTAACTAATATTATAAATGCGAAAGTAAGTTTGTTGGTTTATTTGTTACCTTTTCACGCCTAAACCACTGAACCGATCATTCTGAAATTTTGCATATACGTTGTCAGGTGTACAGACACGGACATGAGGTACGTTTCATCCCGGAAAAAGTACTGTTCCCGAGGAAAACAACAATAACGTTCTTTATGATAATAGATGGCGCCACGTGTCTTTCGAATCATGATTGAATTATATTGTTATATAAACTTGAGTAGTGTATTAAGAGTTTTTTTTTTTATTTATGTACCTAATACGTTTTGTGAGTTTAGAGTGTCGATAGACCGATTTTTCATCTTCCTAACTAAATAAATGCGAAAGTGTTTGTTTGTTGATTTCGCTTTCACGGTAAAACGGCTAAACGGATTTGTATGAAATTTGGCACTTGCGTAGACCATGACCTGGAGAAGGACATAAGCTACTATTCATCTTGGATCGCAGACGAAGTCGCGGGTAACAGCTAGTAATTTTCATAAATAACCCTTAATTCCGGAATCTATATTATTATCTATATATTATATTATTATCTATATATAAATAAAAATGAAATACTGTTCGTTGATTTGAGAACGGTTGGACAGATTTGGCTATTTTTATTTTATTAAATTCGGTTTTTATGAAAATAAAAATGATTGGAAAAGTTTCCCAAAAAGTTGGAAAATTCAAGAAAATCCAAAGTGCTTCTTCTACGGGAATTGGATTTTGGAAAGCACAACTTCTGTCGGGTCATCTAACATGAAAGCTTCCTACAGAAATGTTTTGGTTTCCTTCCTAGAACAAATATAAATGCTAAAATTATTATTATTACTTCCCATCCATTGCTTTACACGTGTCTTTTATGACCTCTTCGAGGAAATGGTTTTCTATTTACATTATGATTTTGTGCGCGCTCAATGAAAAATCAAGGTGCGCCCACTTGCGAAACTATCATATTAAAGCTACGGTCTCCTAGAAGTGTGATGGCCGCCAAATAGTCTCCGCAATTTACCGGCAAATGACGTAACTAAAATATTATTTGTAAAAATAATTAGGTGCGTTTTCCTAGAGACCATTTTTTGCAACCATAAGGCCCAGCGCACACTTACGGAAGCGCGGTGAAGCGGGGTTCTTGGTCGTAGAGCACGAGTAGCACGCGGATTCCGAGCGACTCCGAGCACCGCCAAGAGCCATCGAGATGCCCCGTGTGGAGCGGCGCGCGGCGGCTCTGATGCGCTCTCGTGACAGCTTCACAGAGTGCCGTACGAAACTCGCTATAATTTATCTTATGTTATACAAATAAAGGTTTAGTTTAAATTGTTATCTTTCTTCTATTTCGCTGCGCCTCGCTAGATGTGCGCTGAGCCTAAGTAAAGCCAGTAAAATCCAGTAAAATTTTCATGACAGCTGTCACTGCGGCCATTGTGACGCGACACATGTGGCTGCCATCGTTCTAGGAAATCGTAGCTTTTGTCCCGTATTTTTAAAAGAACTGTCAAATACTAATCAGTCTATATAAAAATACTTCTAAATTACTTACATTTTTGACAAGTTTTTGACATTGTCGCTAAGATGAGATTTTGAACGATAAAAAAAATAGGCAGTCATGTGCAGTGCCGACAGAAGTAAAAATTGACGTAAAAATATGCATAGCATGCGCAGTATCGCGATGACGCGGTGACGCGAACCCGTAAGATTTCCCCTATCAAAAACGCGCCTAAAGAAGTTTTCACTTCAAAATTACAAGCTGTTATTAATACCAAAGTTATTTTACCTTCGATTTGGCATCATTGTAAAAATCACAGTGATATCTATTGTCTATGCAATAAGGTTGCTTATGGGTTGCTACCATTGACACTGTCAAAATCACAATGTTCTTTACATTCGTTGCAATAAAGTTGATATTGGGTTGCTGCTCTCAGAGCTATATGTTACTGTAAACGGTCTGTACGAGAATTTGTCCCCTATTCTGATTTAGCAGAACCATACTGTTCAGATTACTATAGACAAAACTGTTTGACTCTGGTATGCACACTGTCTTACTTTACTAGGCAGGCGAAATGGTGACTTCAGTTTTCCTTATTAGCAGACTGACGTTTCCATTCTCTTGACGTCATCCAAGTAAGGATATTGGATCTTTGGCATTTTATTCAACCAATTGTATTAAAAATTATGCAATGTCATTTAAGCGAGAGTGAGGTCATCTTGTACGCAAATGGTTTAAAGGTAACGAACAAGAGAATGTTTTTTTATATGTATGCATGTATCGGGTTTTATTATTTCGAACTGACCTAAATACCTGACTTACAATAGGATATGAGATGACGTATTGGAAGATAAGGTTGTGGAATTATAAGTTTACTGGGATTACAACTTCTGGCTGCGACCTCGTCCGCGTGAAATTTCTTGTTCCCCGACCCATCCCGTTGCATCGCATCGCCTACCCGCACGAATACTTCGTTTTCTGACTTTTCTTCTTTTTGCTCGGCTCCTAAGGGTCCTAGCGTGATGTTAAATAACCCATAGCCTTCCTTAAGAATTAGGCTATCAAACGCAAAAACAATTTTTCAAATCCGACCGGCAGTTCCAGAGATTAGCGCGTTCTAACATACATACAAACAAACAAACAAACTCTTCAGCGTTATTATTAGTATAGATAGATATAGATAGATCGGGCCATTATTACGGCGGCTTTGAAACCAAAGTTCAAAATTAAACTAAACAATCACAAACCTTTTAGAGCAATTTTTCGGTTGACCTTTTAGTCTACCTGATGGAGCTGAAATGATTGGTCAGCCTTTTATAGGTTTGAATTAAGAATAATAGGATCGTCTAGAATTCGAATAGTTAGTTGCCAAGAGATTCTTGTCATTAAAAGTAAACGTTTTCGCAAAACTCTCAAAATAACATAAAATGCCTTTGGCAGCAAAATTACATAACATAAAATGTTCTGAGTAACAATCGCCTAATTCATATTTCATACCAGAGAATCATAATTTAATAGCTCTTTTCTCTAGCTAACAATATGTACAAAATAATTACAATGTTTTATGACAAGTAAAATATAAAATCCCTGTAAACTCCGCGAATGTCCTGAATAATTATCTTTACGGTCTTTATTTAGGACATCTCTGATTGTACGAGTAAATTATGTTTTAATTACTGGTTGTTTCTGAGTATTACGTGTACTGACCTCAACGTGTAGAATAGTAATCATAATCATTATCTGATTATGATGAAGACTACAGAATTCATTCAAATGATAGGTCATATTTATAACAATTTTAAGGCAGGATATAATTTACCTATGACGTCACACCGCGAGTGCTTGCACATGGCCGCGACCTTCTACTTTTCACTATGTGTTGAAATATCAATTCCTATAGCGCAAAAGGGTGTTTAGCTAGATTAGTTATTATTTGTACCTATTGTGATACCTATAGTAATTTTATATCCTTCCTAACTAATATTATAAATGCGAAAGAAATTTGTTTGTTTGTTTGTTACCTTTTCACGCCTAAACCACTGAACCGATCATCCTGAAATTTTGCGTATACGTTGGCAGGTGTACAGAAACAGACACTGAATACCTTTCATCCCGATAAAAAGTACTGTTCCCGAGGAAAACAACAATAACGTTTTTATTAATATAGATGGCGCCACATGTCTTTCGAATCATGATTGAATATTGATATTATTACGGAAACTTTTTGCGGAAACGGCTGAACGGATCTGGGTGAAATTTGGCACATGGGTAGACCATGCCCTGGAGTAGGACATAGGCTACTATTCATCCTGGATCGCAGACGAAGTCGCGGCAACAGCTAGTAATTCATGTAAGTAAGTATACAAAATATTATAAAACATTTTAAAAGAGTAACTGTGGAGTTTCTTGCCTATTCTTTTCCATACGAAACTACCTTTTGCAAGAGGCAACTGAATAACTTCAATTTTTTTTTTTTTATTTTGTCTTTCAAAATAGTAGATTGGACAACTAGTGCATAAAATGGCTCGTTTAGGCCCAAGTTACACACTCTGCTTTTCACTTCGATTGCGAGAAAATTAAACAGGCATAAAATCACTTTTCACTCTTCAAAAATGTTGCAAATCTGAAGAAGAGAATAGTTAACTTCCGCGACGAAAATTTTTAAAAGTTTTTTTTTTTCATTTTCAACATGTGTCATTCGACTTGGGTACTACTTCATACTGCTGTATCGTTATTGTATTATGTTGGGGGTTTCTGCGTCAGGTCGTCGTCGTGTCAACGTCGTTGGATGAAAATCAGACAACAGGCTCCTTGTGATATCGTGTATTATCGTTTCGTACAATTTTACTATTTATGTGGATGTCTTTATACAATAGGTAAGCTACGTTAGCAGTTATAATTTTGCGTGCGTTCGTTAGCGCGTCACATAAACAGTGAAGGTCCGCAGCGCGTCGCTCTAGTGTCCCACCGATAGGTATCATTTGTCGCCAGTAGATGTCGCTGTGATCGTCAACATATTATTTGCTGAACTATTGTTTTCGTTCATATTCATAGGTTCCGATTAAGTCTGTAGACTTCTATCACTTGAGTGGTATCTATCATCAAAAAGATTTATGATTATGATTATTATGATTATCTCCTTGTGGCCCCTATTATAGCGAGTCTCAAGAAATCATCATCATTTCAGCCGAAAGACGTCCCCCACTGTCACTACTGGACATAGATCGCCCCCCAATCACGCCACTTCGAGCGATTCAAATACATTGATTTAATCATTTTGTTAATAAGTCTAAAATTGCAACTTTTAAAAATAATGGCAAAAATAGTCCACATAAGGCAGTTGTTGTGCTTTTCAAACAAAGCCTCCGTCAAAATTCATTACCTTGTTATCATACATAATAATATCAAGTGCTTCAGCCATAAACTACATGTGCAGTAAACATAACGTTTCAAGTATAAGAAAGTCATAAAAATAAATTGTAAACTTTATTGCAGCGTCACAAAGTCTGCGCATTAATTTCATGTGCAACATTATTATTGTAGGAAAACACGTTGGCTTTTATTATTTTATGTAGATTTAATATTAATAAAATTATGATAACTGAATATTACTTGTCATGTATTTCTTTTTAATATTGTTTGTCGTTTCATGACGTACCTGGAAACCAGCGGGCCTAGCCAAAGTAACATTCGATTAGCGATGACGCTAGTAAAAAAGGTAAAAATGTATGCGGTTGACATAAGTTATCGAAATGTCACGTGATCATAGGTCAGCATTCCATAGAGATGATAGCGTCGATAGCGATTGTAGAAATAGAATCGCTCCGAAGCGAATGCCATTTGGCTAGGCCTAGTGGGCTTTTGACTATTGTAATATAAGTCTGAAATCGCGAATCGCGCAGTAGTAAGCAAGCGTTGTGATCTTGACTTCTCTGTAGGAGAAGAGACCTTTGCCCTGCAGTGATACAATAATAGACTGGTATTATAAATATTTGCTCACGTAATGTCAAAATTCAAGAAAAGGTTTGTATTGGTTTAAGTGCCTATTTGTATCTAGTTTTGTACTAGGTAAAGATCTACTCTCCTAAAACTAACACAGAACTCGTTATCCTGAAATATTTTCGTTCTAACCTTTTACGTGCCTATTTTTAGGAAAAAATAGGTCAGCCTGGCCCATCCATCAGGCGCCGAGTGCTCTTGGCAAATTAACATCAGATATATATGATATTAAGTATGTAGGTCTTGTTATCACGTATCTTACTAACTCTTGAAGGATAATTCCGTACTTGAAAAAAGATAGAAGTAGAAGAAAAATATTATTTTGACAAAGTTTCGCGATGCTTGCGAAAAATTGTGCTGGCAGTGTATTTGCTCAGAAGGAACCGTTTCTTTCTTCTTATCTGTCTACAGGGTGTAAGTGTAAACAGTAGCAATCTTTTAAGGGGTCATTATACTCATCATTATGAACAACTTTTACTATGAGACCAAATAGAAAGTCGCGAAAAAAAAATCAGCTGTTCAATACATTTATGTTCGCATAATTCGTCAAAATATAGGAACAGCAAAAAATTTTTAAAGTTGATCAAAATTATGAGTACAATGACCCCTTAAAAGGTTGAAACTGTTTACACTTTCACCCTGTATAAACTAATAATAAAGCTGAATAGTTTTTTTTTTTTTTTGTGTGTATGTTTGAACGCGCTATTCTATGAAACTACCAGTCGGATTTAAAAAAATCTTTTTGCATTTTATAGCCCAATTATTGAGGAAGCCTATATGCTATGTAACATCACGCTAGGACCTTTAGAAGCCGAGCAAAAAGAAAAAAAATCAGAAAGAACGCTGTAAGCGAAAACGAAGTAATGGCGCGGGCAGACGATGGAATGCGACGGGGGAGGTCGGGGGGACAAGAAATTTCACGCGGACGAAGTTGCGGGCACAAGCTAGTTGTTAATACAATATTTTAATATCGGTTTTTATTTTTAGTGTTCCTTTTTTAACGAATTTTTTTATTTTTGCATTAACTAATACCATAGCATCACGTCTGTATTCACGGAAGGGTTAGGCAGGGGTGTACCAGTCGGATTTAAAAAAATCTTTTTGCATTTTATAGCTCAATTATTGAGGAAGCTTATATGCTATGTAACATCACGCTAGGACCTTTAGAAGCCGAGCAAAAAGAAAAAAAATCAGAAAGAACGCTGTAAGCGAAAACGAAGTAATTGGCGCGGGCAGACGATGGAATGCGACGGGGGAGGTCGGGGGGACAAGAAATTTCACGCGGACGAAGTTGCGGGCACAAGCTAGTTGTTAATACAATATTTTAATATCGGTTTTTATTTTTAGTGTTCCTTTTTTAACGAATTTTTTTATTTTTGCATTAACTAATACCATAGCATCACGTCTGTATTCACGGAAGGGTTAGGCAGGGGTGTACCAGTCGGATTTAAAAAAATCTTTTTGCATTTTATAGCTCAATTATTGAGGAAGCTTATATGCTATGTAACATCACGCTAGGACCTTTAGAAGCCGAGCAAAAAGAAAAAAATCAGAAAGAACGCTGTAAGCGAAAACGAAGTAATGGCGCGGGCAGACGATGGAATGCGACGGGGGAGGTCGGGGGGACAAGAAATTTCACGCGGACGAAGTTGCGGGCACAAGCTAGTTGTTAATACAATATTTTAATATCGGTTTTTATTTTTAGTGTTCCTTTTTTAATGAAAATTTTTATTTTTGCATTAACTAATACCATAGCATCACGTCTGTATTCACGGAAGGGTTAGGCAGGGGTGTACCAGTCGGATTAAAAAAAATCTTTTTGCATTTTATAGCTCAATTATTGAGGAAGCTTATATGCTATGTAACATCACGCTAGGACCTTTAGAAGCCGAGCAAAAAGAAAAAATCAGAAAGAACGCTGTAAGCGAAAACGAAGTAATGGCGCGGGCAGACGATGGAAGGAATGCGACGGGGGAGGTCGGGGGGACAAGAAATTTCACGCGGACGAAGTTGCGCGCAAAAGCTAGTTGTTAATACAATATTTTAATATCGGTTTTTATTTTTAGTGTTCCTTTTTTAACGAAAATTTTTATTTTTGCATTAACTAATATCATAGCATCACGTCTGTATTCACGGAAGGGTTAGGCTGGGGTGTATCACAGTCATTGATTTCACCGCATTTTCCTAAGGTAGGTAGAGATCGTCTAATTTAGAGTTGCACACGACCTCCACTGCTTGTTTCATACCTACACATTTCAAATGTTCCTATAGAAATTTCAATCTTTTTAATTTGAAAAAAGTGTAGTCTTTTTTCAACTATGTTTATATGAAAAAGTTATGAAAGATTTTAAGATTAAAAGACAGCTTAAGAAAATCTTAGTAGAGAGGTATTTTCTTACAAGTTCTTACTGAAAACTCATAAGTTTCACTTCACAATATCGAACTTGTGCTCAATAGCATCTGCGCTGTTTCTTTGTTTTCATAAACTTGATGCTAGAAGTATTGTATATTAAAGTGTATTTGTTTAACATTGTTCTCGATTTATACGGTTGAGACACTGAGGAAGTTTTCAGTTTAATATATTCTTTATTTAAAATTAATTACTTATAGCCAGTTTTTGCAAAAATGAGAAAAAAATTAATCAGCATAAGTATACTATCCGTATTGGTATTCGGATAATATTTCAGAGAAGTAAGCTTAAAGCACAGGAAATAATCACAAGGAAATTATAATTTATCACGGAACGGACTCAACGCAGTTAACACTTTAAATTATATTTTTTCCAAATTATGTAATACATTTTGTGCTAGTAAAATATAAACAATGTAATTACCTACAGTAATTATATATAATGGAAATATTTTAATTTGGCTGTTTGCAAACAAACTATTATTTGATTACAGGAAATACATTGCGATCAATTAACAAACTATGAATATAAATTCAGAAATAACAAGAACGTTAATTGGCATGCGATCTCCATTACTACAGAACTTGTTTAACCAAAAAGCATGGATAACGATGTACCTAATTATGTTGCATCACGATACCAATTCATAAAAAGATTGACTTTTTAATAAAAATTTTAAAAAATCCTTTTGGTTCTGAAAGTTGGATACTTTTGCTCACTATTCATTAAAAAAATTTGTTTCGTGAGTCTACACAACCCACAACCTTATAGAATAAATAAAAAAACATAACATTTTCAGAAAAATTGTTTGCGGAGTAACTGCAGCCGCAGAGTTGAATATTTCGTCATTTTACTTTTATTTTAAAGTTTTTAAATTCGCAGTCTCATTTTTAATACTACGTGATAGTATTATTCTATTCGAAAATGAATGCTACCTCCAGGTAAACAAAAAACAATATAATAAGTAATACATCAAAATTGCATAAGGAAAAAATGACAAAATCCTCTTTCCCCGAGATGAATTGAGCCGTAAGGTTGTCAGGGCTTACAATTATCTATATTCCCATGGGACCCGCCCTCGTCCTTAATTACATCGACTGATGAATACCACTAAATGTATACAGAAGTCCCATACTTTAAATAAGAAAAGTCCCTATAACGGCAGGTGAGCAGTGGATGGATGGAGAGGGAGATGAAGGCTAAAGAAAAGATGGATGAATTGTGTGGTGAATGCTATGAAAGAAAAGAGAGTAATGATAGCGTATCTGTTGACAGGGGATAATGGAAGAAGAAACGTGTTGCGCTGACCCCAAGTACAGAAACCGGCATGAGTCGTGAGCACAAACTGACACCTGCGCAGTAGTTAATTTTCAGGTCTCTTTGGCGGAATGAAGAAGCCGGGGGGCGCTGAACTGCACGCGATTGGTTCGTCAATCGATGCTCATCGTCTATTGGACTGTCGCGTGTCATTCGGCTACTGTACACTTTCGTGCAATTTTAGTAAGACTTACGTTTTAGATTTTAAAATAGTTTATTTATGTTATTTCGTATTTGTTAAGTGTCCTCCGGATTGAGACGATTTTTTGCCTACAACCAAGAATGCTGTAAAATATTCAAAACGTTGTTAAAACACAAACAAACAAAGAAAAAACACTTATAATCAAATTATATTGCTTTATTGATATAATTATATTTTAGTCACGAAGGCCTACGAGTACAACCAAAGTAAAATTTTAAGTACCACTAACATTTTAATTATAGTTTGTGTAAGTACCTATCAACAATTTTCGTAAAACAGCACTGAATAAATTTGACCGAAAGTGTACGAGTACATGCGCGAGCTTCCTCCCACTACTGCCCATCTGTGATCACGACTCGTGCTGGTAATTATAACATGGGATTAGGACAGAAATATGACGATGACGGCAGCTGGTCGATTTTAACGTAGCCTATAGTGTTCCCACTGCTGATATACGTACAAGCGTCGTCTCCGTGAGAGGGAGTGGGCCTCGTGGGCCTAGTTCGGGTTGGTATCGATCAATAAGAAGAAAATTAGGTCCATCACGCTTCTGCCCTTATCCTAACCTATTTGGCGTCGAAAAACCATGTTTTCTACTCCCATACTCTGAGTAATCTCCTCATGTATCACTTCCTCTAAAGCCATAATTATGACGGTATGGTAAAAAGATATATTCTTAAGAAACCAGCGTTAGAGAGAGATTAGCATCCATGAAAGCATCGAATACGCTAGAAATTTTTAAAGCTTAAATGTTAGTATTAACGACCTCGAATAGGTAAACGTAAGGTAGGACGCCCTCAGGTTAGGTGGAGCGACGAGCTGACTGTGCTGATAGCAGCTGGATGACAGTTACCGAGAATCGAGCTGAAAGGCATACGGTTGGATGTATAAACATTTTGACGTTAATTTAATGGAGTGGGCCTTCTGCATTCTTCTGTTACAATCCGATACCGATGGATTTCGATTTATAGGCTCGCTTCCGTTTGTACGTCGTTATTGGTGATTTAAAATGCCTTTTGAAACAGGAATTAAAATATTCAACTCTTTACTGAAGAACACGTGGATGCAAAAAGGATTATTAAAAATAATTGCATATAGTGCTGAAATGGTTCAGTATCAGATAAAATAATTTTTGATAATATTTTTTGTACTCTTTCTGAAATACTTACTCAAGTATTACGTATATGTCAGCATTAAGTTGTATTCGAACAGAAATATTGGTATTTTACTGGCATTTGATCAGTACCGGATTTTTTAGCTCAGTATTGGTTGCTGATTTTACTAGGGAAGCATATTTGTGTGTAAATGAGTTACAATAATACTCATAAACGATTAAACAATTACTGATTATTTGCTTTTGCAAGTGAAAAATAACGATTGCACTCTGTATTAGGAGATTTTTTTCTTTGCAGAGATTTTTCTTCACGTCATCTATTTCACATAGTCAGGTGTATTTTATTTATTGAGTAAATTACAAGATTTTTTTTAGAAATAATTTTAAAAACTGTTATTTGAATTATAAGTAGTGCATACATTTATTTGAAGATTTATTAAACCAAACCATTTATTTAATTTAATCCATGTTTTTTTTTTTCAATAAATAGCTAAAAATACCAAACATCGCGTTCTAAACTACCAGGGCAGCATAAAAGCCAAATAGTTACTTTTGTCAGCATGAAAATAAACACTTGAACCAAGTTGAACAATCTGCACGTAACCGCTTGAATTGTTAGCACTTATCACGCAAACGTTAGGATTATTAATCACATGTTATCCTAACACGTCGACACCACGTTAGTTTCTGTAACGTCACAGTGCTTTAAACACTAGTAAAATACTTTGTTGGTTTCTATACTTTGCTGGCTTTTAAGTATCGCAATTCGCATCCCATCAAAGTTTTGGGCCAATAAGATCTGAAACACTGTCGTGCTAGCGAGACGAAGAAGAAGCATAATAATGCAATATTCTGTTGGGTAAAAGGCTCTTTTCAAACAGTGATAATAATGATAATTAAGATTAAAAAAGAAAAGATTCTGCACCAACTCTAAATATACAACAGACTCGTGGTACAAAAGTATTTCTTTAAACACCTCTGGATCATCAACATTATAATAAATAAGCACTTTACATAATTTAACATAGGACAATAGTAAGTGTGCTTTATCATGCAGTTTGCAGCTCGTAAATTCGAGAAAGGAACTGTTTTGATTAATTGTCGGGAAATGATAGTGTGGCATTTGCAGGGTTGAAATGCTTAAAACGGTGTTTGTTTTAAGCACTTTAACATACACTTTGTATGAAAGACACATAGTTTTGCGTTTATTATTAAACTGTTACATTGTTTATAAACATTGCTGCACTTATTCTTTATTTATATTTACGTGTTAAGAGGTCTGTCGCATTTTGTCAACTCTCTCGCTCACACGGGACAAAATTTCTAAGAATGTGAAATTAAAAAATCTTTTTTTGAAAATTGTAATCAATAAGAAAACTAATAAATAATTTTATTTTAATAGGTAATTAATAAACACATATTTTTATTGTGGCATTTATTAAACTCATCTCAAAAACAGATCATCATACTTATGGAGCTGAGTTTATTACATAAAACAATAGGAATGTGTTTTTATTAATTACCTATTAAATTAACATTATTTTTAGTTCGCCTATTGATTACATTTACAAAAAAAAAAAACATCTTTTCATTTAATTTTCATTACGGGTCCAGTACAACAATGCTTTCAGGTTGCTGATGGGACTATGGGACTGCCTAGATATTGCAGCGCATCAGCGATGTTTGCTGACGCACAAGTGGATGACTTCCATGCCATAATCCGTAAGCGAGCGGCATCGCTGATGCGCAGGGTGAGGGACAGTTCCAACGGCTACCTGAGGGTCATTGCTGAGAGGGTAGATAAGTCTTCTATGGAGGCAGTGGATACACATCCACGTTAGATAATTTCCTTTTGTTATGTACTAACATTTATTTTTAAGTTCTTTTACATGTATTTACTAACACTATATGGACACATTTAGTCTGAATTAAAGAAATTGAAATTGAAATTTAACCTTCTCAAAAATTACAGCCCTCTTAAGTTATACCACTTATTAGCCAACCGATATTGCATTGCGATCTAGATAGATCGCAATGGTGGAAAAAAATTACTCCTAGAGGAGTCTATTTTTTTACCACGTTTAATATAGAGTTCAAATGTTTACTAATCATCAACTTTGACTATCTGGGTACAAGTCCTTATTTTGTGAGCCAACTAAGTTCTTACGTACCTACATACGGGTCAGTGTCAGCTATGATTAATTTGGTATTTTCCACAATAATCAATAGACTATTATTATTATTAATAAAAACATGTGATATCCCACTGCGGGGCAAACGTCTCCCTACTCTTTTTCCACTTCTCTCTGTCTAAAGCTACTAAGGACCAGTTCTTGTTGAAGGAGTCCAGCTCATCCCGCCATCTCCGTCCGGGCCTGCCGCGGCCGCGATGTCGAGTAAGTTTAGCCCATTGCTCATAAGTTTGGCCCTTTGGTCGTCTGACATGCGGCAAATGTGTCCAGCCCAATTCCATTTTAGCGTGGCAGCTTTCCAAGTGACGTCAATTATCTTTGTGATGTAACGGATGGTCGTATTCCAAACTCGATCTGTAAGCTTTGATACCCAGAATATTCCGTTCCATAGCCCACTGGTAAACCTCGAGCGTGGACCTCTGCTAATTTGCCAAACACCATGTTTGAGAACTATATGTGAGAATGGGAAGTATGACAAGTCAATGAGTCTTGCCTTAAGGGACAAAGAAAGATCACCCTTCATTAGATCTTCCAGGCATGTTCAGTGCATCTTGCAAATTTTTGTTTGGTCTTGCCTGGAAAGAGACTACTTGACCAAGATAGAGATACTCATCAACGTATTTGATCTCCCCACCCGCCACAGAGATCCTGCGATGCACGCTGTTCGTCATCAACTTGGTCTTTGACATATTCATCTGAAGTCCGACTTCTAGGGTTGCCGTGCTAAGATCCTCTAGCATCTGAGTCAACTCAGAGGCTAAAGACGAAAAGATGGCAATATCGTCGGCAAAACGGAGATTAGAATCTTTTATGGCCGACCATAATGCCCTTTTCCGTCCGGCCCGCTGCCAGCTTTCGGAAGACTTCCTCCAGTACAGCCATGAATAGTTAACATATATAATCAATAGATAATAACAATAAAAAATTGTCAGCCGTCAATTGTTTTTAAATGTCATAAATAATTTCTACTGCAGTGGAAACTCATAAGCAACATTTATATAGCGATAATAAATTACGTCTGAGTATAAGAAAAGTATAGGAAGCTCTTAAGTTTCCTATACTTTCTATCATAATATTCTCACTTGAAGTCGATGTCTCATCTACATACATATGTGAATTATTCATTTCACTAAAGACTGTTATTTTAAAACCGATTGTACAATCAATCTGCCTAGCCTTTTCCCAACTATGTTGGGGTCGGCTTCCAGTCTAACCGGATGCAGCTGAATACCACTATTTTACATGGCGTGACTGCCTATCTGACCTCCACAACCCAGTTATTGGGTAATAGGTACGATTACCCTTTGGTAAGACTGATTGTCAGACTTTCGGGCTTCTGACGTCCCGTAACGACTGTCAAAGATCCACGAATGACAGCCGGGACCAACGGCTTAACGTGCTTTCCGAGGCACGGAGGAGTCTCGGTATGTAAAGATGGTCACCCATCTACGGACCAACCCCGGCAAGCGTAGCTTAACCTGATGGATCGACTCGTGCGGCTGTTATTACTTAGCCAAAAGCTCCTTGTACAATATGTAACAAAAACCCTGTTGTTCCTTTTAACACATGATTGTACTCATGATAACAAACAAGTTTTACTATGGGCCCAAACCTGAAATTGCCAAAAAAAATCAGCTGCTCCCTACATTTTGACGGGTTATGCGAACAGGAATAAGTATAAGGGACAGTTGATTTTTTCCATAGTAAAAGTTGTTTGATATCATGAGTAAAATCATGTGTTAAAAGGAACAACAGGGTTTTTGTTACATATTGTATGACGAAATTGTATTTTGTGTGTAAAAAAAATCAGCAGTTCCCTACATTTTGACGACTTTTGCGAACATAAATGACATTATTTTCGCGATTTCAGGTTTTGTCCCATAGTAAAAGTTGTTTAAAATGATGGTCTTATTAATATCCTAGAGTTATGGTATATATAAAAAAAACACGTTGTATAATGCTCTCAGTGTGGATTGGTATATGTCACGTATCTTCAAAGTGTTGGTTGTAGGACATGTTCCTCACGATGTTTTCCTTCACTGTTTTGAGAGATGAAATAAATTACACAAAGGAAAGCGCTTGCCTTTTTTTTTGGGTGGGAAATCATCAAATAACTTCTCCCGCTCTGGGCGGAGCGGGAGGGCGTATCAGGCTTTTTCTGACTAAAACCCACTCGTGTTCCGTCAGTTGCCTATGCCAGGGGACACGGTAACTCTTTCAAAAACCCGCGACCCTGGTAGTCATCGGCCCTAGCGGAGCCCTCAGTTAGTGCTGACATGGGTTCGAACTCGACGACTCTCAAGGCGACGACTCTTAAGTCGGACCCGTAACCACTAGGCCACCATTGCTCTTTTTAAACTTTATCATTATGGTGCTTAAAATATTTATTCCTTGACTATACATTGGTACAATACTCAAAATATTTGTTATTTCTCACAGGTTTTTGTGAAAACAGGATAAGTGTCACTGTAATAGGTATGTCCCGTCACCAATAAGTTACGGCATTGCCATAATTCATTCTGTACGACCGGTAAAGCAAGCGTCACTAGCCTGCTTTCCCATATACTTGCATGTGATATGTGGAACCAAGAGCGAGAGTTACCGCTTTCTATGGGACATTAAGGGCGTGCACACCAGCCGATTTGATGACAGTACAGTCAGCCTGAACAAGACGTAGACATAATTAGAATTTATTTAAAAGTATACAAGTTTTGGGTGTGACGAGCCCCTTTGAAGGCGGTGGTTGTCAGTGAAAATGCTTATAGTAGATTTCAACACAAGTTTAAAACACGGCCAAAGTATATGCCAGCCTGAAGGGCAGCAGCAGCATGACACTAAAACTAAACCCAATGACTAAATCTAACTAAAACAAAGAAGGTTGCCAGGAGGGTTTTAGACGGGAGACGGTAGGCGCATGGAACCCTTCCAGTCCTCAGTACTGTCGGCTGGGCGTGAATCTTCACCACCAAGTGGAGAACAATGTCGTTAATAAAAGGAAGTTGTACATACGATTTGGCACGTAAAACTTATGGAATTATTCCATTGAATTCTCCAACAATCAAAGGGCGTGACGATATGCTGGAATATTGTATCAATGTGTAGCCACAAAATACATTCCTCGCAACATTTTGCTCATTCCTCAGCATCTGATGGCTATAAGATTAGGGGAAGACCAAAGAAACGAGTGATGGACTAAGTGAAAGATATATATGTAGAAAGGGAGTGACTACCGAGATGACGACTAATAGAGAAGTATGGAAGAAAAAGACATGTTGCGCCGACCCCAAATAAATTGGGATAAGGGCTGGAGGATGACGAGGTGAAGCCACAAAACATGGCATACATTGGATACCTACGAGTACTTAATCGTAGCTATACAGAATTATGGAACACAAATTGTAGACAATCAAATAAATTCTAGTTAATGTATACGTATATGTCGGAGAAACACCATTCTCCTCGACATCGTCTTTAGTGTTCAGGTCGGGTCTAGTGGGCGTCATTGGGATATGCGAGCACAAAACATCATTTACACTTCCACACATTTGATTAAAGTTCCACAATTTAAATCACTAGGAAATTTTAACTATAAAGGAGCAGCAGGTTCGCGGCACTGATCTAACTTCACCACTTATGATCCACCTCATCCAACCACCGTTACAAGAATGAGCCATTGCTCCAACAGGCGAACGTTAAGATGGCGCCTCGACCCCACTCTAGGTCTATCCTCTGCTCTGATTGGACGTTGTACAATGCAGTGAATTTTAATTTTGTTAGATTTTACACAATATTATAATAATAATAAAAAAATCAATCTGCCGAGCCTTTTCCCAACTATGTTGGGGTCGGCTACCAGTCTAACCGGATGCAGCTGAAAACCAGTATTTTTATTAGGTCGTCGGAAGTCCGAAAGTGTGACAACCAGTTTTACCAAGGGGTATTACCCAGTAACTTGGTTGTGGAGGTCAGATAGGCATTCGCTCCATGTAAAATACTGGTATTCAGCTGCATCCGGTTAGATTAGAAGCCGACCCCAACATAGTTGGGAAAAGGTTAGCCAGACGATGAACTAGCAAGAGAATAAAACAATCAAAACAGTAGAACTCATTTAAAACACGACACGGTTATGTGCAACTTAAGGCTGCCTGCTGTTGCCTTCATCATGCTACATTTTAGTACCGACACACTCGATAGATGGCAGTGTCCCGCGAGGCTGAATCGCGCTATGGTTTCGTTACAACTCTCGATATAAGCGAGCGAGGGTTGATACAATTTCCCGGTTAAGTAGTCATGACCTCTCTAGGTCAACTACGAGATGCCATACATAAAAAAAACAATTTCCACTGGCCTATACAATGCTACCTTAAAATTAAAAATTTTTGAAAAGTCAGTTTTTCACTGATTTATTTAACGTTTTGATGGACGCTATACGGCCATAGAAGTAATAAGCTAACAATAAAACATCTACTGTATCTCGTTAGTGTCCTTCAAAGCAACTTGAATAAGTACCTAATCCTTTATTATTTTTATTATTTTTTCTCTCTCACTGAATAAAACAATATAATGTATATTAACGCGTCGACTTGAGAACCTCTTGTTTTCGTGATTAAAAGTACACAGTACACTGCACAAGCATACCATAATTAGCCTATAACGTTCCTACGGAGGGTTTTAACGGGGTGTTATTGAGTTTAGAACATGCCGGTTTCCTCACAAGATTTTCTTTCACCATTTTGAGTGTCCTCTGATGTAATAAAAATGTATTACTTTATTTTTAAACGAAAAGCCAAATACTATTTGTCATAATAACACGATATATTTAAAACTAGCAGCGCCGCGCGGTTTCATCCGCGTAAGTCTCGAATCCGTAAGAATATCGAGATAAAAAGTATCCTATGTGTTAATCCAGGTTATAAACTATCTGTGTGCCAAATTTCATCAAAATCTGTTCAGTAGTTTTTGCGTGAAAGAGTAACAAACATCCATCCATCATCACAAACTTTCGTGTTTATAATAGTAGGAAGTAGGATGAGATTCATTAAAGAGATTGATACAAATAGTGCTTGCCTTCCTACCCTTGTAGTTGAGGCTAGGCGTTGATATGTCAGTTAGTTTCTTCTATTTAATTATTACGAAAGTAATGGTTATCTTCATTACAAAAAACACCGATTTAATAAAATATTTTTATTTTTTTTTTATTTAACTAAATTCGTGACTTGTAACAATTATCGTATCAAAACGAGCCGTGGCTCGTGCTAAGTTTGAACACAAAACATGCATCGCACACTTATAAATCAACATTCTTGAATTTGAAATTGAAATGAAGCGAAAACATGGCGTTTGTCGTGAAGTACGATTTTTCCGGCAACAATGGAACGAATTACGGTTATATTTAGTTACGTGTAGACGGGTGAAAAAACGTGAATAATTTACTTACGACGTAATTTGTGACAAAGAACAAATTACGTCGTCAAAGAACAAGAGTTACTGAATTGTACTTTGATTATACAGGGTTACTGGGAGAATTCTTTAACTGTTTATTTTGAGAGACAATGGTGTAGAGTAAAATAAAACTCTCATAGTTTTTCTTTATTAACCCAGATATCAATGAATCATTATCGTGATCACCTAAAACCAAAGAATTTATTGTGACAGCTCTCGAGTGTCTCATGATAAATAGAAAGTTAACTGTCAACTATTCAGGTGGGCTCTATTCTCAAATGGTACTTCAACGATTGATGGATGATAGAACAATTGATGAATGGGCATGAGATGAGACAGGCCAGTCAATCGGCAAGTGTTTGCGACTAGTACTAGTGGTGAGTACGTATAAATGTGAATTTGAAGCGATTTTTGCTCCAAAATCCTATCGGGATAACACCCACGTTTCGCAAGCTGTGTCCCTTATATGTATGTAATAGAGCGTGCTTATTATCTTTTATCACGAAGTTCTTCGGGCTGCTACTGAGAATTTCCTAATACCTAGATAAACCAAATATCTTTTTACCCGATTTGGGAAGCGAACTCGTGACTGATCAGCCTCATGCAAAACAACAGTTGCAGACCAACAGTTAATAAAGGTATTGAGTTTTCAGGGTTCCGTACCTCAAAAGGAAAAAACGGAACCCTTATAGGATCACTCGTGTGTCTGTCTGTCTGTCACAGCCAATTTGCTCCGAATCTAATGGACCGATTAAGTTGAAATTTGCTACACGTATGAATTTCTGTAACCCAAACGTGGAGGTATAACGTAAGTAAATGAATTTTTAATATAGGGGGCAAATAAGAAACAAAAAGTTTTGCAAACTATACCGTGTAACGTATAAAATGAATGAATGAATTAAAGTTATTTAAGAAAATTTACGAAAATTGACCATTCCCCCGTTACCTCCGAAACTACTGAGCCTAAAACTTAAAAAAAAAGAAAATAGTTCTATACCCACAGACTACAGGAAAACTTATAAAAGTCTATGGTCTTCAAATAACATGATACACTTTCAATATTGTGCGTACAAATTTACATTTGCAGTTGGAATGTATAGGAGAATATGTTTTTCAACTACAATGTTTGTTCGTGGGATAAATTGATCCCAACTACGGAACCCTTCATTGTGCGTAGTCCGACACGCACTTGGCCAGTTTTTTATAAGTGTCGTTTACCAAAATCCTATCTGTTTATCTGCGTTATAAAATGTTATAACATTTCAACTGGTCGTGTCTACGTACTTAAACATGCTATGTTATTACAGATTAAATTCAACATTACAACTTCTTCGAACGACACGAATTATGCAACATGAACATCATAATATTCAACATCAACTATTTACTATGAAAATTGTTTTGCGATGTTTATTATGAATATAGGAAATGTTGCGCATATCAAAACAGTTATTGAATAATTGAATGATCAACTATTCGACAAATGTTTTGATACAATCTATGCAAAACATTTTTGTGTATTTACTTTGTATTTTCCGGATTTACCTTATTCCTTACACGTCAATTTGTAAGACCTCTCCACGAAATCCATCTTATCTTTGAGTTTAAAATAAGTTTTTACCTAACAGTAGGGTCGTGTACGTAAAAGCAAGCTTCTTTATAAAAACAATGGAGAGTAAAGATTTAAATTGCCTAAATTTTAGTACAGACTACATGGTGCAATTGTAATGAGTTTGTAAATTGTGTTCAGATAATGTAAACAGTACTTTGTTTGAAATGGATGTCGCGATGTAGCGGTGTTTGTAGGAGTTTGTAAGTGGTGTGTTATTTTTCTGAGCTTATGCTCTAAAACTTAGAGATTTTAGACTTAGAATAAACCAGGGATATACACGTTTGATAAAACAATGACAACTTGCGTTTAAATCTTACATTTTCAATTCAGCTTTTTTTCTATCTACGCCATTTGTTTACACAATCGTGTACACAAAAAAGAACTAACATTATAAAAGGTAGTTTATTTTTAATTAGAGATAAGGTTGGACTTTGCAGTGCTGGTTATCTAGCAGTGCGCTACGTGATCCCTGTACTAATTCCCTTTTGGTGCTATCGTGGCATCTAAAGTAAGATTGCACACGTTATGAACTGCTATCAAGCTATCGTTTGTATTTGGGACTGTAATGGTGAAAGATAGACTTGGTTCTTTGGAGTAGATGTAGGATTTAGGTAGTTTTGTAAATATCAATTTATAGAACCGAGCGACAGTTCTGTAGTGTTGTTCAAAACGTGTAAGGCGAATTCGACAGTCCCCAACTTCGCTATAAGAAAAAACCGGTCAAGAGCGAGTCAGACTCGCGTACCGAGGATTCCATATCATCATATATACAAAAAAAACTTTGTGCTAATTAAAGACATCGTTTTATTTTTCCTGTAATCTTTACATAAACTTCTATCACACAGAATAATTTCAGATTTTTCTCTATGCAAACTTCGGAGATAAGGGGGAACAGTATTTTTTTTTATTTTTCACCAAAAGTTGAAATCTCTGTGGCCTATAAAAAAATGTTTGAGAATGTGCAACGAGCGTTCTTTCATATGATACCCCGAATGCCCTAGGAGCCCCACTTCGAATTTTCAAAACCCCCTTTCAGTACCTGTTGCAAAAAAAAAATCTTTCTTATTTGAAAAATAGTTGGGCAAACGTCATCTAAAAGTATTCCAAAATTCAAGTTGATAGCATTAGTAGTTCTTGAGATATCCAGCTGTGACAGACGGACAGACAGACTGAGTCGCACCATAAGGGCACCTTTTTACCATTTTGGTACGGAACCCTAAAAACAAAAGCTAACATATAAACAACTTGAAAAGATTCGCCTGTCTGTATCAAAAGAAAATATAATTGGCCACAATGTGACAACGCAAACAGACTTTTATTTAAAAGCATTCTAACGATACAAAAGCTAGAAATATCAATAAATATTACATTCTTCTTTCCGATTTCGTCAGAAACCACTAAACTGACCCGCACATTAAGGGCGACCGTTATTCAAGACATCTGCATATGGGTGAATTTCAACAAGAGATTTTTATGTATCATTTCGGTGGGATTTTTTTATTTCAATGCAATCTATATATTTTTAGTGACAAATAATACTTTAGTCTATTTTATAACATTGTGCGTGAGTGGACATCAAATATTATCAAAACTTACATAAATATTTAAGGATAAAGTTTTAAGAGTCCACTGAAATTAAAAGTGTCCACCGAAATGATAAAAATTACCACCGAAATGATAAATCCACCGAAATGATACAGCTAAGAACAACCGTGCCCCCAGCCAGGGTTCCGTACTTTGTTAGGTTTGATTTCCACAAATTTTAGATAAACACTGAGACAGGACAGTACACAGTTTTTTTTAATATCATCATTAATATACAGATATTACAGTTAGTATTATTACATATATCATTCTTTGAGGTTACAATAACCTCAAAGAATGATATTAATGTAATGTAATGTTTATTATGATATGAATGAATAGTTTATTTACTTTTATAACCTTTGGTAATTTTTGTGGTTGTTGTTGTGTGAAAATGTTGGAAAACTTTATCGTAAATGCTGGTAACCTTAAATAAATATTTTTGCTTGTTTATGTACTAATACTAATTTACTTGATATATTTTCAAAAGAATCAACGTATCGCGATTAGAAAGCTTAAAGTTTCTGATTAATATGATGGTTGCATTTGTAAGTTATGCCATTAATAGTAATACCTAATGTCTACCTATTGCACTAAGAGAAAAATGCTAGGTATAATTTAGTTAAATTGGTAACGAGAGGAGAATAGTGTTTCTACAGGTATATCAGTAAAACTTCTAAAATTAAATCAACTCTTATATTTTTAAAATACAATAAATGAATAAGAAACATTATAAAAATATCTTAGTAGTAATAGCTTAGTACTTTTAATCCTTTTACATAAACGTATGAAACATAACAGAAACCTGAGATTGAGATCACTTTATTCTTAAATTACTACAACAATAGAGAAACGTACATATCTAAATAGAACAAAAAACAACAAAGTTTTGTTCTACCTATAACTATAATTCGCAATTATGTATAAGTAATTCTTATACCTAATGCGAATTATAGTTATTCCAATAAAACAGTCTTTCTGGGTACGTATTTACGAGTAGGTTCAAGTATGTAGCTTAAAGATTAATTTTTCATCATGTCACTTTAAATCACACAATTATTTCTCAAATTCACTAATCAGCCTCTTTTCATGACTATAAATATAGGTTTTTAATTTAGATATGTACCTAATAAACAAATCTTCTTTAATTATCACACCACAGCACGTCTTTACTATAATTATTATAGTCATCAGTCTTCTTTAATAAGTTTAACTTCCTACCTAAAACAAGTCATGGCATTAAATGACAGCAAATATTTAAAAAACTAAATATACAATAACAAAAATCAAAAAATATTCAAATCAGAACTGGACGAAGACGAAGATAATCTTCTTACTTTTCTCTTCTTGGCTGTAATCATGATTTCTTCTTCGCTGTCAATATTTCTTGTCCGTTCATACTTTTCAATAATTTCAGTATCATTGTTTTCAAAAAATGAACATGATGGAGTGCTAAATTCATTGAAGTTTTCATATTTTTCGAGCAATGATTTGGGTATTATCGATGATTCCTGCTCATTCTCTCCTTTTTGATTATTCATTCCATCAAAGGAATGGGATGTTGAGGGCTTAATAATTGATATTTCAATGTTTGTGATTGAGTGTGTGTGTGGTTCATGTATGAAACTATTCCTTTGTAATTTTTTGGAAAGATTCTTTTCATTGAATGGCTTGGGACGTAGTACTAATTTTTCTGACAGTTGAATTGGACGCAGATGTGCTATATTTGTATTATTTGCAAAATTCGTTGATTGAATCCCAGTGAAGTCATGAAAACCTAAATGCTTGCCGTGAGGGCACCTAATAGTTTTATTTAGGCATTCTCTTTCAATACAGGACAGATGTCGAAGTGCCAAACGGTTTCCTGACTCTTTAGACCAAACAACTTGGTGAACTTTCATAGTTCCCGGAAAAGTCTTTAAGTCTTTGGGCAAGAGCCAATCTTTTTCTGTCACCTGATAATCTTCAACTGTTTCAATTTTCACACCTTTAACATAACACTGTAGGTTTTGTACCAGCGATTCAATATTGGTAATATCATGTTGATATGAGACTTGTTTATCTAGCGTTCTCTTTAATACTCCACCCACTCCATCTGCTGCGCTTTTTCCATGACCACACTCACAATAGTTCCAAATTATGTGGGTCAGCATCGGACAATAGGAGGATAACTGAGTTATTATATATAATATATTTTTATTCCTGTATTGCGCAGATGGTGAGTCAGAAATAACGTAAAGTTTACGAACCAGAGGAGCAGTTATCTCAATTTCTTGCAAAACAGGAATGAGGTGTGCCCATACTGCAGCAGCATCATGCCTTAAAGAGGTACTTACAGTACAAAATGACTGAGTTTTGCAAGTTTCGTTGTCGAGTTTGAAATATATTACGACAGTATGCAAAGTGAACTGTTGTCTGCTACCACCAAAATGAAGGGATTGAATTTCGGATCCATATTTGGCATTATAATTTTCACTGAAATCAATTTGTATAATACAGTCTTCCGTAGTCATATTTTCTTTTAACGTTTTGAAAGCTTGATTTTGATTTTTATTATTGACGCAATGTTTAAGGAATGGTTTCAGGCTATCTTCGAATTTTTTTATTAAATCTAGTGGTTTCACCCAACGCCTTACTTTTTCAACTTTAATAGCAGATTTTTCTACATTATTTTTGACATATATGCTTTTATTCTTCTCCCAACCCCAATACGCTATGTTCACTTCATTATTAAACTCTTGATAATCAATGTGTCTATTTTTACAACTTGAGCATATTCTTTGCAGACAATCGATGTTATCTTTACTACAACATAGGCTACTTAAAACGTCGGATATTGTATTTTCTTTGATAAGGCGGTTTCTTTTCATAGATTCAATCAAAAGTTTCATATTTTCGTGCTTTTCACATAGGCATGTATTTCGTGCATTCACATTTGGTTGAGTGACCCAGAAAGGCTTCATTCTTGAAAATGTTGAATAGCTTATCGGTGGTTCTCCTGATCCCAAATATTTCAAGTGTAAATTTTTAAGTGTGTCTGTCAATAGTCTTTTTTGTTTTTTTAATCCATGTCTAGATATGGTGTCATTTTTTCCAGGACACAGTGTTGAATTTTCATCATCTTCTAAAAATTTCACCACCCTCCTGAGAATTCGATTTTTTTTTTCATCAGGTTTTATGACTTCTACTGCTGGTTTTTCTCCTTTTTGGGTACTTTTCTTCAAAATCATATAATTGCTTTGTAGTCTGTTACACCTTTTTTTGAACATTTCTTTTTCCTTAGTGACCTGTAATAATTTGTTTTGTAATTCTGTTATTAGCTTAGTTTTAGTTTTTTGATATTTTCGAAATTTGTCTTTAAGTCCTCGCTTGAATTCTACAGATGTAATTGACGAGTCTGAAACAGGGCTGTTGGGGCATAATGTTGACTCGATACTACTTAGATTTGATGGACATGTTATTCGTTGTACGCCACTTGGTTGTACACAATGAGTGCCAGTTACTACATTGTCATCAATATGATGTTGAATATTGGAACCAATTGTACTATCGCTATTCATCGGCAAGCAGCGCCGAGCCGAAGATGGATTCCCTTGACGAGAAGTGCTTGGACCAGGATTGCTATAGTCAAAATTTACAAAATTTTGATGCGTTGATAGCAGGGTTTGTCGTGGACTGCTTGTGTATACCCGATGAAAGCTTCTAGCTTCTGTAGTATTAGAACGTTGGATTTGGATATTCGTACTAATACTATTGCTGTTCAATCGTAAGCTGCGCCGTAAAGTAGGCAAGAAGGAACTGTGACAGGAAGTGCTTAGTCCAGGACCATCACTTTGATCCCCAATTGTCTCATCCAGAGGGTTAGCACGAGCCGCTATAGGAGCTGGAGCTGTTCTATTTTTTTTTCTTTGGTAATAAGCAGCAGCACTTATTTTGTTTTTTCTTCTTAGGATTCTTAATTTTTTAGGGGTCATTAGATGCCTTGAAACAATTAATCCCGCTGCTTTTTTTCTGGCATACCTTTCTCTGTCTTTTCTCAAAAACTCTTCGCGTGAGACTTCATTGCTCTTAATTCTCTCTTTTCTTCTTCTTTCATACAACCTCCTTTTTTCCAACCTTTCTTCTCTAGTCTGTTGCTTAGGCCGCGGCATCCTAAAATCAAAATACACGCTTTTCAATTTTCTTCTTTCTCATATCCACAGACATACATTCATACACACTATACTATGATCCTATAAAATACTATACCTTCAGATACACCACGCGCTCACACACTAGCTCTCTTGCATTGACTCAGACAAACACTCTCACAGGCAATTTCTCATCACATAGGTATATCTCTTTTTTTTTCATATAACGTTTAAATGCTCTTTAACTTATTTGTTATATCTTGTAAAATTAAGAAATTTTGTAATTATATCAAATATTATTTATTATTGTTATTTACTCGTAATAAATGATATAAAAATAAAGGTAAGTGACTTATATTGAAGGTAAACCCTCGAAATAATTATTTTGTTGACAATTAGTAGGTATAATAATCTACACTGTGGTGACCCACACACTCATCACATTTTCGTTGAGCCGAACAAATGTGTATCTAAAGTATAGTAAACATGTACTAACTACATAGATATATGTATATATTATATATCTTAAGCACAAATATTACACAACAAATACACCTAAATAATCTAATCGACACTCTAGGTAAAAGTAGGTACATTACAAAACTATGACTTTGTATTTGACACCAGGATCTCTAAAACTTTATGTTTTTATCATTTCGGAGATACTTTTAATTCCGGTGGACTGTAATTGGTATAACAGTCCACCGAATCCACTGAAATGATAACACTGAGATGATAAAATAGAGGTTAGTTCTACATTTAACTCCGAAAAAAAATTATTTAAAAAATATGAACACTACTCAAACAAAACAGTACTTACTGCGAATTTAATACACAATTTTGAAACAAATTAAACAAATCTAGCACGAGTTATAACAGCCACCGAAATGAAACTATTTTTGTCCCCATATTACTGAAATGATAAACTTACTTTTTTGGCGGGAAACCGCAAGACGTTGGGACCGGTGCGTTCGCGCCGAGAGCTTAAGCCGGACTGATCCGGAGTGAGAAAAGGTGAAAGGGGCGTAACAACGCAATGTTGATGTGGCTATTCTACTAAAACTTACTGTCCTCTGAAATGATAACTTTTTTCCAGACAAAAGTTGACTGCCTGTCAAATCCATGAGAAAGAAGATAAACAAACAAAAATTGTTTTATTTGATCGAATATATTATAATTTAATGATAACAAAATCAATTTAAATCCATATTACGAATGTATTTGCAGGAGAAGGTATGTTATGAGCGGAATTGGGTTCAGGACAGGTCACCGTGATGATAAAATAACACTTTGTAATTTTTTTTTTGGGTATATTAGAGGGTAGATACCAATGATTTTTTTTGCCAAGGTAGAGAAATACTTACGTTGTTGAGAAAAAATATATAAAATTAATAATCAGCACATTGCACTACCGTTCTCAGGTTTGCCGTGTATTTTTTTGCTTGGGCAATTCACCCATATACGATTGCACAAGCGCTATAAAAGTCCCTTCGTCCCACATTGGACGTAAAAAACCGCGACCCTAAAGCCACAATAAAACAGACAAACGCGGTTAGGGGCTAACTGTATACGAAGTACCTACTACACAATTATAATGGTTCGCAGTTTACACAGTTAAGAAATCGACGACCGATTCCATATTTATGTTGTGTTTGAAATGAAAATGCATCTATATTTCCGCATTTAAAATTGAAATGGGCCGCCCATGGCGCCCATCAAAGCCGAATAACAAACGATAACTACTCGACAAGACGACAGAATCTCGACAAAGATGGAAGAACCACTTGGTAGACCATAATTCGTTCTTCAGGAAAGAACAGAGAAAGATAACATGAGAAACATCATACCTAAGTCACGAGGAAGCCAAGGATTTAGTGGTTTCAGGCTAACGAAAAAGATTCCCTCTAATAAACTCCAAGTGCTAAGCAACAAATCTGACCACAGCCTAACACACATTCGTGACTGAACTAACCGAACAAAATAAAAATATACAAAGCAAATTGCGAACAATTCCTGTAGTTAATTCCGAGGAAAAGCATTATTAACACGGCTAAAACAAAGAGGAGTTAAGTTACATTAAAGACTTAACAACAATGTAGATGTTAGAGAAAGTCTATTCCGAACAAAGTATGATGGCACAGAATAATTATATCACAAAGTACAGACGCCAGCAGGTCAAGCTACCCGAAACTGTCAAATTTTCCCAATCAACTTTGAACCTAATGCTTTAGCGGTAAAGTTGAAAATCTATTAAAGAAATTTGACATATTGTAGTAGCTTGATGTGCTGGCGTCTTTACCTGATATGTCCACAGCCTATTGCAGTCTGCAGCATGGAAGTAATCTAACTTGCCAACAAATTTCCCGCATTTAAATCACCTAATAATACTTTCTGAATAAAAAAAAAACTAACACGGTCAATATGACAAGCTTTTTACCAAAACCAATGTTTATTCTCTTATTTGAGAGTCTTCGCTCGCATAATTACTGGGATGCATAGTTTTTACAGGCTGGCCTAACAATGGTACTTCTGTACATCTTAATTCGTATTTACACCAACGCAAGTTAAGTTCACATGAGTTCGTTAAAGCACAGATAATATAATACTAGTTAAAGTTACGAAGATACTCGTACCTATGCTACACACTTATTAAATTTCGCTCAAGTATAGCCGAGGCTGAATACCGTATTATTAAAATCTGTGTTATTATATTCTACATAATTAATACGTAAATACTTACTTGGATTTAATCTGCTTCAAATAACGTTGATAGACCGGAACAGTTGTTAGTCTGTGGTCTTCTTTTGTTTGATTGGCGTGCTTAGTAAGACAAGTACTTCAAAACTTGGTGGAGAATTAGTGATTGCTGCAGGATAGGTACAGTAAACGCTCAAAGTCCATAAGCGTACTAAGGATTACATTGCTATGAACTGTGCGAGCACGAACCAGTACGTGTGCGTGTATGAGCGATGTCTAACTCAACATTCCGCAGATAACACACACTAATGAATTGTCGCATGTCGTCGTACTACGCGAAATAACATTATTCTTACCATTGCATTGCTAAAATTCCCATAAACATAACATGTGCTGGTAGCTGTTTGGGCTAAGCAATGGTTTCACGATCAATGAAGTCTGAGTTCGAATCTTAATCACAATGTGGGACTGTTTTTTGTTTCTTTGGAACCATAATAATATATTTGTACTATTTTAAGCAAAAACTTGTTAGATGTTTATGTTCATTTATTATTTATTTTTATAAGAAGTTAAATATTAGTTATTGTATTATTATTTAACTAATTTTGTGATTTTAAATTTAAGTCAAACTAAACGCCAAGCTATTGCTTTGTGAGTTTGCTTATCGACTTTGGTCGCGACTGTACGTTGCTGGCAATTTAGAAGTGAATATATCTCATTATTAATAATTAAATTATCAATAATTCGTTTATTCAATTTCTACCATTTAAAATACATTTTTTAAATATTTCTTCAAAAAAAAAAAAAATTAAAAATAAAAATTGTGGTCCGCCGGTGTCGGTAGCAGGGTCCAAGCTACAGTGGTTAGGGTTCCAGAGTTAGGAACTTCCTCACGATGCGAGCCGTATCGAAGAGTACTGCGAATCAGCCCTTGATCCAACCGCCTAACAAGTGCCTCGTGAGATGTTGGTCGTGGCTTTCGGCCATCAGGCCATTAAGATTTAGCAGCTGCTCTATTTATTTCTCTCATAATAACAGTCGTAAACATAAATAAGTTTCCAACGAAAATTCTGCGTATAAATGAATTTAGTATAACTTTAATTCCTAGGATGAAATTCAGGCACTGAGAAATCCAGACACGCAAATAAGCGGATAAAGAACACGGAGTACAGGGACACAGGTTAACGCTTTGTTCAAACACTTTTTATCTCGAAAAACTTAGCTTGAATTTCATACATTTCAATTGTTGTGTTTCATTTTTTGTAGACATCGTAATGTACTTTTTATACGGCAAATAAAGACACGCTTACTGAAGTAACTTTTTGAAATAATATTTTCTACGCGGACACAACTATTTTCCGTAACTTTAGCTCTATTGTGGGAGATGATATAGTAAGTTTTTATACTTTTGTATACTTTTTTCTTATAGGTCCACCAAATAAAGCACCGTGCACAAAAATAAGCACCGTGCAAGAGAAAAAAACTTTTTCACTATGGAAATTTTTACTACAAGTAAACTTGTCGCAAGTTTAATAACAAAAATCGGAAAAAAAGTCAACATGCACAAGTAACCATTTTTGACAACCCGCAAAACTTATAAAAACCACTACATGGGAGATACAAAACGACAAAAAAAGAAAATAAAAATCAAATCTATTGGTCCGTTGAGTGTTACACTGGCTGTCATCCGTAGATCTTTGTCGTTACGGGTAGTCAGAACTTCAGATCAGAACAGATAAATATTAATTTTAAATGTGTCCATGTTACTTTATATGATAACTATTTCCCAGTAACCAATAAGAAGCGACTTTCGGGTCGTTGGCAGTCCGAAAGTCTGACAACCAGTCTTACCAAGGGGTATTAATTACCCAGTGATTGGGTTGCGGAGGTCAGATCGCTCCATTAGACTGGAAGCTGAACCCAAACTAGTTGGTAAAGGCCTACGCAGATATATACAGTCCGTTGCTACTTGCTACTCAAGGATTGGAGCAATAATATTGGACTATTGCGCTGAAATCGAAAAATTCTTCTCAAGTGTTGATTTAGCGAAACGCGTGTTGACAATTGATATGCTCTCCTTAAAACGGTACTTAAAGGAAAAAAACTCTATTCAACGGGAAAATCAAAATATCAGCAGGTACATTTTTTTTTAGAAAATTCTATAACAGTTTATCCAGTGTTTGGTAGAGTTCATTTATTTAAATGATAAATGATTTTATTTCTGTAAGTAGGTTTGTGCAAACACTTTTACACGTCAGTATAATCTTAAATGTCAAGATTTAATGAAATAGTCAATTCATTAGGATTATATGAACTTAGTTACTTATTACTTATTTTAATGGTCTCTGACAGCGATACACACCGCCGGCTTACGCTGAAAACCAGCGCCGTGGATTCGTGCCTTCGTGCACGGGCCGCGGCATTATGCTGAGCGTCTAGCCGTTTCGCGGGGTAGTGACGCACATTTCCAAAAACTATTGTGTGTACTTATGTTTTTTGTTTTGTGTGGTTTGTTATGTTTTATTATTTTGAGTTTCGCTTTTCTTGTGTAGTTTGTGTGCGTCATTTTCACGCGAATAAACTGTTTTTCTTTCTTTCTTTCTAACTTATAGATTTGTATTGATAATTTTAATGAACGTAGGTAATTCTATAAATACAGATTTGCTACGGTCGCGAATTATATTCAGATCAACATACAACTTATTACTGACCTGTAACTTGCAAAAAAACGTACGAAAATTTGAATTTCGCGGGCTACCTGGAGCTTTCCCCACTTCTATATGTTGTGAATTAATGGCATGTCTGTTAACAACGCTGTCACTTTTTTTAGTTAAAGAATTTATTTTTTATTTATTTATTTATATGTAAATGTTTCTTTATGAAAATTAATACGTACGTACAGTAATTAGAAATGACAGAGCGCCACGAGAAGACATGACCAGTTGACCACCCAAAGACCCTGACACTTAAAATTAGCATTTATAATCAAACCGCAACTTTACGTTCAAGGAAATCTGTCTGTTTGTATCTTGTTTGGTATGTAATTATTTTCGACATATACTCAATCACTAAATTATAGGCCCATCGTCCATGTCGCTACTCAAAAGTATCGTGTTACCAACTCAAATTACTAATGAGTAGCCGCGATAATGCCCCGATTTACCGCGTCGATTTAGCTCGTGGCTAAGTTATAACAGCCGCATGGATCGATCCATCAGGTTAAGCTACGCTTGCCGGGGTTGGTCTGTGGATGGGTGACCATCTTTTCATACCGAGACTCTTCCGTGCCTCGGAAAGCACGTTAAGCCGTTGGTCCCGGCTGTCATTCGAGGATCATTGACAGTCGTTACGGGTCGTCAGAAGCCCGAAAGTCTGACAACCAGTCTTACCAAGGGGTATCGTATTACCCAGTAACTGTGTTGTGGAGGTCAGATAGGCAGTCGCTCCATGTAAAATACTGGTATTCAGCTTCATCCGGTTAGACTGGAAGCCGACCCCAACATAGTTTCTAACTATTTTGTTATTGTATGCGTCGTGTATGGACCGCCATTGAAATACTAGTACTTTTACATTCTGGCTACTGATTGGTGATTTAAGCTTGTAACACGTTACAGTATGACAACGTTCAAAGGTTCCATCGTTTATCATCGGAAAAACCGAGATATAGCGAATAAAAATGTTACTATCGACCAATAGAAATTGATTTATATAGGTATTCCCACCTAAACGATTACAGATTGACGCACTAATTCCGTCAAAGTTCGGTTTTTCCGAAAGTAAACGATGGAACCTTTGAACGTGTCGTACTGCACCTTCGTCAAAGTAGCGTCGTGGACGATGGGCCTAAAACTAAATAGGTCTCTGTGTATAACAAATCAAACCGGGAATTTGCATGCCAGTATAGCTACTCAGCACTTGTGCTAGCGCAAAATGGCATGAAAACTGTTGATTTCAATTTTAATTCACAATATTTTAGTTGTAGAATGAAATGAAGAATGAATGAAAGGCAATTGCATGCAGCCGAGATGAGAATGCTAAGAGGCATGTGTGGTATTACGCGAATGGATAGAATAAGAAATGAGTATGTAAGAGGAAGTCTGAAAGTGACACCGGTGACTGAAAAGTTGTGTGGAAATCGGTTATCATGGTATGGGCATGTGATGCAGAGGAATGAGGAAAATGTCATCAGGAAAGTGTTGAGTATGAATGTCGAGGGCTATACGAGTAAGGGAAGACCAGAGAAATGATGGATGGACTGTGTGAAAGATGATATGGCCAGTGAGGGAGTGACTACCGAGATGACGACTAATAGAGAAGTATGGAAGAAAAAGACATGTTGCGCCGACCCCAAATAAATTGGGACAAGGGCAGGAGAATGATGAATATTTTAGTCGTAGATTCCCCCTACCGCATCAAAAGTATTGAACTATCGTAGTACCTCAGTGATCAAAAGATCGTTTCTGTTTCGATTTGACATTTCTGATACACACAATGTCGCACAGACTTGACATAATTGTCATGAAAACGCCATTATTATTGTGTGAGCTCACTCTTTTCAGTAAGGACACTTTTTCGCGCGACTTAGTACGATGAGGCCAAATCTAACGATAAACCTTTAAGCATCGGTGTCACACACAATAATGACTCTTCAAATACAGAACGTTTTTTGACACAATAACCTCAAATACTGGTGAAAATGACAGATTTTCATGATGGCCACTTTAGTTAATGATGGAACCGCTCTTCAAGGAAAACGAAGTTTTAGCTATACCAACGTTATCACCAATCAGGGGATGTTACAACATGCAACCTGCTTTGCTTGCCTTATGTGATATAAGTTATTAGCACGTGTATCATCGAATACCATGGGTTTCTAAGGATGGCCTTAGAAACTGGTTCCAGGATAATAAATCATAGGTTTACAACATCACCCTTGAGTATTTCGCAATTCGCAAATTCATCAATTCTATATTCAAAATAAAATGAGCGACGTTGAGGTCAAAAGGGTAAAAAACTCTATATGTATAATTGTATATATTGAAAGGTTACCGCGTATCATTAATTTAACCTAACAGTAAATAAAATTATTAAAATGTCAAAAGATTATATTAATAAGAATATTGAGATGGGAATTAACGTCTCACGTGAAACGCAAACCCGGGTGTGCGTAAGAAAAATCTCTTTATATAATATGTATATAAGCCTATATCATATATTATACTGGATGATGTCTTTTTGCCGTCTTGAAAAAATAGGGTACAATAGGTGAACGGAGTAGAAGCCTTTTCTTTTTTGTTTTTTCAATCGCTTAGTGTCTAAGCCTTGGACAGAAATTGCTCTATCAATAAACACTACACATTTGAAGTAAACTAGAACAATACAAACAGAAATTTTGCAAAAAACTTTATAGATTAAAAAATATCGAAATTCAAATCATACGCACTGCGCAGTGTGCGTAGTGCGTATGATTTGAAGTTTGATATTATTATTATTTTAAAAAATGCCATAGGCTTGTTTCTACTCCGTTCACCTATTATACTTTATCTTTCTAGACGGTAAAAAAAAGTCACCCAGTATATAAACGTAAAAAACCATCATCCAATGGCGAGCGCGGGGCCGCGGGCACAGTAGTGGTGAACCTATGGGGTTCGGTTGACATTCAAGCACATATTGACATGACCTACATGTTTTTTTATGATATACCTACAGGGTTATTGGTAAAACACCAACAACCTCTTAAGGGGTCATTGCACTCATCATTATGAACAACTTTTACTATGGGTCCAAACCTGAAATCACGAAAAAAAAAATCAGCTGTTCAGTACATTTATGTTCGCATAATTCGTCAAAATGTACTGAACAGCTGATTTTTTTTCGCGATTTCAAGTTTGGTCCCATAGTAAAAGTTGTTGGTGTTTTACCAATAACCCTGTATATCTCACATATGAAGGGTTAACTAGGTTTCAATAGCCGGAGGCAGTTTTTGTTGAAGTATATTTACTTCAACAAAAACTACCACCGGCTATAAAACAAAGAAAATAAAAGTGTAGACCGAACATGATTTCGTATTTTTTTTATATTTTTCATACTTATTATATCGTGTAAATCAGTTGCATCTTTTTAGACTTTCAGCGAATTCCGAAAGTAGTTAAGGTAAAATTTTAATCACAAGATCACTGAAAGCTTCTTAAATTTTAATTTACCTAATCTCCCGGAAATCTTTCTAAATTGACTCGGAATCGTATTAATTTTCCTCGTTTTTTTCCGTCACAAAGGTAATTTAAGTAATCGCGAAAAACCCTATTGTTTAAGCCTTGAATGCTTCAAAATAATTATACAGAGGTACACACAAGACTAATGAAATTCTATTCCATAGAAACGTTTCAATTCAATTAACCATTTTAATTGAATTGAAACAATTGGAATCCATCCGTTTAGGTGTTTTTGGGGGAAAACTTGTAAAGTGGGACATCGAACGTAGGACTTATTATAACTTAACATTGTTAATAATGAACAATGAACGATTCCTATTGTGTCGCGTATAAACTAAAATTTGTTAGTGCGGACAAATGAATTACTATGAATTTAGGTCGCACTTGAAACAAATACTTCTAAGTTCTTCTAAACATAGAAGTGAGAAAGTCTGTTTCATCAAAATATTACTTTTATGTTTTAAACAAACTGAAATAGGTACTTTTGTATCGGTAAATAAGCTTAAACTTCCTGAATTTAAAAGGTCATTAGTATCGTATCAAAGAACCCTAACGGTTTCTACAAGTAACTTCATAGCTGCAATCTCAATTTCTCAATATCATCGAAATTTTATTAACCTTTTACATTACTACAATAAACTTCCTACAACTTAATGACGAGCTAACACAATGATGGGGATCTGTCATTCTTACGTTTTATCAGCGTGGAAGCCAATCAATCTTGTTTTTATCACACGTTTCAATCATCTTCCACAAAATACAATAATTTAATAAAAATGACAAGAAAAATTTCTTAACACTTTCACAAATAAAAAGTGTTTGAATACAACAAACTAACTCTCAATCAACAAGTTATTAAATGGTTATTTTACCACAGCATAACTGTGTTGTACTGTTGATAAGCATGAAACTGGTATCTGTGAGAAATGCTTTCTAATTTGTGTCATTCATATTTCTGAGTTATCTTAATATTTGCGTTTTGAGAATTATTTAATTTACATGCCATTCATTAGAGAAGTGAAATATTTACTTTTGGATGAAAAAATCGATGCACAAGACTCTATTGCTTTATTAAAGAAGATTAATGACGACTAATAGAGAAGTAAGGAAGAACTCATGTTCCGCTGACCCCAAATAAATTCGAATTTGCCCTTAGCAAAAGAATGATGATGAAAGAAGAATAATCAAACAAAACCTAAATCTTGTTTTATGGAAAGACATAAAAGAAATACTTAAACATAGACACCTGAATTAGCACATCAACAACAACAATAACAAAACAAGAATTAACAATTGAAAACAAACAGTGCTAATATTCCAAAAACACACTTTAACATTTCAAGAAAATTCGCAGACAGTCAAACGGACTACTAAATCATTAAAATTGCCGTTACAAATCCTCATTACTTTGTATACAACCGTCTTATGCTCTTGAATAATAAAGAAAAATATTCAAAACATTCACCCACCCTCTTACCCTCACTATAAATAGAATATACTCCGTCCGTTTATACGCGCTTATCTCTAGAACTGCAAGACCGATTTTAATAGAGCTTTCGCCACTCGGGACCATGTTTCTGAATCATGATTGGAAGCAATAAAACTTGATGCTGGCTTCCAGATATTCTAGAAGGCAAAACTGAAGCCAGTCAGATAGCTGTCACGATAATTCTTTCATATCAACCCGGGTTGCTTTGCTAAAGGAGTATAAAAATCCACGGACAATCTCGGCGGGAAATTTATAGCAACAATAAAATGTGGGATGTTTCCTCGCTCCAGCTAAGAGCTGTACCGGAATTGTTTGAGCCACCATTCGTATAGTTCTTCACAAATATATCTTCTATCACAGTGTGGTAGTGTTGAACTTTGTTGGCAAGATTAAAACGCTCCGCGTTAGGGTTTCCTTCTGTCAAAATTGGTGCAACTTTGTACGTGATTTCATCAGCTTAGAATGCCGTAATATCTTTGATGAGTTGGTTTATTTAAAAAATACTGTTGGTTTATGGCAGGTCTTATATTTTATGGCGAATAAGGAAGTGCAAATTGAAAGTTTTAATACCGAAAAGCACTAAACTAAAGGTGCCTTTATTAAACTGTAAATACTCTTATTTAATGATTTGACAGATAAAATAAACGATACAATAAATATGCTCTAAAATTATTAAAAATCCTTGGTCTCGAGGTGGTTCCTCGAGCATTAGTACTTTGTGTTTTAAATTTTGAAACACGCTTGCGCTCACGCATTTTTCCATGACGAAATAGATCTTTATCTTACTCTAAAATGTGCTTACCTACGTACTTTTCGAATGACCTATAATAATAATAGCATAAATACACCTTTATTATTTTAGATTGGCTCACTATTATAAAATTGGTGCTGCACGAACTAAAGAAAAGACAGGTTGAATTATGTACCTACAGAACAATAATTTTATTGGTGGTGAAACCATAGGATGAAATATTAGGGAGATATTGAAGGGTGAAACCTTAGAGTGAATCCATAGAGTGGTTCTATCTAAGCAATTGTTTTGCTTAGATAAGTTTTTCTTTTTTTTTTCAATTAATCTATTAAATTAATTAATTAAAAAAAATGTTTATTTAACCTGAAGAGAACCTATAGGGTGACACTATGAAGACCTTAGGGAGGAACCACAGACTATACTGTAGGTTGAGGTCTTACTGTGAAGCCATTAATAGAAACTGTTAGGTGAAATCTTAGGTTCCTGGTGTGAATTACGAAGCAGTCTGACTTTTGAAAACCGGCCAAGTGCGTGTCGGATCACGCACAATCAAGAGTTCCGTAGTTGGGATGAATTTATCCCAAGAACAAACGTTGAATTGTGAATTGAAATGTGGCAGGTCAATTTTCGTCTATTTTCTTAAATAGCTTTTAAACTATTTATTTTAAATTATAAAAAAGAAAAAAAAAATAAGACTTACAACATTTGATATGTCACACGGTACAGTTTGCAAAACTTTTTTCTTTCTTATTTGCCGTTCAAAAGTGACCCCCATAATCAAAATTCATTTATTTACGTTACACTTCCGTGTTTAGGGTCACAGAAATTTATATGTGTACCTTTCAACTTAATCGGTCCATTAGATTCGCAAGTTGGCTATGACAGACGGACAGACAGACACACGAGCAATCCTATAAGGGTTCCGTTATTTCCTTTTGAGTTACGGAACCCTAATTATAAATCTCTCATCGAAAATCTCTTAACTCTAATCGGATTACCTCACAAAAAACACCAAGGCTAAACCATAAAATCGAACATTTAAAGTAATTTCTAAATCATTGTATCTACGCAAGAGGGCTATTCACCCAACGCTCGCTTTCGAAATCAGTTTCACTATCTACTAGTCTCTCCGGCTAGTACATGCTTGTCTAGTCAGCTGTTGAACAAATTAATGGCCGAAGTTAGTTTGAATTGATAAAATACGAGTATTAGTACCGAATGTCTAGGAAATTGTGTGTTATGAAACTTATGAATTATGGTGATATATTGTCATTATAAATATAAGTTTTGTTAGTTTAGAATAGGGTTTGTTTGACATTTTATTGAATTTAGAACAGTCTTGTGCGAGACTGTTGTCATAGTGTATCTTTTGTGTTAATTCGATGAACTTATTGTCTTAATAGAACAAGCAAACAGTATTTTGATAATAGTAATAATTATAGTCTATAAAAACTATGATTTAAATACTTCCTCATTCTTTTAAATACCTTAGAAATTTTAATAATACTTTGGTCACGACTTTTTTATCTTTATTCGTTGGCAGCAAATATCAAAAATATTATGTCATTGTTTTGCTTGTTCATATGTAACATTATACTTAATAGTATCCATTGAAATGTACCTAATGTACCTATTCAAATTTTATTTTGCAATATTTCATGCCACGTGTATGCAAAGTTAGCTAATTTAATGTTCCGCATAGTTTCTGAACTTAAATATAAACACAGAAGTGTTTATCTCCTATTCTTTGCGCATATTTGCCTTTTCTTATGTAAGCACAGTCAGCATAAAAAGAAGATAATTAGAGATCACTGAAAAAAGTAAAAAATTAGGTACGGTTTATAAATAAATTTCTTTTGAAACATATACCTAAAACGTCCGGCGACATCAAGGCAGACCCAGGAGAAAATGGATAAAGATTGGTCCACGCTAGCTCAAGACAGAGAGGAGTGGAAAGGAAATTTGAGACCCTGCAGTCGGACAACACAGACTAAAAATAAATTTTAAATGAAAGTGTTATGTTAGGTGTGCCTTGCATGATTATAGAACTACATAGATGATAAGATTTTTTTTTTTAGTTTTACATCAGATTCGTTATCGTTTAAATCTGGTTCTAGTAGACCTGTTCCACCACCATGGGTTGTGACAACGGGCTCTAAGTGGCCCTAAGTACAGACACACATTTGCTCTTCATTATGATAATACACTGTAATGAAAATTCACAAGCTCACAATTTATTTTACGATTATAGTGGATAATGACAAGGTTGTATGTTAAAACGTTTTATCTTTTTTAGGGTTCCGTACCCAAAGGCTGCCAATGGGACCCTATTACTAAGGCTCGTTTGTCCGTCCGTCGGTCTGTCACAAGGCTGTATCTTTTGAAGTGTACTATGTAGACACTTGAAGTTTTCAGCGTGTACTACTATGGCCGATAAAACAACAAATAAAAATAAACTATAGTTAAAAATTAAATGCGGTCCCCATAAAAGAAGCTTGTTTTTTTTTTGTAATATACCTAATTATAAAATATTGTACGGTGATACGGAGCTCTTTGCCGCTTTTTTAGTCTTTGCTCTGACTGGGCCCCACTAATTGGCGGCTACGGACAATTTAAACTTTAGACACACTACCTCAGCATTACCGTAAAACGAATACAAAGTTAACTCAAAGTGTGACCTACTTTTAATTGTAGACAAAGAAAAAGTTTAAATACATAGTTATTTTTGACATTTACAAGCTTAAAATAAAAAAAATAATGTTGCTGATTGTAAGTGATTAAACGAGGGTTTTGCACTCGTGTTTATGAAATAAAACCCAGAATTATTGTGGCGTTTTGAAGATGTAGGTGAAATTATGAAAATGAGAAATTAATTAAAAACAAAGCAAAAAATTATCTGACTGGCTAAGAATGGTTTTCCCAATGTCAGATATATTTTATCCGTGGAGTAAAATGGTGTCAATTGTCAGTTTTTGTATGGAAAAATTGTCAAAGTTTAAAGAAAACGGCGTTTGAGAAACAAGCCCATTATGATTTTACATAATAAGCAGTCACAATATTAAAAGTTTTGAATTTATGTTTCTACATAGTACATAAAAGTAAATAAATGCACGTCTAATCATCACCCATCGGTAAAACAAACGTTATTCCATAAACACGTGAAATGATGTGGGTCACCGATAGATGGCGCTATTACAAGAAAGCCGCCAGGTTGCGGTAAAGGCGCGAATACATTGCGGTATCGCAACGGGATGAAGTTAATGACTACTCTTTATCACGTCATTGGAATGAGAACAGCGGATATGTTAACGACTTGTAAGTTGTTTCTTATATTAAACTTTACCATATTTATGACGGAACGGTAATATTGACTTTAAAGGCTCTCCCCTACAGGCGTGTTATTATCGGTCGATAATATCGCATGCGTTATTGCGATAATGCTTGCGATGCCTTGGCAAGTTGGCACATGTAACATGACATATAACCACTACTAATTAGAATACCAGTCGGTAAAACCAAATTATTGAGGTACCTGCCTGCAGTCTAATTCGAAGCGATTCACGTTCGCTTTACGACCGAATTCAGACACAAAGTCCTAATGGGCTACCCAGATGGTCAAAATTGCTTGACAAGCAATTTGATTTTTTCGTGTTTGTCATGCAATTTTGACCGTCTAGGGACGCCACGTGTGTAAGATCAGAAGCATCCTAATACACAATGTTCTAAGACTTTATATCGGAATATCGCAGGACGGAGGATCTCAAGCAACCTACTTCTAGCGGGTCGTTATTATCGCAGCAGTGTGTAACTTCGTGGCCGTCCTAATGCAAAATGTACTGAAAACAGATATCGCAATAATGCATCTGATATTACCGACCGATAATAACGCGCCTGTGGGGGAAAGCCTTAATGCTTTACTGAAAATAAATACCTACAAATCTTTAGTGAATGAATAGTTTATCATCTGTATGCTTTCTTCAGCGCGAGTTTTACATTTCTGATTAACCTTGCAAAAAAGTGTTGGATTATGTCCCTACATATATAATAAAACCCTACTACACCTACTATTTAATAAAACGGTATAATTAGATGCCTGTTATGTTTATAAAAACTAAAGCCCACTAATTAATTATGTTTTTTGTTTTAAAATTTTAATGAAAAATGACATTGGTACAGTCGCGAACAAAAAACTTAAACATACATTGGTTATGATTTATTTCGTAGTATTTTTTGCGATTCACTCAATTAAATTCATCAATCACCGAACGACAGGTTCGAAGAGCAATTTATTCTATGTGGTTTCAATAATTTCTTAAGTCAATAAATCATGAATATATATTTAACAAAGTTACTAACTATAGAATAACCTTGATTCGACTTTTCAAAGAATTTATTGAGAAATATTTCTTAGCTGTCAAAACTTTATTTTGTAAGTAATTCTTGAGTTAGCTTTCAGAATAACTTCAGTTGAAATCTGATAGTAATGATGCTTAACCATATTATTTTTAAGAAAAAACCTGAAGCGGTTTTAGAGAGTAGGTAGAATTAGCGGAATAAGTAAGTATTATATTTTTTTTTTTAGAGATATAGGTTACCATCTATATTGTAATTTTTTTACTAATGAGAAAAATTAATTATATTGATAACTACCGTAACTATTGAATTACTTTTACTGAACATCTAAGCTCTAAAAAAGGTGTTCATAGGTGAAACACAGATAATATCTCAAAACTAGCTTTAGACGCCTGCAGGAAGAGAAGCCGTTGCTAATCTTCATCGATACTTAATTGCATCACCTTTAAAATACTAAAAAATACTAAAGAAAAATCATAATAATTCTCAATGAATATTAAGTAGACTTAAATAGACTATTTTATTGCATTTGTGATTGAACATCAGTTTTGTGAATAAAAAGAAAATAGAATGACATTTTATCTGACGAAGCTAATGACGACACGGAATAGAAGATTATAGACAGCATAAGTCACGAAAGCCCTTCAAAACCTTTCTAATTTCATCTGAACTCAATGTGGTTACCGAATTCTATTGCGTGCCATACATTCTGATAATAATAGGGTAATTTGTAACAAAACCAAACTTCATTATTTTCACCATACACCTCCGGAAATTATTATACTTTCGTCGCTCACTCTTGACATGACGGATGCCATAATCGTCAATTTCATATTTAAATTCATCACGAAACCGGTTTATTGCGGTTTCATAACCTGATTGGTTTTCAATGAATTTTCGACCGTATTTCAAATACTTAAGGTTTATTAGAGGTCCAGCTTTTGTTATGTCACTTACGATGTTGTCTATTGAATAAGAAGATATGGGAAACCAGTGTAAAATAATTTGTTTTACTTATTCATGATCGTAAAATTAGAATTTGATTTTGATCGAAGCGTGAATCAATTAGAACTGAGAAATCATGTAATTTTCTAAAACTAGCAAATCAACAGCTACCAGCAGTATCACCATTCCTCTAAAAACAAATGTAAATAATTTGCATAGGTATACTTTAAACGTCTAATTGGCGTTTCCGAAGCAATTACACCAATTCTCATTCGCGTAACATACAAATACCATTTGATTCCAAAGATTTCAAATTAACCGCTGTACAAAATTGAACCTTGACTCTTCAATAAAAAGGTCAAATTCGGATTGCAGTAGGAAGTACAGAAAGTAAAGTGTTCAAAGTTTATGGTCTGGGGAAGTGTAATAGGTATCATTGAGCACACGTCGATTTGCTAAACGGATGATTGCTGTTATTAACCATTAACATTCTAAGAATTTCTACGGTTATTTTTATTGATATCGGCTCTTGTAATTTGGACAGGGTCAGGCCTTATTGGACAGCGACCTTATTATGTGAACTTAAACTTGACAACAATTTTCGTACTTGAGCTTTTAAAAAGCCATCGATAGTCTCAAAAAAAAAAAAATTCTCCTGTCATTTATAGTATACTAGCAGCACCCCGCGGTTTGACTTGCATAAGTCTCGATCCCGTGGGAATATCGTAATAATAAATAATAATGTGTTAATTCAGACTATAAACTATCTACGTGCCAAATTTCATCCAAATTCATTCAATTGTTTCTGCGTGATTGAGTTACAAACACCCAAACATACAAACTTTCTCATTTAATATTAGTAAGATTGTACAGTCACGTTCATACAGCACAATAATTTCCACGTATTTTTTTTTTCTACAATTTAAAAATAGAATCAATGGTACCACACGAAATGCTCGAGGCATATTGGAACGCGATCACATTATTTTAACTGCGGCATTAGCGCAAACCCACCTGATTGCAAATGGCGTCGCTTTATATATCGCTGCAATTTGTAAAATAATTAAAGAAGCCTCAGGCATTCTGTACCTGTACGTTTTCAAGTTATATAACCAATGGTATGTAGAATTAGGTAACTCATGTTTGTGTAAATAATTTTGTTAGAAAACTCGCAAAATTATGACGGGGCGGAGTTTTGTCAATTATTTTTTTCTTTATCCTTGTTATTGAAAATTATGTAATCAAATACCTAACTTTCAAAGTTGTTAAAGTGGATATACCTTTAACACTTTAAAAAAGCTTACAATAAACGAGTAACAAAGTCTACGTGGACGTTCCGTAGACTTTAATGTCTACCTAAAAATGTCCCAAGAAATTTTTGAAAGAATTGCTTAACAGAAACTCTAAAAACGTTACAAAGTGTGCGTCAATTAAAACAACTATGTTTTAATCCGTAATGTTACAACAATACTGAATATTTACCAAACAAGCAAAAAGCTTTATTTTGTAAGAAAAAAGTAAGAAAACGAACGCATAATGACTCAACCTTTTGTCTCTGGCCGCTGTTAAGTAACTTTAGCGAAGAAACTGTTTAGACACAAAGCCTTTATTGGCTTTTCACACAAAATGCCAAAGGGTTTATTACATAAACTATATTAATAATTGTTGGTAGAATATTGGCTTTATTTTATAATATAGTTATACACAAGTACTTTTCTCTGTGGTTGTACTGTTACGCTATTTTATACGAATCCGTATTGCCTTTGCTTTATTTTACTATGTAACTATAACGAACTTAGAATCAACATACTTGTCTTCCCATAGGGGTAGGCAGAAACTACCGAACGCCACCTGTTATATATCCTTACATACCTACTCCTTTTGCTTCGTTTACGTTCATACATATTCTGGGCATACACGCACGCTGATTGCGAGTACTACGTACCTGACCTTTCTGAAGAACATTACCAATAAGGTTCCTATATGTCCTTCTACATACCTTCACATCATCAACATCTGCCTAGCGTCGGCTTCCAGTCTAACCGCATGCAGCTATTCTACTAGTATTTTACATGGACTGTCTATCTGACCTCCACAATCTAGTCAAGACTTTCGGGCTTCAGACGACCCGTACGACTGTCAAAGATCCAAGAATGAGAGCCGGGACCAACGGCTTAACGTGATTTCCGAGGCACGGCGGGGTCTTAGTATGTAAAGATGGTCACTCATTGACAGGCCAGATGGCGTGGTTGGTTAAGATACCACCTGCCATGCCGCTGGTCGTGGGTTCGATTCCCATCCAGGACAAACATTTGTGTGCATGAACATGTCTGTTTGTCCTGAGTCTGGGTGTAATTATCTATATAAGTATGTATTTACAAAAAAAAAAAGTAGTGTATGTAGTATATCAGTTATCTGGTTTCCATAGTACAAGCTCTGCTTAGTTTGGGATCAGATGACCGTGTGTGAACAATGTCCTAGGATATTATTATTATTATTATTATTCACGGACGTACCGCTGCAAGCGTAAGCTTAACCTGATCGAACGACCCGTGCGGCTGTTATTACGTAGCCACAAGCCCCTTTACATAAGTATGTTTTTTGGGTACTATATGTAAGTACATATAGTACCCAAAAAACAGCCGACTTCAACTCACTCAGATTGAACTTTGGAGAGTGTGCCCGAGAACTCCACGATCTCAGTCCACCGGCCCATTTCTACCATCGGACATCTAGACGCACTGCCAGTTACCATCCTTACCTGGTTGCTATTCCATCAATTCGCAGCGCTTAGCGCTTCCAAATGTCTTTTATAATGCGCACAGCAAAGGAGTGGAACTCACTATCTGCGTCTGTGTTTCCAAACGCATACAACTCTAATCTCTTCAAAGTGAGAGTGAACAGGCTTCTTCTAGGTAAGCTCAGTCCATCGTCGACTTTGTCACCTCTGACCTAGACTAGAGTCAAGAGCACACCCATCACAAATAATAAAAAAACAGTGTCCGAAAAAACCAAAAAGAAAACTGTCCCTTAATCACATCACACTAATTACGTTACAAACGAAACTCATCCCTTATCTCTTTGATTATGGGAATACACTTATCATTCCCTTCTTATAATTTCCTCTACCGTGACAGCGGAATGAGTCGGCTGTTCCCGTTTCTATACAGTGTAATTAATCTTTGACTAAATTGATTCGTGTTGGCAGTGAGAAAAAGTGGGCGAGTATGATTAGGTCTAAGTGAAACCTTGCGAGGATTATTTGTTTATTTATTTGTTTGATTATGTACTAGCTGTAGCTCGCGACTTCGTCTGCGATTCAGAATAAAAAGTAGCCTATGTCCTTCTCCATGTCATGGTCTATCCATGTGTCAAATTTCATCCCAATCCATTTAGCCGTTTTAGCGTGAAAGCGTAACAAACAAACAAACTCACTTTCGCATTTATAATACTAGCTTTTGCCCGCGGCTTCGCCCGCCTGCCTAAATAAATAAATATCCCACGGGAACCTTCTACCGGGATGAAAAGTATCCTATGTCTTAATCCAGGTTATAAACTATCTGTATACCAATTTTCATCCAAATCCGTTCAGCCGTTTTTGCGTGATTGAGTAACAAACATCCAAACATACAAACTTTCACATTTGAGGAGCGTCGGAACAAAAACCGATAAATCACATATTGTCATTTTTTTTTTTTTTGATAGCAATTGGTTGTTCTCGTACATATCTTGCTCTATGGTTAATGTAACCCGGTCAAAAACTGATAAATCCGCTCTAAATTCGTCTGCAAAATACACGGATCTGAACATAAACCGATAAATACATCAATCGTTCTAAACAACGATGATGATCGGAACAGATACCGATAATTCCCTAACATTTTTCATTATAACATTTATCAAATACCGATATATCCTTTGTTTATATATACTTTGTTTTATCAAAAACCGATATATCCAGTTGGTTTGGTCAAAAACCGATATATCCATTTTCATTTTTTTGATAACTCAACAGGTACCACAGTCACGAATACAGTATTTAGGTTTCCAAACAGTGATGCTAACACCAATAAATTGATAGATTTTGTTTAACTCTAAATTAGACCACCATGAACTTGGCCATATTTTTACAATTTTCCACAAAAAACAACAATGTGATTTATCGGTTTTTGTTCCGACGCTCCTCATTTATAATATTAGTAGGATTAGTTAATTAGGATGTACTACGCACAATAAAATAGATAAAGATACAACATTTACAGTACAAAGGTACTGCTTATTTCTTAAGAAATTTCTTTCAGCAGACCTGTGAAAGGAGAAGTGAAAAAGAAATATAGCCAATAGCGTGTAACAGGAACAGAAAAATATGATTAGGTAATGTCTAGATTAAAAATGTGATTATTGTTTTGTGGCGGATTTTTTATTCTGTCGTGGTAACTGTAGCTTCGGTTTCTTCTACTTTTATGTTATTACTCAAGTATTGAAAATAACTGAAATAAAAAAATGGAAATAAAGCAAATCCATGAATTTTCAAGATACTGGATTTTCCTCTCGATTGAAAAGTTATAAAGTCAAATGCTCACATAATGGAGTCTGTTTTTATGTGTTTAAAAATCTGACCTGTTTTGAATGAGAACAAATAATTGAAAATACAAAAACTTAAAGTTAGCTTTTCGTAATATCCAATGGCTTTGTACCTATTTCGTACATGCTTTTACATTTTTCTTTGTACATCCCAACATTTATTTTGACACTCACTATTTTTCCCATGTCACAATTTCCGCATGACATGCCACATTGACTGTCAACTGTCATCACAACCTTTCAAAAGGTCGTTGACTTCTCACAACATTGTGTGTCAGCAACTTTTAAGCTGCGTCTAACTGGCTGGTAGCATGCAACTTGCGCATTGGCAAATCGGTATTTTCTAGGCAATATAGTAATCAACTTTGAGTGTATTGCCTAAGTGGTCTGCAGTTTATGCAAATAAAATACTTATTGACATACCGAGACGAGACTGTTTTGCAAAAATGGCACATCATGGCCTGCTATAATAAAATAAAAACACAAACTGTGATTGTTTATGAAGCTATTTTCTGATGATCAGAAAGCAAAAAAGGATTGGTTCTATTTCCAGCTTCTCATCACCCTTATCCCATGTTACTTGGGGTCGGTGCAACACGTTTTCTTCTTCTATTCTCCCCTGTCAACCATCACGCTATCACTCACTCCCTTCTCTTTCATATCATTGCTAACACAATCCATCCATCTTTTCTGTGACCCTCAAAAAATCGAATTAGGGCTGTGTCCACCAACATCGAAACCGCCGCGCCAATTAGGTATATAAACAGTTGCTTTATGTAAAACTTCTTAAGGAAAGAACTGATCAGCCGTTTTAAAAGTCGGTGAACTCCGCCGTTAAAACAACCGCCACGTTGACGGTGACACTCGTTACACGACATGTGGTCAACTGAACATGTGTCCCGCATACTTTTTACAAACTGGTGTAATTGCCGAATCTTAACAGACAAGCCCTAAAAACCGGTTTAAGCGACAACCGTCTGACAATGATCACCACTTGAATCATAAGCAAGAACATTGCGCAGAAAGCTCACTTTAGAAGACATTAAGAATTATGGTATCGTTGTTTTAGAAGTTGAGTACCACCAGGCATGTTTATGTCACTGGATCAGTAAATTGGCTCATGTCAGTGGTTGTCATTGGTTGACCAAAGTAACCGCCAATAACATAGCATAACATCATGCCTGTAATCCCCAAAGGGTTAGGGACGTATACATATAATACACCCACATTTCGCCAGTTATGGCATCAACCGGGCACAAATCCAGACTCTGGGCTACTTCTGAGAAATTCCCGATGGAAAAACGCAGTAACACTTTCCCTGACCAGGGCCTGCAGTCTAGACATAGATAGCGATCGCTTTACGACCTAGACGGTCAAAATTGCTTGACAAGCATGTGATTTTTTCGTGTTTGTCATGCAATTTTGACAGTCTATGCACTAGGACTTTGTGACCGAATTCGGTCGTAAAGCGATCGCTATGTATGTCGAGACTGCAGTCCCTGGGCGTCGAAACCTTATGATCAGCTTTAGCGCCAATGGCCAACAAACTACCGAGTTATGTCGAATGTGCTTTCCATTGTCACTGCATTTCCGTTGCATGAGAGTTGATGAGAGTATTAATTAGGCCACTAATCTAATTGGTTAAGGTTCCTCATGAATTCCTCACAATGTTTTATGTAATCTACCCGGTAGCTTCACGTTTATCAACTTATTAAATGACGTTTATCAAAGTCCATAACATAAACCTTCTGCTCTTTACTATTTCGCATACAAAATTGGAAAGCGATTGGGCGATAAACGCCGCACGCGCACCTGTGCCTTTCACGCCATCTATTGCGTAAGCATGGTATGCGCGCTTTGGTTCTCAACGTTTATTGATATTAATACTGGGTGGGTATCTACATGTGTCTTCTGTTATTGCATGTTACATCATTCGATTGATTACCGCTGTTTGTTTGTGTAAGTCTTACGTTTGTCGGTGGCGGATTCATTGTTGCGGTTTTAGTATTGGAGTGGCGGCCATTTTGAAATTGATTATGTTTTACTAAGACAGGTTAGGTTATTATGGATAGGATAATTTTGGGAGAGGTTTTAGAAAGTTTGATGACTGAAAACTTTGAAGCCCGAAGTAAAAGATGTTCATACCTGATGACTCGTGTTCGCGGCAGCACCAACAGTATTTTCATTGTGCTTGCAGATCGGTGGGATCCCCGATGCTGCGGAGTTAGATAAATGCAGCTCAACGGTGATTTTTGTTGTACAGACGCAAGCACATCAAGCTAGCCAAAACTGTAAAATTTCCCCAATCAACCTTGAACCTTATGCTTTAGCGATAAAGTTGAAAATCTATTAAAGAAATTTGACAGATTGACAGTAGCTTGATGTGCTGGCATCAGTACGTTAATTTGTGTCTGTACCTACTTATACTAGATGTTAAGTAAACATATTACTAACCATGGAGTCCATAGAGACTGTCTGAAATAAAAGATTTCTATTCTATTCTATAAACAAACAATCAAAATATAAAAAAGTCATCAAAATACTAGGTACCCTTTCACAGTATAAATAATAACAAACAAACGGAACAACTCTAGGTTAACATCGATAAAAAAATCTAAATTTCATTCCATTCACTAACGGAATCGTTACGGACCCATATAAGCCTGAATTTACAGAATGTATTCACACGCGTTATACCATGACCAATACACGGGTCGTAATTGACCCGTTTCAATTAAAACGAATTAAAATTAATTGGTCTACGTGGCATCTGAATAAACAGGATACATGTATCGAAGCGAAATAGATCATTATGATTTTAATTATCAGTAATGTGATACATTTGTGGTATATTATGGCAGTGATTACATTTTTATTGTAATTTTATGTTTTAATTTATTTTCGAGCGGAAAGGTTTCGTGATTAAACTTTTCGATAGTGCTGTGCTTTTCGTCATTTTCGTATAATAACCAAGTAAGTGATAATTTTGCTAATCTGTGTCTTATCTGAGAATTATTCCATAAACGCACACGATACTTAGATGCTATCGATATAGGCCAAATTAATGCACCCAATTTATTACACAACCTGAGCTATTTACTGAGCTAACTTCACTAACCCAGCTGACAGCACACATACCAGAAGAGTATTAGGGCTATGATAAGAACATTATCAAAAGTAAAGTATACGAGTATCGCGCCATACTAACAGATGTCCCAATTTCTCTGCGCATCGGCAACCTTTGGATCCGTCCGACAGCACTTTCTACGAGTGAAATCTACTAAGATATGTCCAATTGGACGTATCACGAAAGAAAGCACGTGTCAAACAACAAACAGCCGGCCAGCCATTTCCCTTTGGCAGAGTAACATCTACTGTCGGACCATTAAAGAGAGATTAAAATTTACTAAATATTTGTGAAATCAAACGGAACAGCCCTTGAATGATCTGAGAGTCAGTCTAGTGAATGTAAATAAATTGCAGCAAACAAAAAAAAAATTGCGAAAATCGCAGGTTCCCAAGATATTATAGTCCAAATTCAAACAATACTACCTATAAGACACTAATTTCGTGCCAACTCATAAAGAGTTAATTCGACCAGATTTTTTACCGCCATTATCATCACTCAGGTGTAAATCTCACAGACCCCATTAGAACTCTATACTTCTTTCCAAAACATAAATAGCGGACGCTAGCCGCACAGCTGCTACACTAAAGCGGAACTGTGCTGGCCACATCAGTCGCATGTCGGAGCAGCAATACGCAAAAACTACCACTCTGTGAGAAAGAGATGGCAGGATGAGCTGGACTCCTTCTTAAAGGATTGACCCGCAAAGTGGAAAGAGAGAAGGGCCTCCCTTCTCTGCAGTGGGACAACACAGGCTTATAATAATAAAAATTATCATCAACATCATATCAGCCAAACGAAAAACGTTCACTGTTAGACATAGCAGATCTCCTCAGGCATCGCTACAATTTCCATCGCGATCAAATTCAATAAACTCAACCTATCGCCGTCCAATGCTGCACATAGGCCTCTCCCTAGCTGCAACACAACACCTGGTCCTCAGCCTTCCGCATCCAGTCTGTCCCAACCACATTTTTAAGGTCATCGTTACATCTAGCTGGTCCCACGCTACGGTCATCTTACAACTTCATTTATAAACCAACACCAGCCACAAATTCTACTTTCATTAATTTTCTATCAACACCTAGGTACTTCTATGCTAATTAACAGCTTAGCTCAGATTTCAGTACCCCGTCTTAGTACATACCATAAACACCATTCCGAGAGGAAAGTGAATTCCGCTTAGCATGCCAGTTTGTTATGCAAGTATGCAGTTAATTTGCCAAGTGACCCTAGGCACTACTACTGGTTACATTGGTTGGGATTATGTGATCGAGTTTATGATATTATAAAACTGTGGTATAATAATTTAGTGATAGGCTGTTTTGTGCATTTATTTATTTATTGGTCTATCTATAATCGTTACACTGTCCGACCAATCAATGTTTAAAATGAATACTAAGTAAAGTTTATATTTTTTTATATTTTAGTTGTTAAGTAGGTTGATGCACTATTATAATTTTGCCGCTCTGAAGTTCACGCAAATGACTGCGCAGTAGTCAATATGTATACTAAAACAGTAGCGCGCCATGCAATGCGCATCGGAAAGCCTGGTTTCAGAGCGGCAAAGGTATTTGACGCGATACTAGGGATGTTACGAATGTAATACTTTTCACACTCGTGAATGTGAATATTTGGAATGCGAATACGAATGTCTAGGAATAACATTCGTATTCTTGAATGAACATTGGAATGAACGGTTTTCAAATGTGGAATTGTGGAATAAATTTTCTCAGAAACATTACATTTCGCGTGGTCTATCGTGGTGGATCTATAAACATAAAATTTCGCCGTATTTCACTATTCTTTCCCGGTGCCATGGGAAAAACTGTTAAAATAGCTCAACACAAAATTGTACACTTACTAACTATTTGTTTATTTACGTAATGATTATTTACAATAAGTGAAACATATGAAACACATCTTTCATGTGATTTAAAATTATATTTTAAATAGGCAGGCCAGGTGGCGCGGTTCCTTAAGATACCTATCATGCCGCAGGTCATGGGTTCGATTCCCATCCAGGACAAACATTTGTGTGCATGAACATGTTACTTTGTCCTAAGTCTGGGTGTAATTGTCTATATAAGTATGTATTTACAAAAAAGAAAGTAGTGTATGTAGTATATCAGTTATCTAGTTTCCATAGTACAAGCTCTGTTTAGTTTGGGATCAGATGACCTGGTATGGTATATCTTCGGGTTTAAAGAACTCAAATACCTAATCAAATCAAAGCACTCAATTTGTGAGTGGCACTACAAATTGACATTCACAACTGTACGATGATCAATTTGTCTGATCAATTTGTTTACAATTTCATCAGATAAGTACAGACTTTACAAACAGACCACAGTAGTTCTAAACAATCTCACGGTAGCTGATGACACTTTTGATGATCCGCACCAGCCCACACCTAATCGTAAACAATATATAATATTGGCGCCGATTCCCTTGTTCACAAACTAAACTAAATTTAAGTTCAGTGACGATAAATATTAGTTGAGTCCTGTCAAATTAAGATACTCCATACCTACAAGTTAACACGTGATTAAAAAATTTGCTACTAAAAATAGGTCAATTTATGTCAGGCGCACACTAATTTGACAGGACTAAACTAATATTTATCTTCTGTCCTTTTCTTACTGAAATAGAAAGACAAAGATGCACTGAACTTAAATTTAGTTTAGTTTGTGAACAAGGAAATCAGCGCCATTATCCAAATAATATTCAGAATATACAAAAACTAAAATCAGTAAATAGACAAGATTTATTACTCGACCAAAATCGAAATGAAAATAACCTTGCCTCACCGCTCTAAAAATCCATCTCGGATGTTCTCAATTGCGATTTCTGATCGAGAATCCTTTGTAACTCTGACCTCATTTTAATCTAGACAAGTCGTGATGTTAAAATAAACGGCTCAACACAAACGGTATTGAGATCTAATCGAAAGTAAGGCCACGATAGGTAATCGTATTCGTTATAATAATGTATCGATGTTATGCATACCTATGCAGTTACCATTAGTTCAGCAGCAAATCGATTTATGAGAATCTAGTCAATTGGATGAGCGAGGTATGCTAAACTATAAAACTGATCAATTTAAAGACGTTTATGGTGCTTAGATTGGTCTGTTCTTGCCCGTTCATCTCCATAGTTATCCACTACGCTTTGAAATAGCTTCGTCTTTGTTACTGAGCGACTCCAATTTTTCTGTGTAAAAATATTTCCAAAAACCAAAGCCATTTAGTAGGGGTAGGGATATTAGTCAAAAAATAGTGTTTTGTTTTAATACTTTTTTAACGAAAAAGTATTAACCATACAAAAAAAATCCTTATTTTATTTCTTTGCGCCATGTTTATCGCAAATAAACGTATTTTCTTCTTCTTCTTCTTCTTCTTTCTGTTAAGGAAATGTTGTACATGAATCTATAGCATTTTTTTTTTAATCTATCCTAACCATGCCATTGATGAGAAGTAGCCTTTATAAAGTGACTGTGGTATGGTACTAAAAGAGAGTAAGGCCCTTAATAATTCAAAAGTGCCTTTAATTGGTTATATAAATTGGTGAAATAAATTCTTTGAAATCTCAACTTTCGTGTGTTAGTGTGTGTGTGTGTTTTCGTTTGAAACTCAATCGAGATTGTTCTAAAGACTTTGAGAAATAAGAATGGAAAATGCGACTACAATCATTATTCAAAACATTATGTACCTAATTATATTACAGATTTTTGGTCATTTTCGTTCAAGCCTTACAATAATATTCAACTTATTAGCCCTGTAAATCTGGTGCATACCTACGTGAATGAATAGGAATGTTAGAAAAGTGAAGCTTTCCAAGAGATCAGTTAGAAACTGTCAACTGTTTTGCTGGCATCTGAGTTTATTCTGTCAGGACTTTAAAAGAGACTGTGACCTTTGAGTTTGTTTCGGCCTTTCTTCTCAGAGAAGTCAGATAGGAAACGCCGACCTCACCTAGTTTTTAAAAAACATGATTGACGTGTATAAGTGTTTGTACAAACATGAAATAAAATCATTTATCATTTCAACACAAGCACATAGTTTTCAAAGAGATTTTTCAACATTTTTCAAAATTAAGTGTCAAATTTCCCATAGAATAAATAACCTCAAAAAGTCAACTGAATACGACAGAGATATCAAACTAAGTTCGAAATGAACTCACCTCCAGGCAAGCTCACGAAAAATAACTGGCATAAAATGTTTCTCCTCAAAACGTGACGTCATAAAGGTAAAACGTTGCAAATTAAATATTCGACCGCCATTATTAAAATTTAAACGTTTCAAGCGTGACTTTAATGCGAGAAGCCATCAACATACATGTGATGTAGCATACGAGATATTTTGTTCAGTTTAACTTAACATAACATCAAGCTTGTATTCCCGAAAAGGTTGGGCAGAGGTGTATCTACCTATAGTACTGTTGAAGGTCAGAGTCCAACCATGTTGGAGTTCTGATCTTCTACGGGGAACGTAACTACTTGAAATGATAGAAGAGAAGGCAGAAATAACTGTTTTACTATAATCAGGAGGGAATTAGTACATTCAGCAATTAAAATATGGCACATATTTTAAATTACACCGCCTAGCGTTCTAGCTTAAACCGACGTGAAAACTAACCCGCTATCAGACACTATCTCCTTTACACCACCCAATCGAAAGAACACGTTAAATTCATATAACCCTGAAGGTCTGATAAAAGCGGTTTTATGCTTACTGAATATCCTAAATTCTGCCACAGTACTGTAGAAAATCAGCGCTTCCACATAATTGGACTCCACCTATGTGGCTCCACTGAGGGGTATTCTACAAAATTATAGAACTTTAAGGCAGAACAACAGTTTGACTATAATCAAAAGGAAATCAATAAAATCTTCGGATAAAATCGCGCACTTCTTAAATTACACCGCCTAACCCACTAGCTAAAGCCGAACAGCGGCCTGAAACAAAAATACGAACTACCTTTTTAACTGACTTCAAAAAAAAAAAAACACAGGTTATCAATTCGACACGTAGTATATTGGAACTGAAACATATTCACATATGATAATCTATCCAAACAAATATACAAAATTTTATAGATGTATGTATGTTTGTCCACGCATTTCTCCGAAACAAACTCAAAATTATGAAATAACTTTAATTTCGGAAGTCGGTGGCAAAAATTCTAAAATACAGATCCCGGGACACCGACTTCCAAAAATAAAGTTATTTCATAATTTTGAGTTATTTTTTTTTTTGAAGTCGATTTCATTTTTTAAATTATTTTTTATTTTATATATTTAAAAAAGGGAGAAAAAATATAAAGCAGCGTGAGTGATAAAATGTCAGCCAGTACAATATAAGGTTAAGGTCCATTTCATGGAACCTTTACAGTACACACATTCCGCTAGTTATGTTTAAGTTCCATGTAATAGGAGGCGAGCCTATTACCATCAACCGGGCACAAACCCAGACTTTGGGCTGATACTGAGAAATTCCAGATGGAAAAACCAATAACACTTTACCCGACCCGGGAATCGAACCCAGGACCTCATGCTCAGCAGTAGCGCTTGCGACCACTAGACCAATGAGGCAGTTTAATATTTACATTTATTCAGTGTAATATTTTTGAATTTTCACAGTTTAATAGCGGCTCTTTCATATTTTCGTCTTACTCTACCGCGAAAATAAATAGAAGTACAGCAGTGACTTTTTTTTTTTAATTTTGGTCGTTGATGTCTTTAGTTAGAAAACAGAATTACAGGGTGTAAGTGTAAACAGAGGCAAACTTTTAAGGGATCATTGTACTCATCATTATGAACAACTTTTACTATGGGACCAAACCTGAAATCGCGAAAAAAAATCAGCTGTTCAGTACATTTATGTTCGCATAGTTCGTCAAAATGTAGGGGCAACAGCTTATAATTTTTTTCGCGATTTCAGGTTTGGTCCCATAGTAAAAGTTGTTCATAATGATGAGTACAATTACCCCTTAAAAGGTTTGACACTGTGTACACTTACACCCTGTATATTTTTATATTTTTTACCTAAAAACATAAAAACCTATAGAGACTGTGACCGAGTACCATTCCGACCTTTGGCAACCTGCGTCTACCTAACTATTCCATCTATTCAACACGTCACACTTCCTATTTCTGGAAACGTAGTTTGACCTAAAATAGTGCAGTAAATTAAAGGATATAACGCACTAAGTCTAGGCATTCATGACGCCGCATTTGACCGCAGTAGCCAATCTAAAGCATCGTAGTGTATGAAATGTTTTGTACGTGAAAAGAGGAATGTCCACGTTCCTACAACTAATTGTTTTGCTAGCCAATGTTTGGTAATGTGAAAATAGAGGGGATTGCACCCACAGATATTATTTTTATGCTAAATCTGCAGTATTTTGTAGTGGGGTGGTGATTCTATTACGCTAAAGACGATAGAGAAAATGCTTAGTAACAGATGCATAATTTTCGCAGCTGTCGAAACTATTAAAAACCAAGCTCATAATACTCAAGCTGTTAGCCATCAAATGGACATTTAAATCTTAATAGGCTACTAAAATACAAATCAATTTGTTGTTTACCGGCGCGAAATCACTTACACGGTAACAACGTGTGAAAGTGCGATAACAAGTAACAACACAACACATACTCCACAGCTTTTTCTGTGCCATTTTACTTACGATTAGAAAATTTTCACTTTTCTTTCAATTGAAAATGTTTTGTGTTCATTACAGGCTGATGTTCGCACGATATTATAGTTATCTGCAAGATCTATCTTAGTCTTTAACTAGATAATTGCAGTTACAATGGAGCTGTCGTTGATGCGTTTAGGATTCGTTTCATTGCGTGGTGTGATTTTATTTATTGCTACTTTGGTAGCTTTCACCTTTACTGATAGAAGATTGAATGTAGTTTTTGATTTAAGTGTTTCTTTACGTATTCTGACATTTACGTTGTAATTACCTTTGTTGTGCCTTCGTAAAATAATTTTTTCGAGTGTTTTGAGGTTGGCTTCCAGCGGTATCAAGATTTAATTTTCAAAATAATATTGAATATGGGTGCGACCCTTTTTGCCAGACACACTCACAGGAATAGAAATCACATTAATAATTCCCTATTTGCCTAGAACGCTTATAATTATTTCAAATAAATTAATATTCAAAAGACACACGTGATTTCATAAACCAACCTACATAAACCCTTTGAACACAAGGACCAACTTGATAAGTAAATGGATATGAAAATCATCAATACTCGAAAGGTGTTTAGCGTTGTAAAGCCTCTCAGTTCACGTCTCTTGACCCGAGTAACGGCAATTACACGTGCATTAAGGCGGGGAAAACATCCGCCATATTGGATGTGTGAAACGTCACAGGGAATAACAAGAAGCGGAGGCCTAAAATGTGCTGTGTTGGAATGAGTATTTAATTTTGTTCAGTAAGAGAGCATTCTAGACTTTTCTTCTAGTTAGAACGATACGTAAATATAAACGTGCTCTAAAAAGGATAAATTCAGTACTGTCCCTATAACTGTAATGGAAATCCATGGCTTAGGCGTTTAACTACAAGGAAGATATCATTTATCATTTAACACAAGAAAAATATCCCCATTTTACTGGGTTAGGTATCGCCTGATAAGTCGTTTCGAAACAAGCTAACAAACAAGGTTTTTTAAACAATCCTTGAGAACCTAAAATGTGCGGTTGCCATTTTGTGGTTATTAGATGATAATAGCTGCGTCTTGGGTTTTTCTATACCTACTTACTATGTGCTAACAAAAGTTTGGGTCAAGGATAGAGCCCAATTGGTCTCATTTATCATTAATGTATTGTCGGTTTTTTATGAGACGTTCACATGGGTCAGTTTCCTTGACTTCAGGAAAATCTGTATACATGTGCTGTTAATTTCTGATAACCAGTCTTATCAAGGGGTATCGTATTACCCAGTAACGTGGTTGTGGAGCTCAGATATCTGGTTAGACTAAAAGCTGACCCCAGCATAGATGGGAAAAGGCTAAGCAGATGATGATGATGTGCTGTTAATATTTTTCATTACTTATGTTTAAAAACTACAGGTTTGTTTAGTATTTTATCGCAAATAAAATAAAAATTATTAATTGACCTACACAAAACGGAATGATTTAATCACTTTCTAAATCAAAGGATCTTCATCTAACTAAACAAAGAAAAAACAACAGAGCGTCATTTTAGGCATCCTTGTTGACTTATGCAGAACGGTTATGTCAGCTAATGCTGAAGAGTCGGTTGAAAAAACAAAGTGTATTTGCAAAAATACGATGTAGAAGGGGAAAAGTAGGTACTGCGTTTTGTTAGTAAAGTAACGTACACTACCTACTTGAACAAATAGCAGTATTAATATTAAAGCCAGCCAGGAAAAATATGTTGTGAGCTTTGGCATTCAGGAAATATTTTTGTTTAAATGAACTGTTTTCATGAAGTTTATTTTGACGAAGAACTTATAATAGGTATATGAAGTGTACAGGGGCATGTGGCTAAGTAATAACAGCCGCACAGGTCGATCGATCAGGTTAAGCTACGCTTGCCGCGGTTAGTCCGTGGATGGGTGACCATCTTTACATACCAAGACCCACCGTGCCTCGGAAAGCACGTTAAGCCGTTGGTCCCGGCTATCATTCGTGGATCTTTGACAGTCGTTACGGGTCGTCAGAAGCCCGAAAGTCTGACAACAAGTCTTACCAAGGGGTATCGTATTACCCAGTTAAACTGGTTTGTGGAAGTCTGATAGGCAGTCGCTGCATGTAAAATACTTGTATTCAGCTGCATCCGGTTAGACTGGAAGCTGACACCAACATAGTTGGGAAAAGGCTAGGCAGATGAAACGGTACAGGACGACAGGAAAGAATAGGAATTTTAAGTACCTACTGCTAATCCAGCTGTTATAGCTTTATAAAGACTAGCTTATTAATCCTAATATAGATAAATATATAATTATATCTAACGATATCAAGTAAACCGGAAACCGGAAACAGGAAATATCATCATAACAAGATTAAAATGACTGTTCTGCGTAGCTATTCATAACCAACGCATATTATCCTAACTAATATTATAAATGCGAAAGTAAGTTTGTTTGTTTGTTACCTTTTCACACCTAAACCACTGAACCGATCATCCTGAAATTTTGCATATACGTTGTCAGGAGTACAGAAACGGACATAGGGTACCTTTCATCCCGCAAAAAAGTACTGTTCCCGAGGAAAATCACGATAACGTTATTATAGTGATAGATGGCGCCACGCGTCTTTCGAATCATGATTGAATTGTATTGTTATGGAAACTATAGTAGTGTGATAAGAGTTTTTTAATTATTATTTTTTTTATTTAAGTACTTATTACATTCGTAGAGTGTCGGTTTTCATCCTCGTAACTATAATATGCAAAACTAAGTTTGTTTGCTTTAATTTAGAATATTTTGCGGATGATTATAATTTAGAATAGCGGTCTAGGGCGTGAAAAGGGATACCTTTACCGCAGACGGATGTGTACTGATTACGCCCCTTTTTTGTTGACTATACTCGTATACACCCTACACCTACACACCACATACGCACTCACACACATTCTACACCTACTCACTACACACACATACACACACGCACACACACACTATTGGACCCTACATTTATTCACCTCACCACACAGTTAAACGTTTTTCATGTTGTGTTTTCTTTGCATAGATTTTATCCTGTTTTCTTTTACGCCATTTGCCTATTGTTTGTAATGTCCCGTTTTATGGCTACGGCTTTTGACTTGTTTTTTGCGTAGAATCACTGACTCCTAAGACACAGGCACATACACCTAGTTTAGGAGTCAGGGAATTAAAATTATTGTGACCTAGTTATAAGCCTTATATGCTCTTAGTTTTAAGTTCCTGTAATTGTGATGGCTTTTGGTGAAAATAAAGAATTTATTTATTATTATTATTATTATTCTAAATTAACGCGAGCGAAGCCGCGGGCAAAAGCTAGTTCATAATTACCGCATACATAGTTGCATTACTTCATTTAACATTGAACTGATAAAATAATGTCCACTCGGTCCATCCTAACACATTGCAGATAGCCCAAGTTACTTTTTCTCCTCCAATAGACAACAGCGAACAAGTCACTAAACGTTACAGTACGCTACGGTTAAAAGTCAAACCCATACTTTGGCTAAAACTACTCTAGTTCCCATTTAATCTTTGAATATACGGAATTGGACTTTAACCGCAACCGTTAAATTCCCGGTCTAAAATTCAAATTACTCAGTATTCAAAACAGTGCCATCTATGAGTTAATAGCGGAACTTACCCGTTGCGTGGCATAGCAGGAGGGGTCGAGACCGCCCCCGGGTCGGAACATCGCCGCGCTAACTGCTGCCATCTGCCGGCTACCTGAGTATACCCTTCCACCGCGACATCGCTCTGAAACAATAGAACCTTCTATAAGTAAGCAGGAAATGTCAGTCGTGATAGTATCTTACTAGATGCCTCCGGTATTAGGAAAGTTTAAAGTGATTTTGAAAATTTGATAATTACAGAAAATACTTCATGTTTAAAATATAATCTAAGTAGTATGCAAGCAATTTCGTAAACATATTTTCAGGGAATATGTGTGGATATTTTAAGGGTCTAAAGTTGCTAATAATCATATTGCACAATTTTCACACACAAGCATTGAAATGGTAACAAATTCAGAAAGCACCAATTAATCACCTTTAGCTGATTTGATTTATTTTAGTGCAGTCACCCAGATTAAAAATGTTCACTCTACCCTCGAAAGCTAACGTGTCAAAACTGAATCCTTGAACAACTTATGTCCAACGCAAGCACAAAATCATACCAACAAGAACTTCAACACCCAAACAAATACTTTAGCCAAATTACAACTCATAAAATCACTGCCAACACATTTTTCCAACTTCCAAGCAAATATCGAACGTTTAAATGCAACCCGTTGTGCGCATAAGGACAGTTGTTCCGCGCCCACCGGTAAATTAGTATCGCGTACAACGGGAAGTATGACTCACAGATCATGGTCTTACTGATCGGAAATGGAGCCAATGACCTTAAAGGGCAACTTACAAAATGAGAAATTGGTCTTGGACGTCTATTAGCTTTGGCGAATTGTGCTAAAATGTTCTATGTTCAAAATATTTTGCGGATGACTGTATAGTTGGGCATAAGCAGCTGTTCTCATTTTGAATCTGCCTTCATTACTTAACCTTGTTTTGGTGTTTTAGTTTTTTAATTCACGACTCTCAAACCCCCTCGAAAAACCACTGCCTCTGAGGTTCACTATCAGAAATTCAAAACACTTATTTCAAATATTCGCTCAACATCTACACGTGTAAGCCATTACGAGTAGCTCAACAAAATTCATCACATAAAGACGTCTCTTAATCGATTTTCTGTCATTAACGACATGTCTAGTAAACGCTCCCTACAATCAATCAGTACTCAAAGTTCAATAAACGAACCTTAGTACAAAAAAGTCACAACTTCACAAGCCACGATTGTGCAGCGCAAGCGCATCCGTATGACGCGCCGCGTCAGTGCACTCGGGGTCAATGCCCCTGCTTCCTAGCAGAGACAATTCCCACACAGGTCGCGGTAATGAGTGTGTCAGTACTAACTAGTGATGGTAAAACTAGATCGGGATTGGAAAACCGTTAAAATCCGGGACCGAAATTTTTTGATGCACATATTCCGGTCTTGATATTCCAACAAGCTGGTCGTTCATACGAATGAACGGCAGGTTATAAAATCAAATTCAAATATACTTAAATGAAATCTCTTTTCTGAATTTTGCATCATCATCGAAATCATAAACCCGATTTAATCGTAGATTTAATTAACAGTTACAATAAAGAGAAACGAATATCGTATCATTTACATATTACTTCGGATCAATATTAGATAATTGCATTGGAAAATACGGAAGTTAAAATAGTTGCCTGTGGAATTGCTAACCTCTAGCAGTTCAGAGTTCAGATTCTATTACCCTTAAATGTAGAAAATCTAATATCTAAACTCCTTCCTCATTCTGGATTTTCCGGGAATGTTGTCTTTGGTTCTTTGATACGGACGGAGTAACAGAGGACTTGACACTTTTCTTTTTTTTTTTTTCTTTTTCACAGTAAGTATGTATTTCACCAAACCACTTCCATCCTATAAAATGCCATTTTATGTTACACATCAGACCATTGACCATAATATCTTAATTGAAACGAATCGAAAGGGAGAAACAGCTTTATTACCACCAATATTAACTTCGTTTAAAATTTCTTAAGAATCTCTTGTGATCAGACTGCCCCTAAAATATCGCGGAAAACCAGAGACACTAAACAACACTAAACCCAGGTACAATGGTACATGCTCCACAAAGGAATTAGTAAAACCTAACTAAACTACAATAGAGACATTTAAACCACGTTTGTTTATCGTAGGTAGTAATTTATTGACTAGAAATGTTCCTAGAAAGTCTAAGAGAGTACAATATTCAGAGGTTTATCGCTGTAATAAAATTACTAGTTAACACTGATTTCTATTTACCAATGTATCCGCATGTACCGATAGATCTGGGCAAACGTGGAAGGAAACTGAGGCAGTTGTATTAGTTTAGCATTTTGTTCATCGGTTAATTTTATTGAAATTCGTAGAATAATTTGTTCAAAGGAAGGTGGTGGGTTTTCTATCCGGACCGGAATTCATATTTCAATTATTATTTATTTGTTTTTCATCACGTTTCAGTTAATTTTTTATTGAGTCGTCTATTTTATCATCAAGGTTCTAAGTTACCACTTTTGGCCGATTCCTATAACTTACGGACCGTTATAGGTTAAAAGTAAGACTCTTGTATCTTTACCAATAATGAAGCAAATACCTCATAGCTTTGCATGTAGACATATGCAAGTACCTATCACAGGTAAAATTACCTTACGAATCTATTTATACGTATGCCCAGTTTGGCAATAAAAATTCCTACTATTGGTAAGCAAAACGATTCGTTTTCGTTCATAGGAACCGAGTATTTGTCCTTCATTTTAAGAGCTTCACATACTAAGCAAGCAGTTTCATTACCAACTTCATCGGTAGCTCCTTAATCTGACATTTAGTTTATAAATAGTAAATATAGTATGTACCATCATCTTCAATTTTTTTCAATCAGCCTACCTTTTCCCAACTATGTTGGGGTCAGCTTCCACTCTAACCGGATGCAGCTGAATACCAGTATTTTACATGGAGCGACTGCCTATCTGACCTCAACAAACCAGTAACTGGGTAATACGGTAACCCTTGATAAGACAGGTTACCAGGTTTTCGGGCTTCTGAAGACTGTAACGACTGTCAAAGATCCATGAATGACAGCCGAGACCAACGGCTTAACGTGCTACCGAGGCACGTATGAGTCTCGTTACATAAAGATGGTCACCCATCCATAGACCAACCCCGACAAGCGTAGCTTAACCTGATGGATCGACCCGTGCGGCTGTTATTACTTAGCCACGACCTCCTCGTAACATAACATCATCTTCAATCAGTATAATATTTAAACTTCATTTTATGTTCGAATAATTACTAAGATGTAACTTTTAATCGTTTCACATATACCTAGGTTAAGCTTATCATAATTATTCCAGCAGTAATTATAATACATAATCGGACACGCTAGTTTAAACGGCCACTCCTGCTTTATAATTATGTCGATGATTTCAGTGGAGCGTGCAAAAATGCATGCACTTCAAACACATGTAAGTATGATATAATTATACAGAGGTCAGGAATATGTAGTCTGAGTATTAGAATCACCTTGCGAATGCCTTTCTTGTTTATTATTATATTTATAGGGTTCCGTTCTGCAAATGCTAAAGCTGAAATCAATTTTCAATTGCTGATATAGTTACGATTTACACTACTTTTGACGATTTACATTCTTTATTACATTTTATTTTTATTTTTACTCGGTTTCTAAGGGTCGTAACATGATGTTAAATAGCTTAAAACCATCCTCAAGAATTGGGCTACCAAATGCAAAAATATTTTTTATTTGTTTTCATTTTTTTGCGCGGATCCCTAATCTTTTTCTAAAATAAACATAGCTTAATACTCCTTATAACATCAGCTATCTGCCATTGAAAGTCCCGTCAAAATCAGCCCAGCCGTTTCAGAGATTAGCCGGAACAGACAGACTGACAGGCAGACAAGACGACCGACAAAAGTGTAAAAACAGTTTTTTTGCTATTATCATAATGCATATACATTTAGTAAAAAGCTTTTATTTTGACATTACAAAGAGGCACTTCATTTTATTTATTTGTATAGCGTACGTTAGTATTCAATCCCACTGCATATGACTCACGACTCGCACTTGGCTAGTTTATTTTTTTATAATAATTCAGATCAATTAACTAAATCAGATTCAAACAGGGAAGTACTAAGACATCCACGCGGGCGAAGCCGCGGGCAACAGTTAGTTTAAGTAATAAGATCCTACAGCAGCCTTAATAGTACAGGGAAGAAATTACAACGTATGTCGAGGTGACCATTGGTCACCAATGGTCACCTCGACATACGTTGTAATTTCTTCCCTGTACTATTAAGGCTGCTGTAGGATCTTATTACTTAAACTAACTGTTGCCCGCGGCTTCGCCCGCGTGGATGTCTTAGTACTTCCCTGTTTGAATCTGATTTAGTTCACAATTTAATGTGTTTTAATCTTTTTTTTTTTGCGCGGAACCCTAATTCTTTTTCTATAATAAAATTAGCCTAAGTTACTCTTTATAACAGCAACTATATGCCAGTGAAAGTCCCGTTAAAATATGTCCAGCCGTTTTGGAGATTAGCCGGAACAAACAGACAGACAAACAAAAATAAAATTGTTATAAGTACCGCTTACTTTCATATGCATTTAGTAAAACGCTATTATTTTGACATTAGATACAAATCGACACTTCAATTTTATTTGTATATAGGAGATGTATAGTATCGTTATATTAAATTGGTTTGTTTCGTAGGTACCATGTTTACATACAATAGTAACTTGTCCAACTCTTTTGTGTTTAATGTAATAATATTACCTCATCAGTTTTAACCATTTGAAAAGGCAGAACATTATGGTATCCATAATCATGTTTGCCTTCTCGGTATTTCCAATACAGTTTCAAATCTTTTCAAGCCATACATTATGTTCTATTATAAATCGTACAATAAAATTAAGCACTTACCATCCATTTAAAGCACTACAACCCAAATTCTTATGAGAATCAGAACATAACTAAATGCTATAAAAAAGCCACATAAATCTATTGTCAAACTGTGGCCATGAAAAATACAACAAGGCGCAGTCACATTTCGGGGTAATGACATAATTGCGACCTCGAAAGAAATGCCCCAATGACATAAAGATGGCTAGCGAAAGTCTCACTTATGCGTCATTATCGCCGAAACCAAGAGTGTCCAATTTTGGCACAATCACAACACTGTTGTGGATGAAATGACTCGCGAATTTGATGGCACGTTTGGTAATGGAAGTGCTTGAACTCTAGACAACGATAGGGTGGTTAAAAACAAACGAATCTCGTTCTTATTTTGAGCTCAAAAGAGTGATTGAATTTTGTAACAATCATTAGTTTTCCTTCTAGTTTCTCGTGTGTCTTCACCCAATTTTTAAATTTAGAAGAAAAACATAAACCCTTAACATAAAACATTCGCAGTCGGGTAAAAAAATTGGAAAATGAGAGACTACATAAAGTTTCCTTTTAACTTAATAAATAAGAAAATTCATTTGCGGTGCTTGACCGCCTATGAGCTCAATAAAAAGATATTTAGTAAACCCAGCTTACTTTGTAATATTGAATGATGTATGATTGTCGTTGCAAATTGTGGGAAGTTTTCAGCAAAAAATATGAATCGTTGACCATCACTTTTCATTGTTTATAACACCGTCGTCGTCGTATCTACCGCCATTGAATAAATGGGAATATATCAGGTTGGCGGCAAAAATATTGCACAAGAAATTGTAAATTACTAGAATTTTCCGGAATATTTAGTATTGATCTGGGATACGTAAGAATATTGTAGAAGGTTCTCGAAGCTATCACATCAAGGCGCGCTAGTGAGGATAAACTACGAAGACCTCGAAATGGCAGTGGACAATTTCTTTTCTGCACAGCCTCCGGAATTCTGGGCGCAGGGCATCAACAATCTACCAATTAGATGGGCCAGAGTAATAGAGTTATTTGGGGATTACATTACTGATTAATTATTGTAAATAACAAAGATATCAATAAATTCATTGTCTTATATCTTGGTGCTAGACTTTTCCGCCAACCTGATATTATGTGCCTGTCAGTTTGCGCATCAATTTCTCACTTTAGTATTTATACTTATATTGTAAAATTGTTTAAGTTTCACTATTTCTAAAGTGGAACAGTAGAGCATGACTGTCAAGTTTTACTTTGTTTGACTTTTCGCTCTATTTATTCGACTTTTGGACTCCGACAAAACACATTGTTTCGGTGATTGAGCCTGATCCACTTAGTTGTTCTGCAAACTTATTTTCACCAGAAATTGTTTCACGGTACGTTTTCACAAATAAAGAATCTCTTAATTGAATTTCATGTTCAACGAAAAAACAAACGAGCATGACTATGAATCAAGTGCAATATACAGAGAGTGGCAGAGATATTGACGCATAACCTGTTACCATGGGTTCAGTACATGATTCCATACCCCTACGTTGAAATTTTTCGTCGGTTAAAAAAAAAACTGCTGTGTTCTACGAAATTGCAATACTTTTAAATAACCGAAAAAATATTTCAACGCTGTGGATTTCCATAATCATATACTGAATCCATGGTAACAGGGTGCGCGTTCGATGTCCCTACCACCGATACGATTATGTACTACTCTCCACTCTATATTTTAAAAGGTACTTTTAATACAAATGAAATACAGTAGGTTTTGCTAAAACCTTCTACACTTATCGCACTAAAAACCATAGAGATACAAGGTGAAGTAAATTGTTCGAGGAAATTACGCATTTTGCTTTGTTTGCGACATAAAAATAATTTACTTTACCATGTATCTGGCATGGGACTATATTGTTTTGCAACAATGTTGCCAAATGGTGTGTTTTCTAGAACATGACCTTATCGAATCGACGTGACGAGCTCGAGATATGGCCACTTCACGTAATTGCGAACTGGCGTAGTGTGACCTACACCATGATAGACATAAAATACAATGGTCTATGTAATGCATTCCAGAAAAGGATTAGGGTTTTTCGATCTTTTCGCATCCGGAAAATCACTTTGAGAGCACGTCCTGATATGTCAGTCACAGTGTAGTCACAGTATGTGTAGTGTAGTCTTCGTGATGTATCGGTATGGAAATTTTACAGCAGCACTTTTTGAATCCAAATTAGGCTGAAATAATTGTTCATGGTGTTATCTTAATAATGGTCCTTCGAGCCGGATTAGACAAGATTTCCGTAGGAGTCATCAAAGAGTACGTGGTAAGACCATCGCCATATTTAGACAACAGAGCATGGTCCTTTAACACATCTGGAAGTTTCTTTATACAGCCAGATGGACAATTTCTTGATAACCTTGTGCAGTTTTATCAAGGTATTTCTTTCGAACGTGGCTCTAACTACTACATCACGATATGTGAGCACATTGAACGTGACACTAATGTGAATCATTTATCTGTTTACATTTACAATATCGGGATTACACCACTTTTCATCATTTTGAGAAAGGTGATGAAATTTTACCTTTTTATTGTGATTTTTATGACGCTAGCTGCGAACGTCTTTGCGGATACATGATCAATTTTAATCATTGGTCATGTTGTGAAAATTGTTGGGTAACCTACAGATACAGTTACTTTAACATCATCTGTCTAGCCATTTCCCAACTATGTTGGGGCCAGCTTATAGTCTAACCAGATGCAGCTGAATACCAGTAGTTTACATGGAGCGACTGCCTATCTGACCTCCACAACCCAGTTACTGGGTAATACGACACCACTTGGTAAGACTGGTTGTCAGACTTTCGGGTTTCTTACACCCGTAATGACTGTCAAGGAACCACGAAAGACGGCCGAGACCAACGGCTTAACGTGCTTAAATTACTTTACCTATTCCAAATAAAATGGTTAGCTACAAACAGCGGTCACTACGAGTACAACCCACTTTCTACCCACTCCACCGTTTACAATACTCCTATTTTCAAACGCTAGCACGTTGTATATTGAAGTAACAAGTACGGCAACTATAACCCATTAGACTAAGAAATCAAGTTCAGCCTACCACAATAATAGCCTTTTAGTCACTCGTGTCTCGCCTCCAGGCATCATTAATGACATCACCACGTCACATCAAATTCATTGTGTTAGTTTCCGATGCACCTCATTTTCTATTGTGCTCTAATGACCGTTGCCTATTGACATACTATCGTCAACTTAATGAGATTGTCCCACTTTAAAGTCCCAAAATTGTTCAGAAAAAGAAATTGTAACAAGTACCAACAAAAATACGAGCGAAATCGTTAATGGGCGGTTAACATCTTTCAACAATTTTATAGCAAACTGTATAGCCATAAGTGGTTTTGTATGGGCTTTGGCCCCATTTGATTTTTGCGTAACCAATACGGAATACGATTGCTTTTATATTGTTACATCCAAATCGATGTGAAATCATCCTCCAATGACAAAAGAAACTCCGGATTGAGCGATAAAAGTAAGCCCTTATTTGGCACAAGTGGGTGCAAAAGAAGTTACAAAAGCCATTTATTAAGAGTGACTCAATCGCTGTTTAATAAAATTCCAAAAACTGTTACAGGCGTAGGTCTAAAATACTAATAAATCCATAAGAGACTGAGGAACAGAAGACACTTTGGCAAAACGTAGAATATGTAGTGAAGTGGAGTTTCTTGCCTCCTAACGACGGTGCCGCCAGGCTGGCCCAGGTCCAGCCTCACTTTAAAACTGTAAAACTTTTGGCGGGGTTAAACTGCTCTCTCGACTCCTTTCTTCTTCGCACCGATGAGTTGTCAGCAGCAGAATGTCCAGGATGCAATTGGCCCGATCCTCGCTGTTTATGCCCAGCTTCGACCCCAAACAGTGCGATTTTTTTTACTGTTCAAAGTTCGACCTGTAGCTCGCCGCTGTTTGGCTCAGGTTCACGCGACGGACGAAACAAAGAAAGTATGCAAAGAGGAAAATTGCACATAGTCTGTTTCGTAAATAACTTTTCCAGCACTAGTGAGCTGCAAAAGACAAATAAATATAAACTGGCAAGTAGGTATACTTCCTATCTACGATGGTAGGGCCCAGACCTTCTGCACTTTGTTATAAACCGTCGCACTATCTTACAGCCTACATTGTTTTATCTCGTGCAATATCGACGCACGCGCACAGTACATGACAATTTAAATAGTAACATACAGGAACGTAGTTTGTGATGCAAGAAATTATTATTACAATAATAAAAAAGTATGAATATTCTGATGTTATGATACATAATTACCAAAATCAGGTTAAATTACTTGTGAAACTTTAATTATTGTATTTTTATAAATTAATTCAATCTTCGTTGTCTGCAATGTTTAGAAATTACTCACAGATCGTAAAATCTAAGTACACTAGTACCTAAAATAAAATAAAATAATAACTGTAGTATTCGCATTACATGCAAGTTCGATGAAACGTTTATCCGTATGTAAGGACCGGTGACCAATGTCGGCCAAACAGGCGGGCACGCCCACCAGTGAAATGCGCAAAAAACTGCGCTTTACACGTTGTAGTGCACTGCGTTTACATTGCATCAGCAAGCGAGTTCATTTATAAAAAGGTTATTAAGGTTTTGGTGGATTTTGAACTTTTTTGGTTATTTTAAAAGATTTCCCAATTCACTTCTATACCCGTACGTAACCCTCTTAGGGATTAAATAAATGTATAATGTTAAATGTTTTGGGCCTAGTAGATGGACATGTCTATCGCGGCATCAGTGACGTTTTTTAGGTCCTCAGGCAGGCAGGTGCCTGCCAGGGTCGCGAGTTGTTTGAAAGAGTTACCGTGTCCCTGGCACAGGCAACTGAAGGAACACGGGTGGGTTTGACATGCCCTCCCGATCCGCCCAGAGCGGGAGAAGCTATTTGATGATTTCCCACCCAAAAGAGAAACGGCGAGCAGGTGTATGAGACACTTTGGTCAGTCTAACATATGGGACATGGTTTCGTCAGGAGCACGGCAGAGCACCGCTTTCACACTCACTGAAAATACTTAATAAGTTGGCCATAATCGTTTCCGATTTGTTTTAAAGCTTATCTAAACTGAAGTTAAAGTTGATAGTCGTAGCAAATACGATTTAAACAACACACACAACAACAACATAACATACAACCACATTTAAACATTTTACTTAAGTCTGATTTTTTTATTGTGCCTATACATTGTAGGCTGTATGTATTTGTGTATGTAAATTCACAATGCCGCCTTTTTGTGTCATACATCGATCCGAACAAATATTTGTATGACCTAAACAGAAGATGTTTTAAGTGTTTGTATATTTGCACACGTGATTCGTTTCGGAAGGCGTAGCTACATTCCGCTATTGTGTTCCGTTGGGCTGTAGGTAAAAGGGTAATTACCTAAATAAGCATCATTGTAAAAGAAAATCGACAACTTATTAGAGCTGTCTGTATCAAATGGATGAGAAAACGTACGGTCAGTGCTCTGCATTACCTGACCCCTTTAACAAACAAGAAGATGAGAAAATGGGTCGGGTTATGCAGAGCGCTCACTACCAAATTCATGCTGTGGATGCCAATTTGTAGTGTCATTTACAAATTGAATGCTTTTATATGATTATTTGAATATTTAACACCCAAAATTCTAATTCTAATTACCTTAAAGTGGTTTTTCATTTAGTAATTGACGTTAATTTTATAACCTAAATGTTTGACAATGATTTTTTAAATCACCATAGTTATCATGGGTCCCAGACTCGCAGTTTACAGTTTGTAGTTGGCTGGATAGACAATATAGGGCACTGTGGCTAATCCGTATTTCAAAACCCTTTCATTGATTATTTAAAATATGATCAATTCTAAGCCTGCTTACACCAAAAATAACTAAATGCGTTTAGTGATAGACATAATATTTAAGACATTATTCTGTCTCTGTTATCTTTAAGCGATTGACAGAAACGGAGCGATGTATTAAATACGTTTAGCGGTAAACGTAATTAGCGATTTGTGGTGCTAGCTAGTCTTTATCTACTTTTAAGACAACTGCTTGTATAAAAAACAAAGCACAAGGAGTATGTAAGGATTGTAGCAGATGGCGTTCTGTAGTTTCCACCTCGCCCCCATGGGATAAAGGGGTGAGTTTATGTACTTATATGAATGGTTTTTCTGTGACAAATTTGATCATGGTTCTTTGATTGTGTGTGACGTTAGTGACGTAATATATCCCATGATCAAAGTATTAGGTAGAAGACCACGCAAGCTATCTCTTACAATGATCTTTTTCCACTCTTCATAACAGAATCATTTTCACACACTCAAGACGCGAACATCATAAAAACACTATCACTATTTTATGACGAGAAGATTACTCGCACATAATTCCACGTTTTCTCCTTCAAGTTACAAACAAAGTATTGTCGCTAATTATCTTATATTTAATAGCGCACAGCCTGACTTTATGTGGTGGCGACCTTATATGAAAGTATACCGAGATAATTAAGAACTTACGACAAAGTAACAAACGGGTCATTTGTGTAGATTTAAAAGGATTCGAGCGCGAGCGTCAGCCTCAAACTGACAAAAAATACACTCAAACTTACATTTTTGACATTGATTGTCGCTGAAATGAGATTGCTACTAGATTTTAAACCTATTTAACATAAAGAAAGAAAATACGTTTATTTGCAGTAAACAAGACGCAAAAAAAGAACAAGTTGGGGAAAATATGCGCCACATCCACTCAAAACGGCCATCGCTCAGCATAATGCTGCGACCTTAAGCAAGACAAAGCCCCTGCGCTGGTTTTTAGCGACAGCCAGCTTTGATTTGCAACAAAAATTTGACTGTATCGAAGCAATTTGGTCGGAAATGCTAGTAAATTAATAAAGGGTCTGATTTAAGCGGTACCCCGCCGCGACATTATAGCGCCATTTCAATGAGCAAACCTTATCGTGCCATCCATCAATTTCTATAGTTAAAATATATAAATATCTCTCGATCGAATTTGATGGCTCAACGACTTTTTTTACTTTTTAAATGTTCGATTTCATTTTGCGTTGGGGGTTTTTTAAATTTAATTTTTATTTACTGATTTACAATATAATTACTAACGCAATCAAATAAACCGATCGTAAAGGTTTCCAGAGCATGCATTGCGATTAGTCGTAACTAGTAATTTGGTAATAATAATATTACCAATTTAAACATAGTTAGATAATCTTACAAAGAATGTTGTCTATCGCGACGTCATTCCGCGAGAAAGAACATACATCTAACATTTTAAAATAAATTTAAACCACAATTTTCTGTTTTTTTTTTCTACTACAACAATGTTTGCTATTTAAAAATTTGCTTCTTAAATATGAATCCTCGAAGAAACTTACTCTCACCACTTTCATTCATACTACACGTAGAGAGACTATAACCTTATATATACGACGTAAAATAACCATAAATATAATTTTATTTCAATAGATATAAGTACATTTCGCTTTAGTTCGTAAATGTCACCTCACGCAATATATTGAAGACCTCAAAGAAAATAATCCTATTACACATACACCATATTCCTATTATACATTATTTAGTCTCTTTGAAAACACTGACATAATACCGCCCACGTGTTTTTCTTCACGGTCCCTAACAATATAGTTGAAAATTGTATGAAGAGGTTATGTATGGATCACTGGAGACCATAAAGTAATAACAGGGATTTCTAAGGTAATTTTGATATTAAATAAATTAAGTGTTCAACAACAGTCAACTCAATCTGCTCAGCCTACCGCAGCTCGCAGTTCACTGCTATACATAGGCCTCTCCCAGGCCGTGCCACAACACCCTATCCTCCGCCTTTCGCATCTAGTCTGTCCCAGCCACTTTCTTAAGGTCGTCGGCCCATCTAGCTGGGGGGCGTCCCACACTACGCTTGCCGTTACGCGGTCTCAACTCCAGGACTCGTCTGCTCCACCAGCTATCGGTCCTTCGACAAACATGGCCAGCCCACTGCCACTTCAGTCTGCTTACTCTGCAAGCTATGTCGGTAACTCCGGTTCTTTTCCGGATAATTTCATTTCTGATTTTATCCATCAAGAAACACTGAGCATAGCCCGCTTCATAGCGCGCTGTGCGACCTTGAATTTGTGGACCAGCCTGACTTTTTCCCGTCCACGTTTCGGCACCGTATGAAAATTAATTAACAATCCCTTCAGCCGTCGATGATCCGACGATCGGTCCGTATCAATAAATCAGAGCTGTTTATGATCCAACGGTCGGTTCCATAGTCTGACCATGTTCTGTTTATAGTCTGCGAACTGTATTTTACCCGCTCTAACTACTACAAAGTGTAGGAAAAAAGACAAGCAAGGCATGAAAGTCTCATGCTAAACATGTAACATTCGTTGAAGTATGAACTTAACCTATTTTTTGCCCGGCGCGCGGGTTGCCAAACTAAGGCGTGTTATTGTAAAGCTTGTGGGATGAAAAAAATGTATGGGGAGGTGATAAAGGTTGCGAGAGATAGGACTCAGTAGAAGTTGTTAGAGGAGGCCTTTGCCAAAAGACACACTGAACTGAAAGACATTCTGTAAACTACAATATGTTTAGGTGGATACATTATATAAGCACGCACGGTGATGCCTGCGGATTAATTTCTTATGTAATTTAACAATATTTATTCATTTATAACTTTGTAAGTAAGTATAAATGCATTAGAATATTCTAAGTAACTCATTATACCTCACTTGGATTCCGTACGTCTTTTTCGCGTGACCACTGAAAATCAGCGCTGTGTTGTGGGCCCCCCATAGCACAGCGTCGTGCTGAGCGGAAGCCTTCTTGTCACAGTCATGACGTGCAGCTGCCGACTTCTTTTTTGTGCTCGTGATTTGTATGCAGATCTGCATACAAATCACGAGCACAAAAAAAAAATTATTTTGTTTTATTTTTCTTTTTGTAAAACTCGAGTTAAATTATCTTTTTCTATGCACGTGTTTTTGTGACAAATAAACTTATTTTTCTTTCTTTCTTACTGAAAATACCACAACGCAGAGATGGTCAGAATAAAAAGGCCTTATTATTAATGAACAAATAAAGGACGTTTTGTACGTGTTAGTGTAAATTTACAGAACTTCTACTGTAAACTCGTTGAATAAAGTTGTTTCCATTTTGTAAGTCAGTTAGGATTTGTACATTCCATAGTAATACATAAAGTTGGCGCTGTCAAATATGTTTTCCGAATTACAGGACACCTCGGTATACAAGGTGTAACTTAAGTAACGCACAACCTCTTAAGGGGTCATTGTACTCATCATTATGAAAAACTTTTGCTATGGGGCCAACCTGATATCGCGAAAAAATCTGCGGTTCCCTACATTTTGACGAGTTATGCGAACATAAATGTAGGAAACAGCAGATTTTTTCGCCATTTCAGATTTATTTTGGAATGACCCCTTAAGAGTTTGTGCAATATTTAAGTTACACCTTGTATTCCCATAGAACTCGACTTCATTTAATGTAAAATTAATATCTAAAGCTGAAAAAATGTATTGCAAGAAACACCGCGTTTGGTATTCGGAAAAAGCTTCTATATTCATTGGGTTAATGCTGACCCAAAAATAATAAAAAAATAACCTAATAGAAAAATAAAAAAACATAATAGGTCAACCTATGAATATTCAAACAGACTCAACGAACTGTAAACGGGTTGATAGATCATGATTTATTTATTTATTTTCCTATAACCTATTGCGATAGTGTACTTATTAAACTCTTATCTTACTAACTTATTTTTATAAGGATCCTGTGGCTAAGTAATTAATAACAGCCACACGGGTCGATCGATCAGGTTAAGCAACGCTTGCCGCGGTTGGTCCGTGGATGGGTGACCATCATTACATACCAAGACTCCTCCGTGCCTCGGAAAGCACTAAACCGTTGGTCCCGGCTGTCATTCGTGGATCTTTGACAGTCGTTACGGGTGGTCAGAAGCCCGAAAGTCTGACAACCAAGGGGTATCGTATTTCTCAGTAACTGGGTTGTGGAAGTCTGATAGGCAGTCGCTTCATGTAAAATACTGGTATTCAGCTGCATCCGGTTAGACTGGAAGCCGACCCTAACATAGTTGGGAAAAGGCTAGGCTGATGATGACTAAACGAACTTTAAACAAACAATGGTAAGCAAATCGGTATAGAATAAATATTTACTAACATTATTTGAACAAAATATTTAAAGAACCTCGTGTTGCTATTTAGAAATCTATGTTATCTTTTACTTAGAAAGTGAAACGCTAGAAATATACATTAGAACAGGAACACTAAAGGCATATCCTTCGAGTAACATTAAACATTGAATTTAAATAAAACATCCGTACCATCCATCCGATTCGCGTCCTTAGCAACAGTCGCTTAACCTCATACAAAACACTTCATCATCGTCTATCAATATTCCAAACTTAAACTGGGTCAGTAAAGGGTCTAAACACCGGAACGGAACCCAGTAACAGCAAGAAACAATTTTCTAAAAAACTGCATTAATAGTCAACGTACAACAAGTGCTACTTTCTATAGAAAACGTGTAGAGACATGTTAATGCCTCGACGTGTTGACGCATATGCCTATTAGGCAATATTGGACATGGTGGCTGCTTCGTTCACTTTGAGCTAGTCCACTGGATTGGTTACGGGAACTTGACTTGCTTGATTTACTAGCATTGGATTAAGTTGATAGAAAGATGTTTTGCTAAGACAACATTGTAAAAATGTAATTAACATTTAATAACAAAAAAATAAGCAGAGAAACTGTCATTAGTAATGTAAAGACAGAAAATTAAGCATAGAAGGTACAAAACGATAGTCAATTTAAAAGCAAAATCATCCAGTAAATGACATTTTGCAAACAACAGTCTAATTTTTTTTTTCATACAAACTGTTACGTGATTAGAATCACACAAAACATATTCACCTTTTACAAGTCTCATCATATTCACATTAATTCAAATATTCTTTATCAAGTAAAATAAGTCACCATCCCATCAACTCGACTTATCAATCAGGCGATCTAAACGCGGCTAAGAAAATCCAACTAAGGAACAAGTACTCTCAATCGTGTATACGTTTTTATCGCCATAAGACAAGACATTTGTCTAATGGAGAGACAGCTACTAACTGCAGCAAAAAGACACTGGAGATTTTTTTTTTTTATTTCTACGTACTTGACGATATCAGATTGAAATCAGTTTCCATAGCTGTCTTAACTATTCTCTTGATATGGAAACAGAGATTTTATTGTGAGGTGGAAATACCTAATACTCGAAGATAATATGCAAGCTTTCCAAGGTAAATATCGAAGGCGTACAACTAGAACTTCTGTTAAAGAAACTGTATTTGAGATAGGTATTTCGCAGGCAAGGCTTCATTCGCGTGGAGAAGAAGAAGAAGCCTGCTTATCGCAATCAGTGCGGTACCGCATTGACTGGTCCTGACATGTTGCTGCGTCTCACTATTCCATCGACGCAGCTGTACGTGTCACGTTTAAATCACTCCACGAAGGTAGAGGAAGTCGTGGAGTACATCAAGATGAAGACCAAGTTCACCTTGAGAGTCGAGAAGTCGGAGCCGCGCCATAAGATTAACTTCAAATCTTTTGTGATGCGGGTTCCGAGTCCGACTCATCACCAGCGGGCCTAGCTAAAGTAACATTCGATTAGCGATGACGCTAGTAGAAAAGGCAAAGATATATGGGGTTGACATAAGCTATCGAAATGTCACGTGATCATATATCAGTATTTTCATAGAGATGCGCGTTGATAGCGATTGTAGAAATAGAATCGCTCCGAAGCTAATGCCATTTGGCTAGGCCTACTAGAGACTTTCATGAACGAGGAATTTTGGCCGACAGGTGTCGTGTATCGGCGTTTTTGTGGAAGGCTACATGACACCACGTCTCAGCGCAATACGTCGCCGACCCAACGTAGTACCTAAATAGATTTTGTAGTGATGTTTTAATTATGTATTAGTTTTTTTTGTAATATTATATTATGTATTTTATTTATGGACCCTTAGTTGCCTGAAAATAAAGCAATTATTATTATATTATTATTAGTAGTTCGGTTGTTTGTTAATTTCAGCACAGTAACATTTTATGGTATGGTAAATAATAGAAAACTGTAATTATGGCCGCACTGTTGAATTAGGAAATTCCTGTAATGATAGTGATGACGAGTTAATAAATAAATAAATAAAATTTTAATTGAGACTTTAACATTAATTAGTACAACCTACTAAACTTTATTTGTTACTTACGACCTCAGATCATAGAACAAAGGTTATATTATCATCTAGCTTTTGTCCGCGGCTCGCCCGCGTGGTCGTCGGAAATTATCCCACGGGAACGTACTACCGGGGTCAAAAGTATCCTATGTCCTAATCCAGGTCATAGCCTACCCATGTGCCAAATTTCATCCAAATCCGTTCAGCAGTTTTAGCGTGAAAGCGTAATAATTCAATCATGATTCCAAAGACACGTGGCGCCATCTATTATCATAAAGAACGTTATTGTTATTTTCCTAGGGAATATTTCTTTTTTCGGGATGAAAGGTAGCCTATGTCCGTTTCTGGAAAAGGTAACAAACAAATAAACAAACTTACTTTCGCATTTATAATATTAAGTGTAAGGATCTCTTTTGTCTATCTTTATATATATATATATATATATATATATATATATATATAAAGATAGACAAAAGAGATAAACCAAAGGATAGAAGATATATATATATATATATATATATATATATCTTCTATCCTTTGGTTTATAATCTGAGCTTACGACAAAAATATTATTGCTATATTTTCTCTCTGTTTATCTGCGGTTTACGTAAAAATGGCTGAAAAACCATACTTATCTCATAAATACTACAAACGTAAATTAATATTTGTTAGGTTACAATTACTAGATCCTGTATTAGCACAAACGGTACTTTCATTCCAGTAAACATTTCCCACGTGCATACCCGCAGGCAGCTGGGACCATAAAGAGAACGAAACCCACTACAGCATAACGATAACTCTAGCGTATTATTACATCATACGATCCTTTCATATTAATTCACTACATGATTCTATCAGCGATAGTACCTACAGAGATTCAATTTGATCAATAAATAAAATGCATCGCGGAACTGAGCTGGTAGTGTATAATTTTGTACCGAAGATTTATTTATTTCAACTATCACTCGATACACCGTATCAAGATCGTAATGAAATTGATATTTCGTAGTGTGTCAAGTTGTGGACGTGAAAAGTTGCATTATAATTTTCTACTTATCTTTTATTAAATTGCATTTCACAGTTACCGTAGATTCAAAAATTACATAGATGATACTACATAGACATTTTTTTACACAAAAAAATATGGAATTATACAACTTGACAGCCTCGAAAAAGTCGTTATATTGAAAGCAATCAACTGGAGCAAGTTACTGGCATAACGTAAACGAGCAAAAAATTGTCGCTCGCTTCCCTACTCCATTTTTTATCATTATTACCGTTAAGCAGTGATTTAAATAACTCTTTTATAAATTTTCAAGTTTTAAATAAGTGGTGTAATGTAGTGATATGATCATATTGCAAAAAACTGATGAAGCAATCAACAATTATACTTTGCAAAAACAGTTACGTAAGAAATGCGACATGCCGCATATGTGCGTAAGTAAAGGGTATAAAACCAACATAGGTACCGACGCCAGCAGTTCAAGCTACCCGAAACTATCAAATTTTCCCAATCAACCTTGAACTTAATGCTTTAGCGATAAAGTTGAAAATCTATTAAAGAAATTTGACAGATTGCTCTTGATTGAGATTGAGCCTCTTATGTACTCATAAATACCTGTAAATAGTTAGAAAGAAAGAAAAATATTTTACTTGGGACACGCACAAACAGTAAAAAAGGAGCAGAAAAAACTAACAAAATTAACATATTACGACAAAAAAAAAATTCAAAATTAACAAATTAAAAAAAGACCAGTGGGATGCCAAAAAGGCTCCTATCTTAGCATAAAGCTGCCATATTTAAAAAAATACCTCAGCGCTGGAATTCTGATAGCTATGTATACCACGGACACACCTACGGCCATCTATAAATCCGTAAGGGAATTAAATAAATATATAAAATACACACAATAGAATACCTATCATTTAGAAAAAAAAAACCGTAAATAGTACAGACTCCAGCACATCAAGCTAAAATTATAGATTGACAGATTGTAGAATCTGTCAGATTTCTTTAATAGATTTTCGACTTTATTGCTAAGGCATTATTGGGAAAATTTGACAGTTTCGGGTAGGTTGACCTGCTGGCGTCTGTACAATGGTCGACTCACTCCGACAAAGAAAACTCATTTTTCAGAAATAAAATAAGTAGTAAGTATATGTGAATGAATGTTGTGATAACATTTTGTATAGGTACACAATATTTTATGACTTTAAGAATAACTTAGATTGGTCAAGAGCGAGTCGGAATCGCGCACCGAGAGTTTCGTACCATCATATATAAAAAAGTGTGCTATTTAGAGACATCGTTTTATTTTTCCTGTAATCTTAACATTAACTTCTATCACAAGGAATAATTCCAGATTATTCTCCATGCAAACTTCGGAGATAAAGAGGGAATTATAAGGTTTTTTTTTTACATTTTTCATCAAAAGTCAAAAACTATGCGGCCTAAAAATATGATACCTTCATATGATACCCCACATGCCCTAGTAGCCCCACATCGAATTTTTAAGACCCAGTTATAGTCCCTGTTGCAAAAACAATATATACATTTTTATTTCTTTCTTATTTGCAAAATGATTGGGCAAACGTCATTTAAAACTATTCCAAAATTCAAGTTGATAGCATTAGTAGTTCTTGAGATATCCAGCTGTAACAGACGGACAGTCAGACGGACTGAGTCGCACCATAACGGTTCCTTTTTACCATTTTGGTACGGAATCCTAATAAATAAACTAACTCAAAATCAAAATCAAAATCAAAAGTCATTTATTCAAACTAGGCTGAGAATCAGCACTTTTCGGACGTCAAAATTACATAAGACAGTCCCCCAAAACGCCCGCCCTTCACCACTTCCTAGTGCTTTAGCTGAGGAGAAGAAGTGGCGCAACAAACTCCTCAGCAGCACAGCTGTCTGTTCAGTTAAATAAAAAAAATAAAAAAATATATATATATATATAATATTCTATACAACACTGTGCAAAATACATGCAAGTACATTACGCAACACAAACATTAAATTAAATTTAATTATTTGCTATAAGTCAGCTAGCACACGCCAATATACTTAAAAAAAGAAGAAAAAAATCGAAAATTCGAAAACTATACTCAAGCAGAATCAAAATACAAACTAAAAACGTAAGCAGAACTTTATACCTATATTAAAAGCCTCCAGTAATAAAGGGCGTGCCCACTTACATATAGCCGTAACTCGAAGTCACAGATGATAAACTAGGACCATCGAACTTAAAACCATCATCATACGTCTCACAGACGTACGGAACGATATACAGACGTTCGCTGGGAAAGCTAATCCAGAATCAATTCCGATTCAAGTCCGGAAGTAGAACCGCCTACTCGTGAACAATTTACTACCTACGTGATCATCGTCACGTGGGAAGGTGAATGTTGATCAAGATTAGATGCCACTTCCGCGGTAATCTGGGTAAAAACGCACATGACACATTTCGCTCTTTCTCGTTTGTGGGATTATAGTGAATGGGAAGTTCTTAAGCTGTTTGTGAATGACTCCCCATTCCAGATGGTAACGTTTAACATTTGAAAAAAAGTGTAGGTGTCGTGGGATACACGGTTGGAAAGAACTTCCTTTCGTTGTATCAATCAATCTGCCTAGCCTTTTCCCAACTATGTTGGGGTGGGCTTCCAGTCTAACCGGATGCAGCTGAATACCAGTACTTTACATGGAGCGACTGCCTATCTGACCTCTACAACCCAGTAACTGAGTAATACGATAACCCTTGGTAAGACTGGTTCACTGGTGGTTTAGATTTTATTATAAATGTGATCACACATTTCTGTTACATGCTGTATATACTTGCATTGCATGCATGTAACAGAAATGTGTGATGACATTTAAGTGATCAACTTTCTCCATGGGACCAACAGAATAATCTCGAAAAAATATCAGCTGTATATTTTTTCGAGATTATTCTGTTGGTCCCATACTAATATGTATATAATAATATACAAAACTTCAATGCCTAGGTAGTCGACCCAAATATATGGGACAGCTAATAAACCTGATCACATATTTCACACGCTGTATAACCAACGGGTTTCCTTTAGGTAAGAACGACTGGCCGTTTTGGCAACCATGTTGAACTTGTATCATAAAAAATACTTTTTGTTTAATTTTGTAAGTGTAAACAAGGTTATAAAGTAATTTTAAAATTTTAAACAAAGTTTGAAAGTATCTTTTAACTTAATGATCCTTTTATGTGTTTAATTTTAATGTAGCAATACCCAAATTCGGGTCAAAATTCGTGGAAATAACTTGTTTTTTTCGTCATTTTATTTATTTTAACCTGAATTATGTACAAAGGCATTGAATACGTTTCCAGCCTTTTATATAACTTCAGCAAAGCATGACAAATTTAAGCAAGTTTTCCTGCAAAACGCTTTCAGTTTGAGCTGAAGCTAAAAACAATTATTGTTGTTCTGTTATTTGATTTCAAATGCTTATCATACTAAAGCATAAAAATGAAGGGTCCATCCACATGCCAGTAACATTATTTAAAACCACTTCACGCTTATAATGTGTGTCAAACTTGCTTTAAAATTAAAACCATAGCAATTGGAAATCAACGTTTGTCATTCGAAGGCGGAAAAATAAACCGTCGCAATAACGGAGACCATTGAACACAATGCAATCGTTTGGCTTGTCTGTTTTTCACGATTAACACATAATATTGACTGGCCTGTTGGTCTAGTGGTTAGTGGCCCTGACTGCTATGCCGGAGGTCGTGGGTTCGATTCCCACCCAGGACAAATGTTTGTGTGATGAGCATGATCATTTGTTCTGTGTCTGGGTGTAATTTATCTATATATGTATGTATTTAGAAATATATAAGTATGTTTATCAGTTGTCTAGTACTCATAACACAAGCTCTGCTTAGCTTGAGGCTAGACGGCGTTGTGTGATAGTTGTGGAATATTATTATTATTATTATTATTAATATCTTCTGAAAAATGGGTTTTAAAGAAGAGTTTAACTCAATCATAGCGTGAGTAAATAACCTTAAACAAAACAATTTTGTACCTACATTGAAGTAGTATCAATCTACCTGGTCTAGTCCCAACTACGTCGGCGTCGGCTTCCAGTCTAACCGGCTGCAGCTGAATACCAGTATTTTACATGGAGCGACTGCCTACCTGACCTCCACAACCCAGTTACTGGGTAATACGATACCCCTTGGTAAGACTGGTTGTCAGACTTTCGGGCTTCTGACGACCCGTAACGTATGTCAAAGATCCTCGAATGACAGCCGGGGGTTGGCCCCGGCTGTCATTCGAGCCGACAGGCTTGACGTGCTTTCCGAGGCACGGAGGAGTCTCGGTATGAAAAGATGGTCACCCATCCACAGACCAACTCCGGCAAGCGTAGCTTAACCTGATGGATCGACCTGTGCGGCTGTTATTACTTAGCCACATGCCCATGTACACTTCATATATCTATAATAAGTTCTTCGTCAAAACAAACAAGAATTTAAAACAAAACATAAGAACTAAAATGAGGCCAGTGTAAACCCGGAACTTCCATAATACAAATTGACTAAGATCACACTACTTAAGATATCTCGTTACTAAAAGCACATAACAGCAATACTAAAACATCTGAACGACCTGAACATCTTAATTTCCGCTTTAAGGCTTTTTAACACACTTTAGAGCAAATCTGTGCGATATGTGACGAAACTGAAAGATGTGAAAGATTATCTGTTGTACGAGAACATCGTGTCAAAATAAAACGTGCTAATAGTGACATGTTCCCGTTTTCCACTAGTGCGTCACGTTTGAACTTAGAATAGAGATGCTCAACTGTTTTACTCTTTTAGCGGTAAGGTGCCTGCCTGAAGGTACACAGGGCCAGAAAGACGAAAGCTCATTAGTTTTGATTAAAATAGTGAAGGGCTTTATCTACAGAATCTCTAAAGTCCCACCTCACAATCATAAAAAAAGCATTTTATCACCTAAAAGTTTTCATTGACAATTAAGGCAAGATAAAGTTCCAATCTGTCAGCTCAAACACCCAAGAAAGTTGGGGAAATGGATAGCCGTTGCGTCAACGTCATCAGAACAAGAAAACTCCTGGAAGTAGTATTTTTATAGGAAAGACTTTGAAAAGACTTCTTACTAATAATAATAATAACAATAATCCTTTCCATATGTATTAACAATTGAATAAAGGAAATAATAATAACCTGGGACATTATTCACACACGGTCATCTGATTCCAAACTAAGCAGAGCTTGTACTATGAAAACTAGATAACTGATATACTACATATACTACTTTTTTTTTTGTAAGTACATACTTATATAGATAGGGAAATTGCTAAGAAAATTCTACCCAAGTAGTCGCCACAAAAACTAAGCTTTACTCACACGAGGCGTTTAGGTTGATTACCACTGTCATAAACACTCAGTATCCATACAAGAAGGTGAAAATATAGCCACGGTTAGCTACCATGTTTTATTTTAATCACGTTCATAGATGACACTTTTACGACATTTTACGGCTGTTTCCCACGTTATTAGATTACTGTAACGTGCGCAGTTGAAGTATAGTTGTACAGAGAATCGTGCCTACAACTACTTACCTGAGTTCTTGTGTAACTGTAAAAGTGATCCACACTACCTTATCTAGCCTTTTCCCAACTATGTTAGGGTCGGCTTCCAGTCTAACCGGATGCACCTGAATACCAGTTATTTACATGGAGTGCTTGCCTATCTGACCTCTACTACCCAGTAACTGTGTAATACGATAACCCTTGGTAAGACTGGTTGTCAGACTTTCGGGCTTCTGACGACCCGTAACGGCTGTCAAAGATCCATGAATGACAGCCGGGATCAACGGCTTAACGTGCTTTCCAAGGCACGGGGGAGTCTCGGTATGCAAAGATGTTCACCCATGGACCAACCCCGGCAAGCGTAGCTTAACCTGATGGATTGACCCGTGCGGCTTTTATTACTTAGCCACGAGCTCCTCAGTACCTTATCTACCTACTCTGGTTAAAACAATCGTTTTTGCTGCGATCAAAAGTTTCATTTGGCTAAAGGGTCCCCGAAACTATCAATTGCGAATGTAAATATTTACGTGATCGATACACATTGATGCACAAATTTATCGTCTACCTAGTGCAATTGAAGCGATTGACAATATTGCTACAATAGAAATTGATGGATCTGATGGATCAATTGCGATTGATTGCTTCGGGGACCCTTAGAATTAAACTACATAGTCTTGAAGTTAATTCTCTTCTTTGCTTCTTTTGTACTTTTATAAAAACAAGAGCATATAAGAAATTGGCTGAAGATATATATTTCACTGGAATGTTTTCGAGTTGAATTAAAAAATTAAAATGTAATAAAAACAAACTATTTTGTTGTTGAATGAAAAGGTTGAATAGGGGGAGACATCTATTCAGCCTTTTCAACAACAACATAGCAGGGTATTTCAGGACAACAAAACTTAAGCAATAAAAAAAATCCATTCATAAATGCTAACCGAATAATAAAAATGACACAACGATACCAAGTAATAGACCGCTGCATTGCATACAAAGTAAAAACACCGGAACTGGCATTAACGATGCAAGAAGTCAAAGCTTGCAACACTTTAACACATATTACTACAATGCATTAATAATTACACGATATTTTACGTTAACATTCAAATCGGATGCGTGATGCAGCTGACACAATGAATTACGCAACGTAAACTAAGTAATTGTCGAAACAAGTAGAGTGAAACGTTCACACATGATGCCTTTACGTTTAACGATTAACGTAAGTAATTATGTAAAACTTTTGATCACTAAGGCCCTCCGCACATGGATCGTAAGCGTAGTTGTATCGTTAGCGTATCGTAGTACGCGCGTAGGACGAGAGCCTTACGAGCATACGAAGCGGTGCTGCAGCGAATCGTATGAGATTTTTCGCGCCTATGTGGCATGTCGATACGCTTACGAGACGACTACGCTTACGATCCGTGTCCGAAGGGCCTTATGTAGTTTTTGTTAAATGGTTAAAGACCCCCGATTTCATATGACATGGTAAATTAAATATGATCTATTTCGAAAAGTAACTACGTTGAAAATCGTCTCGTAAAAAATATAAACATATATTACAAAAATGCGAAAGTGAGTTTACGCTCTCACGCTAAAACGGCTTAACGGATTTGAATGAAATTTGACACATAGGTAGACAATGAGCTGGATTAGGACATAGAATACTTTTTATTTCGGTAGTACGTTTCCGAGGGGTAATTTCCACCTCCACGCGGGCGAAGCCGCGGGCAAAAGCTAGAGTGTAGATAAAAAAATTACTTTCCGATCTTGTTATAGGTAACTAAATATCTCAAAAGTAGAACAATTAAAAAGTTCACTCTCAATACAATCGCATAATAAATCAAATGAAAATAATGATGCCCAAAATCGGAGAACAATAGCAAATCGATAACACAACAAGTGATCATTATGTTAAACCGATTATTAAACGATAACCGATCAATCAGACATTAATCGGTCGAGTAACGGTTAACGCGTTAACCTAAACCCGAGTCTCTGTTATTAAAAGCGAAACATCAGTTCGTAATTATTAATTTATTCCGACATTAATAATATGTTCGTAATTTGATACTAAAAATACGATATTTAACGAACCTATAAATTATGTACTGAAGTAAAAATTCAAATATGGGTTGTCTTAATTCTTGTAATAAAAGATCATGCAAAAGGGATCGTATCCGTAACAGTCGATCGTAAATAACCCAAAAATAAGCTCCTTGTTACAACGAACGAAAATAACTTGATGGGCTTAATAAACATGCAAATCCTATAATGGTTTCTCCATGTAACTGCCAATTTTCGAGAATCGAGAAAAAGTTTGCATGGAATATAGAAAATATCAGCTTCTACTCGCGACTTCGTAGGCGTGAACATTATTGTTTTAACTTAAAATATATCCTATGATACCCGGCAATGGCGTAGCTTCCCATTAGTGAAAGAATTTTCGGAATCGCATCAGGAGTTCCGAAGACTGCCCCCTACATCTCACAAATACTTATTTATAATGTTGGTATAGCTATATACCTATTTGCTAAATCATTGTTTTCATCTTACGATATGACGCGACCTTTAACAAGTCAAGAGTTTGCTTTTGACTTCATAAAATTGAGCACGTCTACAATATTATCTATTACATAAGTTTCATCAGAAAGTAATGCATCATTTATAATAGTATTTACTTTTAATATTAATAAAACACACTTACTACATTAAAATAATTCAAAAGATATAGTGGAAATTGTAGTGTCCGAGGTCTCAAATTAGCTGAGAACCAATAAAACGCGTTAAGTTTTAGGCGAGCTATTATTTTTTTGCTAAAAATTAATAAGTGATGAATGTGATCTGATGATTAAACAAGTAATCAAAATTTATAAAACCCACACAAATTGAAAAGATCTGGTGTCTCTAAATCAATGCAAGAAACGACTAAAGTTAAAGAAACCTACAACGAGATACATCAAAGTCTGAGCGATTTTCTTACGGAGAACAGTAAATCAGGTGCTCTTTTCCCCGAAGCGGCAATGGGTCAGTGTTCGTAAGCCATAGACGCAAAGCGGAGCCATTAGCTGTAGATAACTGTACGCGACCGGTAGTCGAGTGCAAAAACTGTAAGATGTGGTACAAGGTGTAAGCGATGAGATGTCTTGGGGATTGGGAGAAAAACAAATGATTGGGGTAATGAGTTTCTTACAGGGTATGATTGAGCTGATTAGGAAGGTAGTTTTCAGACAAATGTGGTAAGTACAACAGTTACGCTTAAAAATATATAAAATATTTTTATTATATTATCACGAATATATTTGCTGAGCGAAAGAACCGCTTACTTTGTGCGAAATCAAAGGTTTCACCTACCAAAGTCACAACTCTTGCACGTCTGGAGCTATGTGCCGCCGTGCTCATGTCAAAATTGGTAAAAACTGTTCGCGATACTTACGCTTTACGTGTTCCTATTGCAGGAATTTACGCCTTTTCGGATTCCACGATAGCCTTATCTTGGATACACTCTTCTCCGCACCGCTGGTCAGTCTTTGTCAGCAATAGAGTCGCTCAATGTCAGGAGAACTTGGGTTCTCAACATTTTTACCATGTGGCAGGTATTGAGAATCCATCGACTGTCTATCTCGTGGCCTCCTTCCTTCTTAGTTAGTATCACATGAGCTTTGGTGGAACGGCCAACTGAAACTGTTAGGACTTTTTTGGTGTATATAACTCATTTTTGACCATAGTGTGGATTGAGTCCTTTCTGCTTAACTACGTCCAATTATGGCTAGAAAATGAGTGAATACTTCGATGACGACCAATAGAGATGCATGGCAGCAAAGAGTACGTGGCGTCGACTACAAATAAATTGGAAAAGGGTAGCCCAGTGGTAAAGGCCGTGACTTACGAGTTCGTGGGTTCGAAACCAAGTAGGTACTTTTGACTCTTAAAGAGCGGTGGCCTGTGTACCGGCAGTGGGAACATTATAGGCTGATTATCCTAAATGATGATGACACCTTGAGAGTATATATACCCTTTCAAACATAAAAAGAATTTTGCAATTCCGAATATATATGACGGAGTTATATACATAAATATATATATATATATGAACTTCCGAATTGAGAACCTCCTCCTTTTGGAAGTGAGTTAAAAAAGGGGCACTGAGATATAAAACTCTTATCCCTCATAACTTAAATCCCCCTTTAAACAGCTCGATACTTCGGCATCGTTTCTAATTAATGTGACTGAATAGTGACACCTGACGTTACGACGTGCTATACTGGATAAGGTTTGTTTAACTTAATTACTCCAGCACTATTGGTAAAGTAATTTGAATTAACATAAAGAGGTACTGATAGATGCTTATGTCGGACAGTAAATGAACACTATATAAGTCCATGAACACTGCCTATGGATCTTTCATTAAGCAAAAAGTTCTGTTTTAGTTTATGGTTAATGTGTTTTCAGGACTACATACATTTACCGTGGCCCTGGCACAGGCAACTGAAGGAACACGGGTGGGATTTAGTCAGTAGAAGTCTGACGCGCCCTCCGCTCCACCCAGAGCGGGAGAAGTTATTTGATGATTTCCCATCCACAAAAAAAAGACTACATACATCAAAGAGTTCTACCGGATTTTTTAGGTTGTGCTTCGATTTTCAGCCGTATATATTCAAGCAAAATATACGTACATACACTTCGTAGAATATCTGTTATGTTGAATGTATCTCTTGCAGGGTATATCATTCGCAAGGAATTCATTTCACAAGCATTCTTGTGCATAAAATTTATAAGTAATTTATTCAACCTAGGCTGAGAATCAGCACTTTTTAAACGTCAAAATTACTTGAGACAGTCCCCCAATACGCCTGCCCTTCACCACTTCCTAATTCTTTAGCTGAAGTGGTGCAACAAACACCCCAGCAGCACAGCTGTTGGTTCAGTTAGAAGAACTTGATTCTATACAAGAGTATTCAAAATAATTAACATTACGAAACAAACCATTAAATTAAATTATATGTCATACGTCAGCTAGCACACGCCAATACATTTTTATAAATTGCGCGAGTCTTGCGTCTTTTTTATTAATTTAAGTGTTCAATACATAGGTAAGTATATTTAGTAGGCGTTTCTACTCGTTGTAACAGAAATGTTTGATAAATTAATACAGGTTTTCATATTGTACAAACTCTTAAAGCTACTAACCAGTTAATTCATTTTTTTTTTCTGCAGACAAACATGATAAGGTCAACCAGCTTCTTTACTACGCTGAAAAAACCAAACAGAATAAATCTCAGAAACCAATTAAAAACATAATTTTATGACGTCACAGTAGATTAATACCCGTACTGCGCTGTTTCAGTGCGTCCAGCAGCAAAAAGTTCTCAATCCGTGAAGGTTGACTAAAAATATAGTAGGAACTGTTTTTGTTGTAACAGAGACGTGAAAAGGTCTACATCAAATTAAAAAAAAAAACAAGAAGCCTTTATCGTCTGACATTGGTAGAAGCTTTTGTGAAGATATTTTTTTCAGAAAATATATGTGAAATATGTGAGTTTCCGGATATAGGTACTAACCTATATCCGGAAACTAGAACATCATAAATTTAGCTTTGCTTATTAAAAAAGGAAATAGGAGCAAAAATCGTCTAAAATATATATATAATATAATATAATAGAATATCCTGGGACGTTATTCACACACGGTCATCTGAACCTATACTAAGCAAAGCTTGTACTATGGGAAACCAGATAATTGGTAAAATACATACACTACTTTTTTTAATACATACTTACATAAATAATTACACCCAGACTCAGGACAAACAGACATGTTCATGCATAGGTACAAATGTTTGTCCTGGGTGGGTATCGAACCCACGACCTGCGGCATGATCTTAACCAACCACGCCATCTGGCCCGTCAAAAACAAATCTGCAACCACCAAGAGAAATTAATATAACCTTGCTAAGCCTAATCACCAGGTTTCTAGAGGCTGATCAAGATAAACAGTTCTAACTGGCTGTCAAACAAATGTCAATAGCTGTGATTGGCTGATTGAACTAACAGCTACTTGAATCACTTGACATTACATAGAGAGTCAGTTACGAGTAGCTATTTCTTGTGTTGATTAGTTTTCGAAACCGTGTGTAAAATTATCTCCTCCACATTCCATAGTCCAAAAAAGACATTATAGATAAATATATATTTTCCAGATACATAATGCATTGCATGTAACACCCACATTATTCAATCCCATAATGCTTGCCTCCAATTTCTTCACCAGCCGACAAACAAATTAAAAACAATCAAATAATTCGTATTTACCCACATTTTAAATTTATCGCATAGTTTTACACTGCGTAACGCGGTATGCTCGTGGTATAATTGAGCATTGTTCCCGTGCTCACCCCACTTGCCAATTGGAGCAGAGCTGCTCGTCTCGTGTTTACATTTGTATATATTACTCGGTTGCACTGAAGTAGCCGTGAAATGCTGGTGGAGACAAGTGTTTTCTGTAGTTTTTATGACATTTAAACATTTTGTTACAGAAACAGGAGTGGAGAATCCAACAGCAGCTACGTCAATTCACGTGATGTCCTACTGCAGGGCAAAGACTTCCCTATTCTCTTTCCACTTCTCTCTGTTCAAAGCTGCTAAGGACTAGTTCTTGTTGAAGGAGTCCAGCTCATCCCGCCATCTCCATCTGGGCCTGCCGCGATGACGCTTGCCATTAAGAGGGACTCATTGGGTCGTAAGTTTGGCCCATAGGTCGTCTGACATGCAGCAGATGTGTCCAGCCCAATGCAATGCCATTTTAGCATGGCAGCTTTCCATGTGACGTCAGTTATCTTTGTGATGGAACGGATGGACGTATTCCTAAACCGGTATGTTAGTTTGATACCCCGAATACTCCGTTCCATAGCCGCCCTCTGGTAAAACTCGAACGTGGACCTCTGCTGATTTGTTAAAAAGATCATGTTTGAGAACCATATGTAGTGTGAGGATGGGAAGTATGCACATGTCAATGAGTCTAGCGACAAAGGAAGATCACCCTTCATTAGATCTTTCATGGCCTAATAGCTCAATCTGCCTAGCCTTTTCCCAACTATGTTGGAGTCGGCTTCCAGTCTAACCGGATGCAGCTGAATACTAGTATTTTACATGGAGCGACTGCCTATCTTACTTCCACAACCCAGTTACTGGATAATACGATACCCCTTGGTAAGACTGGTTGTCAGACTTTCGGGCTTCTGACGTCTCGTAAAGACTGTCAAAGATCCACGAATGACAGCCAGGACCAACGGCTTAACGTGCTTTCCGAGCCACGGATGAGTCTCGGTATGTAAAGATGGTCACCAATCCACGGACTTACCCCGGCAAGCGTAACTTAACCTGATGGATCGACCTGTGCGGCTGTTATTACTTAGCCACGAGCTCCTTCATGGCCTAATAGCAATTCAATTAATATTATAAACTACAATGGGCTACGCAAATCTCTTTAAAATTTAAAGGGGTTTTAGATACAATAAACTTTTCTCCTGTATCGTACCTATATATTTACAATTAATTAATTACACAAATCTTCCCATCACACCATTGAAACCAGTCCGAAACTAAAATACTTCGTCTCTAGGCCGTTGATAGATTTTTAACCGACAAAAAAAAGGAGGAGGTTCTCAAGCAAGTTTTTCACAGTTACTGGCCAAAAACTACATAAGAAACCAGTACTTACCAACTATTAGCAAACTAACAAATCCACTTCAATCTCGTAACAGAGTTTAACATTTACCTGAAACAAGCAACAAATAAATTAATTTTTAAAGTATTTTACAAAGCGTTTCGTCAGACGACGCCATTATTTTAAACGAATGCCCGACTCTCTTGAAATAATGAACGTATTACAAGATAGTCAAGTGATTGTGAGACTTTCACAGTTCTAGTGATTGATTAGATAATTGTTCACACAAATTGCTACATGACAAATAAGTCGTTATTTTGAACTGTTTAATTTCAAGTCTTAGATGTGGCCAGCCCACATTTCTTATGGCATAGAATGTGACTGTGCCAAATGGATGAAGGAGATGCGGATGATGGATGATTTTTATTTTAGTTGCTAAGTCATTATTTTGTACACAGCATCATTACCAGGTCTTATCTTCCTTCTGTGTTGCTATTCCAGCAGTATAAAGCCTGGGTATCAGCTGTCTAAGAAAATCCTCTATGTATTTAGACTAGACCTGGGAAGCGATGTTTATTGGTGGAAAAAAAAAACTGGCATAAGATAGCAACAAGAAAAAAAGAAAGATCTTTACTAATTAGTTAGAAAACATACCTAAGTTAAAAAATAAATTCACAAATTAAACCTCTAGAAATAAAATATAATGAGAAATTTTTCACTATCGCTTCACGTTTCAATGCCCTCAAAATATACAAAAAAAAAAAAAAAAATACACGTAAAACACATAACACCCAAAAATCTACACAAAACACATACATTCCCCTAAAAGCTTTGACACACTTCAACAGTAATTTTGACATTATGCAAAATGATAATAATCGCTCAGATTCGCAAACGGAGCCACAGGCGTCATTCAACTAAACAAATACATAATTATACGTTTATATCACAATGGCCGCCATTACACCGCTTACATAACGTTATATACTGCAACTTTTTCTTTTACTCTGACAGCAATGGTTTTACAATATAATGATTGTCGGCATTATGTAAATCTGTGCTTTTCGTGAAATACGATAGGTTTTATCTTGATGTTAGTACATCTGTGTGTTTGTCATTTAGGATGAGACAGGGCAATTTGCGGTATCGACTTCAAATTGGTGAAATATACCTATATCGATATTTGTGAGAGTTAAATGTTTTATGATCTTGCCTTTAATCTCAATTACAATAAAAAATTTCTAACAGGTTGTGTTTAGGATGTTTAAAATATCCATCCATAAACGATGGATGGACTGTGTGAAAGATGATATAGCTAGAACGGGAGTGACTTCCGAGATGACGACTAATATATAAGTATGGAAGAAAAAACATGCTGCAGGCGCAGCATGTTTCCCAAATAAATTGGAACAAAGTTCATAAGAGCAGGAGAATGATGAAAGTATCTATCTAGCCTGTAATGTCACACAGCTGGGCCAAGGGCTCCCACTCCTTTTCTTTTATTTATTATATACATTAATCTTCTGCCATCATGGGCCAGTCCTTTCGGTAAGAGTAATAAACTGGCTGAGCAATTAGTAGCGAAATGTGGCGTTACTCATTGCCTACGCGCATGATAAGGATCCGTTTCACTCCGATGCCTTGCCAACATTATATTTAGGTTACTTTGGTACTCTTGTTTTTTCCTTCACCAGTAAACATGGAAATTTATTCCACAGCCGTTATCTCCAAAATACTCAAAACATAAGTTCAATGACTTCCGTTAGTACAATGACTCGTATATTGGTTCACGAATTGATAAAAACAAAACATTTGCGAAACATGGAGGAGGTACCTACTTCATTTTAATGGCCCAACAGTTTTCTTTGTCAATTTATCGAATACTTACAACGCTACAAATGAAAAAAACACGAAGAACTTATTACCATTGACAAGTAGATAGACAAAAAGTTAAGGCTTTTAAAATTCAAATGCCAAGCAGTTCTGGTACTTAATGTGCAGTAATAAGGATGAGGGTATGGTTTTTCAGAGGTATTGTTTACAAAGAAAATTCGAGATAATAATATGCTAACGACACACTGTCCCTCACGCGATGTCGATGCAAGAATAGTAGCGTTTGTATAACTGAGTAAATCCACGCAATGAGTGGTATATAAAAGTACAAGAGGTATATATTCTTTTTGTTGACAGTATATCCTTTTATGTAGATATGACATACTTGTTGGAGATTGTTTTTTTCTTTGTGTAGGCTGTGTGCACAATATTTTATCATGTTTACGCCTACGGAGATATTGATGTGAACATACAATACATGTGTACATTTATCGCATTATGTATGGTTGTTAATCAATCACGCATGATCTGCGATTGCATTTCTATCTGCGGAATTTTGTTGGAATGAAACTGTTGACAGTGACGTTAAGTGCCTCAAGTGTATGTTGATAAAAGTTGATTTCTTGCTTCAGCTAGTAAAACAAATCCATTTTTGTGTGATGGCCCAGTGGTTAAAGCCACCTCTCATGCACAAGTGATGTTGAACCACAGACGGTTCAACATCACTAACTTCAGTGAAGGCCACAAACATCGTGAGAATCTTAAAGTTAACATAGGTCCGAAATCGCCAATATGTCTTGAGCAAGCGTGGTGATCCATGTTCGTGCCTTCTCTGTGTAAGAAGAGGCATTTACCCCGCAGTGGGACAATTTAATACCAAGTGAAAAAAAAACTTACACCTAGGATTGGTTGAACAAAAGCTTAGCATAATTTTAGCCATGTTTAACAATCGATTATGTGTTTTGCAGAAACATAACTATCTAATGGTGAGATATTCATAGTACACCCTATTTTCTCGAATTAACTTCTTCACTACGTGCCCTGACTGATAAAGAAATTACTAGGAGTAGACGTTTCGATCTTTTAAATCAGTACCCTGTAGAACATCTTTTGCCCAAAAATTCAACATGTTCCTGGGCCCAAGACTATTCAACATTGCAAATAAACAGTTGAAAATTTTCTCCATGACAAAAAGAGAGTGCAAACAAAATATGACTACTTGGCTTCTATCCCTAACCTACGATGAAACTGAAAAACTGCTTAGAGTAATTGTATAATTTCTTTGTATAATAAAAAAAAAAATTATTTATGATTAAAATATCTGGCATAAATGAACGATAATATAATGAATATAATAATATATAATAACAAAATGAATAAACTAAATTCATTTAATTATAGTGCGTTATTGTACTTATTTAAAATTCAACGTCCTAAGTTTCCCTGTGTCACACATACACACACACACACCCTACACACACATACATACAACCACACACACACACACACCTTTACTCCCTCACTAACACACACACACACACCTTCACTCACAAATGCACACACCCTCACACGTACACCCTAGTTTGTGCACGCTCACACGCAACCCTACACATACCAACACACTTCGTTTACCAGTTTTTTATTTAATTTTTCTTTTTCCTTGTTTATATTAATTTTAGTTTAGCACCTAAACAGTCCTTCATTCTACATGCTAGGCACAACAACATTGGCTATTCTATAATGATAATCGAGGGTGGACGCTGATACCTATAATTACAAGATATTAAGTTATCTTAGCTTAGGTATTGGCAGAAACTATAATATTATGTTACTTTACTTACCTTACGGCCTATTTTATTGTAAACTATGTATATTTATATTAAGGTGCAATAAACTATTTTTATTTTTTTTATTACTATTCAAGCTCTACAGTCTACATAAAGCAATTTCCTAGAAGACTGGCAAATACTTTCAATCGTTCACGTTATCTAGATAACTGAACTTCCATTCTCTAATTCCAGACTTTCACCGTTTAAACTCGCATAAAACCCTTCATCAACTTTCCATCAAATTATTCGGAACAATTGTTCCGAAAATTTAAATATCGAGTCGGCGCGTGCGCTGCGCCTGCGCCAATCTTATGCAAGCCGTATGTAGGTCGGCCGCAGACGCCGGAGCAACGTTATCTCGATTGTAGTAAGTTAACACTGGTATATAAACTGTAAATAACTGTATTTTATGTACATCTTAAGCTGTTTCGTTTATAATTTCTGTGAAGACCTCTGGGAATTAAGATCGGAGCCCTTTGTGAGTTTGAAGATTGTTGCTTGAGATCAATAAAATTATGGTTATCATACGTATCTCTTAAAAGATGTTTTGTGCGTCTAAAAGTCACACAGTGGTATATGATCATTGTAATTTTTGGGCTGTAGTCACTACCTTATTGAAACAATGACATACTTAACTAGCAGCTCCCCGCGGTTTCACCCGCGTAAGTCTCGAACCGAGAGTTCATTAGTTTTTTGCGTGAAAGAGTAACAAACATACAAACACACACACTCACAAACTTTCGCCTTTAATATTAGTGTGATACCTTTTTTATGCTCCATATCACAGCATAAAATCATACTCCAACATTTATGATACCATAACCTTTTTGTTCTAAGCTGTACTTTATGCCACTAATATTATGTTCGTAATAAAAACAAACATAGAATAATAAATTATATTGATGTTTCATGAGCTATAACATATTCGAACCCCATATAAATCCCCTTGCCAAGGTTGAGTGTTACATGTGTAATATCAATATAATAATATCTATATAATATTGACATGATATTTTTAGATTTCGCTTTACTCTTGCACGCACTTTTTCATGTCAAGCAAATGGTAGATGAATATATTTAAAGGTTATTTTGGTTTGTGCATATTTTTTCCCCGAATTGACGTCATTCATCGAAGCCTACATCTAACGTGGTCTTTGACATTTCCACCTTAAGTTCCTGACCTCCGAATCTTTCAGGATTTTCCATAATCTTGGTAAAATCTACTACAGTACCTACTTTTGCACTTTTCGGCAAAGATTTGCATATTCCATTGTGGTTAGACTACTTACCTAAGTACAATGAAACCACTTAAATAGTCATACTATTTACTTTATAGAGAAGACATCTAAAGTGAGGCTTAAATATTCAAAGATGATAGATTTTACCACCCACCTAGATGAATTAAGTCCGCAACCAATAGGAACATCAAACCAAAATTAAGTTATAACATTTGACAGACATTTACAACAAGGAAAGGAGCCTTAATTGGAATAAGAATTCAAGTTTCCTAATATATTCCGATTCAGAGATAGTTGACGGCAACTAAATGGCGGCGATAGATAAGCCTTATCATAACCGTAAGGTGAAAGCTGTTGGAGACACCGACTTGGCTGTCTTTTTATGGTTGTAGCAGTACTCGGTAAAATTGAAAGTAATTTGTACACGATTGTAAGTAATCGATGGTGTAACACAGAAGGTAGATAAAAAGGGACAAAAAGTCAATAAAGCAATGAAGGTTTTTTTATTCAAACAATATACTATTTATAGAGCCACTGACTTAATCTGGCCGCATATTAAATACAAGGTATATATTAGTAGAATTCTTCCAATAGAGATTTACCACAACAATAAGCTGAAATAATAACATCCGTCATGTGAAAGATGAAATATGTAAGCGAAATGAATAAGATATGATTAATTTCATTGAACCAATTAATAAAATGAGTAAATGGGAGTATGATCATTAATTTTGCTACATTAATAGTGACCGGTTTACAACATTCTATTGCATCAATGTTTATAATTATAAGACATTATTAAATTCCCGTTGAGCTATCATAGTACGAAGTTACGAACCGTTGCTTCTACAACGTTACTATCAGTATAAATAATTAACGCTAGATTTTCATAACTCCTATAAAGTTCAGTCAGTGGACACCAATAAGAGGCTTTGCCCTACAAAAGATGGATTACAAAATGTTTTGATTTGTATTGCTTAAGTACTCGTATAGGCTAGTTATGAAAATTTTAAATTTTTGACCTCGAGGGATGACAGCGTTAGTCATCATCTTGAATTGAAGGTGTCAAAAATTGTTTTTGCTTTTTTTTACATAATGCTTCAACAGCCGACTTTGTGACAAAAATGTCTACGAGAAGTATAAACAATACACTATTTGAAACATTTTTGTACAATATTTGTATTTATTCTGTACGTTTTATAGATAAAAACTTACAAGCGGTAGTAAAAATAATATATATTTACAAAAAATCATATACATACCTGTCCTCGTACCTGAAATCGCGAAATAAAATCAGCAATTCTCTACATTTATTTTTGCATAACTCGTCAAAATGTATTATATAGTTAAGATTAAATTTTTAAAACAAAATATTTTTAAACTGTTTTGAGGATTCAGGTAGGTTAACATCGACAACTTCATTATCCGCATTTGCATTTTCTGTCTCCTTGTATTGTGAAATTTCGACATTATGTTCAATCCAGCTCTTCTGCAGCAACATCCTTACTTATTTTACTGCATCCTTTTTTACAGTTGCAAGATATTTTATTTAAAAGTTTCTCGGGTTCTGTTTACTTAGTTGTTGTTACAGGAGTAAGGTACCATGTTGGAACTTGGTGGTATATCCTAAAAGCATGATGCTCTATTGTGTGTGGATTCTCAAGTGGTCAGGCATGCGAAAAGGCATCAGAAATGGAGATAGATACTGCGGATAATAATGATAATTATAACAAAATTTTACAATAAAAGGAGACAGAAAATACCAGGGCGGATAATTATCCGCCCTGGTATTTTATTAGTTGTCGACGTTAACCTACGCACCCTCAAAATGGCTTGTAACTTTTTATCTATAATGGCTTATGCCCGCGGCTTCGCCCGCGTGTATGTTGGAAAACTATATGTATAAACCTTCCTCTTGAATCACTCTATCTATTGATGAAAACCGCATTAAAATCCGTTTAGTAATATTTGAGACCATCGCGAATATACAGACAGACAAGCGCGGCGGGGGGCGTTGTTTTATAATATGTAGTGGTACGTACAGAATAAATAGAAATACAAAATATGTTTGAAATTTTGACTTCTTTATATTTCTCACAGACATTTTTGTGATAAAGTCAACTGTTGAAACATTATGTAAATATAACAAATTTTTACACCTTCAATTCAAGATGGCGGCTAACGCTACCACCCCTTGAGGTCAAAAACTTAAATTTTTCATGCCTAGCCTAAAAAAAACCCACCCGTGTTCCTTCATGCCTAGCCTATACTTAAGCAATACAAATCAAAACATTTTCTACTCCACCTTTTGTAGGGCAAATCACCTGCTGACTGGACTAAAAAGCATAACATGATATATGTACAACAGCGTCCACTTTCATAGATGTCTTAGTCTGAACTAGGGTTAAAATTGTGAGAAGTTGGTGTTTAACACGAATAATTGATTGTCATTGTAGGCCAGAGAATTAAGTAGTATTAAGCCCATAATTACAAGGCCTTAGACAGACAGGGCGCACTCAAGCCATGAAAATGTTGAAATTAAACCTCGAATACGAACTCCGTAAGAAAAAGCTACAAGTAAAGAAATCTGCTCAACCTTACTTTTCAATACAAATAAGTAATATAATTGAATTGCAGCAGTTTACCCACGAAACAAACCATTCAATTACAAATTGGAATAGTTGCCTGAGAACGCTAAGCAGGCTGTGTCGAATGATCAAATATATTAAATCGAACAAGCACTTCGCACTAATAGCAGCTAACGAAATTTCACGCCCTACTGAACTTGATAAATTTCAAACTTCAAATCTTTGGACTTGAGAAGCAAAATTCGTACATAGGGTTGTCGAAGATAAAAAAGGTAAGGTAAAACATGTGGAGGAAGATTAGATCAGCAATTCTATTTGGTCAATTAAATTAATTTCAGGCTAAAGGTAAACGCACACTTATCAGAGCCGAACTAACCAAAGGAGCGGAAAGAATCGAATTTTAGAATTACTTGTATGAAATCCTATGAAACCTCGCAAACTTGTCCGCCCCGAATCGGATGAATCGCCGGCAGAATTACTAGGATCTTCGTTTCGATCGGCGCGGTCGATTCTTTTTTATCAAAGACAATAAATAAATATCCACAATGAATACAGACGTTTCTATGCAAAATAACATTATTTGAATAATTAGCCAGAGCTACATTATTCCTAGCTTTCATTTTGAAGAAAATTATGGAAAATAAATAAAGAACTGCCAACATTTCTTTATCTGGAATGCATTACCAAAGGACATTCAACTTTGATACATTTAACTGCCTCACTGATAACAGTTATATTCAAAACGTGATCAAGCAATTGCCACATTTCGCCTCGGGTCTCCGTTTGCTTAACCTAAACCAGCTCTTCGAGTTTACTTACATTTTACCGCCGACTTTTTATCTAGAGATCTTATTCTATCGAAAGGTTTTCTAGCTTTTATTGTCTTTGTGTGTTATTTCAACTAAAGGAGTTTTATTACCTTTCTAGTTTATTTGAGTCTTTATATGTTATCTTCATCAAATTGCTTTTTTTTTTTTTGAAGAGATTATATGTCTTTGAAGAGATTATTATCTTGAGGAAACCCTTTGTCAAAGGACTGTCTAATGACAGCCATTTAAAACACACAAAGAAATTGGACAAAGCGAAGAAAGCTACCAGCTGAAAGCTGCGTTTCGATACTTAAATTCATTTAACTTGACAAGAACAGAACTAAACCGCAGCAAATCTCTCCCTAGCAAACAAACAATTAAACTTTCATTCACAACATCAATTAATTACAAACAAAACAACTTTCAATTAATATATTAACTTCAGTCAGCCCTGAACAAAACGATATCACCAAACGATTTCTAAGTTCTCATTACTTTCACCAAACACTTACCAAGTTTATATTTGCACCTATGTTCATTGTTCTCAACAGAATACTGTTTAAAAAGACTGGTGAAAAACAAGCACAGTTTGCATTATTGTAGGTATCTTTTCAATGGGTTGGTGTTCTACGCCAATATGGTAGTAGTTTTTCTTTGGTAGAAGATAATATGGGTATGTCTGTATATAGGTGAATATAGTACGATGTTAAAGAAAATTCAGTGAATTCTTTAGAAGACGTTTTGGGAATGGTATTGCGCCAATATCCTAAAAGTTTAGCCTTATTGGAATTGTAGTAATGTTATTGTTAACAATCGAAACCTAGTAATAGTCGAAAAATAGTTAACTAAACAAGTTGGTTTCGAATATTAGGTAACAAAATACAAAGCCCCTTTACAGTCAAAGTACCCCGAACGAAATACACGAGCCTATACTACCTCAAATAGCTTAGCATGATCCTCCGGTATGTCGAAAATACTGCAGCATTAATTTTGAAATAAATGTATGGTAAAGTTGTGGATTAATGTTAAGTATTATGTGTGACGAAAAGACGATTCCATAAATTGTTTCGATAGTAAAAAATTCCAAAGTTACCTCTAAACCGAAAAATAAACCGCTGGTATTCAAAAAATACTTCAAATTAGATCATGAAACTTTGCATACTAACTGAACTAACTATAAAGCATGTCTTATGTGTTTTTTTTTATTAGCAATATTTTCACCGTAAAAAGAAATTACCTAAACTATCGGCGTCTTGAACTTTGTTCCCTGCCGCCCGAATATCCCCGCTCAGTCTCACTTCAGCTTTCGAACGGGAAGGGTAAATAGATAGGATAAAGAGCGAGGTGGCGCGTGGAAGTGGGGGCGAAATTAGAACTTGAGCTGAGGTTGTATAGGCTCTTAAACACTAAGCAATGAAATTTGAAACATAAAACTGTCTCGTTATTAAGCTGGAAAGTGGGTGTAGTAACATATTAACAACAAAACAAGAATTGCACAACACCAGCTAATGATTGTTACATGACTTACAAACTGAAGATGTTATTAGTTATCATCTCATTTACAAGTAATACGTAATGCCGAATGTTTACTTGCAATTGAAGATGGAGCTCTGATGGATTGTCATGTTAAACGCAAAACGAATATGCACAGTAAGTTCAAAAATGGTAAAGATTTTTTTTATTTGAGATGGGTTTGCTCTTGATTCTAGTCTAGGTCAGAGAGGTGACAGAGACAAAATCCACGATGGAGTGAACTTACTCAGAAGAAGCCTGTTCACTCGTAACTTTAAAGAGATTCAGGTTGTAAGCGTTCGGGAACACAGACGCAGGTAGTGAGTGATCTACTCTTTTGCCGTGTGCATTATGAAGGATGTTTCGAAGCACTTAGTGCGAATTGGTGAAATATCAACTAGGTATGGATGGTAATGCTTGCAGTGCGTCTAGATATTCGATTGTAGAAGGGAGCCGGTGGAATGAGGGTGTAGAGTTCCTGAACACACTCACCGAAGTACAGTCTATAGAAGACCGACAAGCAGGCAACCTTGCGGCGATGAGCCAAGCTGTGAAGCTTGGCATCCACCACTTACGTCGCCAATGAGCCTCTTAGCTCTGCGTTCCACCGAGTCAAGCGCAGCATATTGGTATTTAGCTGAGCCATCCCAAAGGTGGCAGCAATACTCCATGCAGGGTCGGGCTTGCGCACTATAAAGGGTCAAAAGCTGTCCAGGCGTAAAGTATCGCTTGATTATGTTTAGGATGTCAAGTTTTTTGGCAGCAGTTTGGGCTTTGTGCTCGATGGCAGCGCCGAAGTTGAGACTGGAACTGGAGCCGATGTGTTACAGGAACATATGAAGGTAAAGATAATGAAGTACAGAGTAATGAAACTAATGACCATAGAAAAAGAATGACAGAAGCAATGTTTAAATCAATAGATGCAAAACAGGATTTCAAACATTCTAATCTATCAGAAGAATCCAAAACGTTGTCCAATCGCAGATCCCACTAATAAACGATTTCGAATCTCAAAAACAATGCAGACATCACTGTTAAGAAAACGCAGTCACGTGGTCGTTGGCGTTTATTCCATACCAACATATTCCTCTGTTTGGTCCTTGGTTAATGATACTAGACCAAATATTTTTTTTCGATATATCTACCACTGTTTTATTTTTGGCGTAAATTAATTGAAGTACAAAAAAATAAGTACTTTCCAAACTTTTCCCACAATTTCCAACATTAAAAACATTTTTCTCGCGGTAAACACATACAAGAAAAGCATATACTCGTACGTACCCAAAACGAAAGCACTTAGTCCATTCATTGGAGCATTAAAAAGGCATTCACATAATGACAGGTAACAAATTGACGAAAGTAAGAATTCTATTGTGTGTTGTTTGAGCGTTGTTCTCGTTTCCTGACTCTTTGTGATTCTCGTGTAGGAGGCTTTTGAATGAAATGAGTTCTGTTTTGGACTGATTGAATTAGCGTAGGTTTGTTAAGTGTTTTAGTTTATTAGGTCTAATTGGGAAAAGTGTTCTAATTTTGTGTTTGGAACAATTCTTTGTCTGTCTGTTGGCGTTTTATCATGTTTATTTTAGGGTGTGTGTTCATTGATTAGAGGAATACCTCTTTTAGATTTGTATTTGACTTTCGCAACCTCAAGGAGCTCAATTATGTCATTGTCGTGAGCGAAACATCTATAGTTTCATCACCTGTTTCATACTCGTAAATCGTCTACTCATTTAAACATAACCAATAACAAATAAGAAAACATGGACAGCATATCCATCTCATCTCAGATGAAATGGCTAATTACTCAGAATACAGTGACATATGAATGCGATTAAAAGCACTGGATTAGATAAGGGCCCTTACAAACGACATGCAATTCATAGACGACTGAGAGATTCACGCTTCCTGCCTGATTGCACGTCAGTGATTGCAGTGGTTTTAAAGCCGAGTTAGAAAAAACGTTAAGATTTAAATAATATACTGTATGTGAGGTTAAATAAATAATAATTACTATAAAAAGAAAAAGTATCTGTTAATTGACCCAATGCAACACGAAACATTGTCGTGACATAATTCTCAAGGAAATCACTATTTCATTCTACGTTGCTAAACAAGTTAAGTTAATTACAAAGTAATCACTCTCTTTCATGTTCTTATTTAACTCAGTTTATTTAATTACATCAATAAGTACGAAAGGGACCGGCGGAAATTAAAACAGAAATCGACAATCACTTTCACTAGAATTATTAAAAAAGAATGATGAAAATGTTTGTTACCTAACGCCTTATAATGAAAACAAAGCTTAAAACATCGTAGACAACCAACTGTTTAATAGTAAAAGTAATTGAGTCAATTAACTCTAATATTGCAACTCAAAATACGGCGCTTTCTTTTGTTTTATGTTCGCCTAGTACAATGCAATGATTGAAACAATGTATTTGGAAAGTTCGGTAGAATGGCCATGGATGTATTAAAATCAAGAACAAATATTGTATGATGATAACATAATAATAATAATAATAATTAATAATAATTTTCCCCACCGCTGTATCTCTACGTTGACGTCGTGGTGGGGCTTGCGTGCTCCAAACTTTAGGTCTGTGCTGGTAGAATTTGCCGGAACGGGTCTAGGATGAGGAGCCAGACCAAGAGAGATACAAAAACCCACAGGGCAGCATGTGGCGAGCTGATGGGCAGTAGCGACCCCATGGACCCTATCTCCCGGGAGAAATCTTGTCCTCATCTCTGGCTTGCCTTTATTGGCCGGCTTGAGTGGAGATTCGCAAGAGCAAACGTGCTCGGAGGAAGGAAGTATTCCAGTAAGGTGCTGGTAGGGATCTTGACCGTACTTCCGGGATTGTCCTGATAGCCGTGGAATACCTCTCCACTCCTCAAGCACCTCCGGAAGTGTTGCCCCCTTGTCGCTACGTCACTATGTGCTAGCGGCCGTCTCCGGGGGCCCATTATTGAGTGTGCAAGTCACCCCCTGCCATTTTATCCGTGTATAATATATAACATTGGTCAGGCAGGGGACATAGTTCTTCCATAGTTCAAGTTACCCAATCCACTTTAGCCACCCAAACCCATAGCCCAATGTGTTTTGTTTCCACGTACAACAATAGTCCTGTCCCAACCGGGGGTTGTCCTTGGGTGCACTTGCATAGTGCATACAGGGATAATCGTCGGTTGGTGCCTCCTCATCATTTAAAATTATCTAAGGGGCCTCTGCGAGTTGGCTTCGGCTCCTCGTACGCCTTCCAAAGGTCCGGGACCCCAGGGTCCCGAGATATATAAGATATATTAACAATAATAATTTTAACACATAGACTGTACAGAATCAACTTTGTAAGGCTAGTAGCACAATACCACCAAAACACAACACTATTAATAACTTACATTTCCAGAAAGTAAACAGTGTTTTCCATTGAAAACTTACACATGGCAATTCGTAAAAGAACTCAAAATTAGGAACCCATCTCATTCAAGAAGATCAGACCACCATTGAATAAATATGGAAATTGATGTTTCCACCAGCCAATTCCATTCAAACAGTCCATTCATAATTTCATTGAGCTCCAAGCAAACATTAATATCAATAAAGTTTCCAGTAATCTAAATTTTGCATCTGATAGCAGAGAATGTTCAATGCTATTATTCGCAATCACGGCGCAAGATTCAATCCGAGCGGGTTTCTAAACGCTCTCAGCTAAATGTTTATATCTACCACAATAACGGACATTACCCACTTCGAGGTTGAAATGGTACAAACGGTAAAGGGTTTGGAGTTGTATTTGATAACATTAATTCTGTGGAGATATGGAGCTATGATTAGTAGGAATGTGTAAAAGGAATGGCTTGAACAATAGAACTAAATAAGGATATATGTATATTTAAGCTAAAAACTAAGCGATAGTGCTAGCCCACAAAAAATATTATTAAAATACAAACATTGTAGTATTCTACGTAGAACAGCTAGCACATGCTACATATATTACAGCTTTGTCTTTTTTTAATCTTCAGGTGCAGTTACGCTCACGTGTTACGAATCAGCAGTACCTAAGTAAGTTTACAATGTTTGTCACATCATTGTTGTATCCTACTTATACGTTTGTGTTAATCCGTTTAATAGAAAATTCTTTATTATAAAAAATAAACTTTTATCACGAAATGAGGGTGCTCTTTTCACATCACGATCCTCAAGGAAGGAGGAGATATCTACCCAAATACCCAGTAACACAGTTAGAAGCCATAAGCAATCTCAATTACAGAAATGTTATTATTAAAATTCCGCTTTTCACCGCAATTCCGTGCCGCGTCAGTTCCATTCTTGCGCCACACTTCACAAAGATCCAGGGCCATCTCCTAAGGCAATAAGTCACTATAGAAAGCAAGGAAGTGGCGACGCCTACAGTTCAATATTGTCTCGGCTCAATAAACTGGGCTGGTTCAGTTTCAAACGGATCTTTGTTTAACGTTTCACCAAATATTTTTGTTTACAATGCACTGACCGAGTTGCTTAGTCTTGAAACGGCTTTGTTAAAGGTCAATGGTGAAGTCATTGGGTTATTTGTAAGAGCAGGTGTTTCATTGAATATAAAATACTAAAATGTTGTTAATGCTACAGTTGCTACAGGGAAAGAAGAACAAGAAGTTAATTAACACCCTGATATTAAAATCAATGGAAATGAAATACCCATAACGAGAGATTTCAAATCCGTTGTAAGAAATAATACAAAGGATTCAATTTTGAAGGATATAAATGCCATAATAGACAAATCCTCAATCATTGAAACAAGAGCGCCCGTCTTACGTGTTATTAACACAGTAAACAACGGATCAGGATCTAAAACCGTACACGCAAACCAAAACAGGAAAGCGGTGACAGTGCTGCTTTTCAGGCAAAAACCCTCGAGCGTCAGATCTAGTTCATCCAATTAACACTTCCATGAGAGATAAGAAGTTGGTTGAGCTGAGTAAGACGTACTTGGAAGTACTCGCTGATATACTGGTGTAATTGGATGGATTTAGTTTGATACAGCGGAGTATTAAACACACAATTTATTCTCCACTAAATCAATCTTTAAGCCAACTTCTTTTAACATTAGGCAATATTTTGTCAACTGAGTATTCTGATTGTTCTTCAGTAATTTTATAAGTTTTACTATACATACGTACTTCATTATAATTTAACCCACTAGTCATTGTTTTATCTCGATCCACGGTCCTAAGTATCAAATAATAATTATGTAAGTATTATGTATTTGCAGGAGATTTTATGCTATTTTAACAGCATATAATAAACATAATGCCTGTAATCCCCGAAGGGTTAGGCAGACGTGTATCTATAGTCACCCACATTTTGCCAGTTATGTTTAAGAGGATTGTGAAGTGCCGATACCCGGCGCGATTTTTGGAGGCAATTACCTACATTTCATACAATTATTTACATAAATGTTGTTTCGGGCGATAACGTTTTTACTCCCCTAAACCTTTACGAAATCAGACAATTTTGCTCTCATTACATTCAGTACACTTTAATCTAGGTCTGTACGTTTTTCGTTTTTAGTAATTCAAATTAATTTAATTAAAAAAAAATAAAAATGCTCGATGATGTTTTTATGTCAAAAATATAGATATTTAGATGCTAATAACTTATATTGTATGCAATATTTCTTTATAATAAAAACGTACGGACCTAGTTTTTTATTATACCTACAACATTTCTAAAAATTATGAAAATTAGTCTATGTTTACGGGGAGAAAAACGTTATCTCTTTTTGTATGAAAATTTACAGCTTCACAATCCTCTTAAGTCCCATGTAATAGGGAGCGAGCGACTCTGGGCTGATACTGAAAAATTCTAGATGGAAAAACCCAATACACTTTGTCCGACCCGGGAATTGAACCCAGGATCTCATCTTCAGCAGTAGCGCGTGTGACCACTAGACCAACGAGGCAGTCAGTATGCTTATTACAAAATTATTACTTTACCCAGTGCAAAGCGATAGTCCGACACTACGAGTAGTATATCTTCAGCAATCATCATTAAATCTACTTCACTCACCTCAAAAGCGTAAATCACTTCATTCGACTAAAGCCCTTGCATACAGCACAGATTGTCGATGTACCTACGTCTACGTCTGAAGAACCGTTACTTGGTCTAAATGCAGTAAGTCGGAACGACCTAGTTCTTGTCGTTTTACATGTCAATGGTCTTACGGATCTTCTGGTGACTAAAGAGAGACAATTAGTCGTATTGACGTGTCTAGATTTGGTGGCGTTAAGTGTGTGCCTACGTCTTTCAGACGTAATGAGAGAGTGCTGGCTGAGTAATGGAGTGAAATTGTGAAACGTATATACGTGATTGTCATAGGTATACCATGTAGATACAACAATACGACAATAAATGAAAACAATGGCGATACTAATGCATATGAGTAATTGGGAACTATCAAATAAATCTGAACATTAAAAAATTCTGATTATTTTGAACAAACTAAATAGTAGAGATGGGAGGATTGCGGATTTTGCCGATCAGCCGTCTAGTTATAGTGATTAAACTATTTTATATTTTGATTGAATTTGAGTATGCAGACTGGGAACGTCATGAGATTTCACGCAATTTATTGTCGTATAATCGTTTCTACCAAAGTAAGCCAAAAAAGGAGATATATAAATTTAGGAAGACATTTTTTGTCGTCGTTTAATATCTTACTTTGCAGTATTTAATGCGTACCTAACAAATTTTTGCCACATTTGTATCTAATGAGTCATTTCAATAGTTGCAGGACTTTGGCTGCCGTTTTCACTGCCGATGTTCTATTGTTTCGTTAACCTATTTTACTAAAGAAGACGTGTGAGGTTTCTTGCAGAACGTAAGTCAGTCACAAAGTTTTGCGTGTTAAACATGTCGATCAAATGAGAATTAGTTCATGAAAATCAGAACAAAGTGGATACTACACAATATGCACTGTCTCTCAAATGTAACAAAGATTTATTTATTTTACTTTTTTTTACATTTCAGTATTTTTAGATTTTGCGATCTAGCTAGAAATGGGGTGAATTGGTACTGAAGTGACGGCTTATAGAAATGTATAAAGGAGAAGAAGATCTGCACAAATTCCAAATAAATTAAGATCATGGCAGGAGAACGATGATTTTCCTAACAAATAAATAAAGGTACCTATGTAGATAAGTACTTACTTATAAAACACAAATGTCGTTATTACTTCAATTTACTTTTAAAATTGTGGAAAGCAATAAATAAGCTTTATAGGTGTCTGGGAGAGTTTCAAATATCATGACAATACACGAATGGATTGTAGGCTATCTTGTGATAAAATAAAGACAAGCATATCACTTCTGTAGTCAATTTAAGTTGCATTAGTAGAAGCTCTTAAACAGTTGTTCAAATTTTTTTGAATTATAATTTGCACTAAAAGTTCTTTAAATAAAAAGTATCGTGTAATTGGGAGTTATTCGTATTTTATGTTCGAGCCGTTTGGGGTTGAAACACTAGGGCCATGAGGTTCGAGTGCCCACTTGGTTTTTCGATACATAGCCAAGTGGTTGGTCGAATCTTCACGTGACCAGAGGGCTGTGCTATTTTCTTCCCAAATAATCAACATCGCCATACAATGTGACAATGCTGCCGGCTTTTTGCAGTTTTCCTATTGACAGTAATGCGGACGAATTTTTTGATGCCCTATGATTCTTTTCCCTCTTTTCTTTATATTCATGTAGGTCCATATTATTATTATTATTTTAAGTCTGTTACCTTAAATATTATGTAAATATTATGTTGTTAGTAAAAACTTTTTAAAAAATCGTCAATTCATCACTAAACTTTTTTGTAACACATAGTTAATATCATTTTTACATTAGGTTTTATTGCCTAAAAGTATAATAATGTGCTCTTCGTTAGCAAGGACCATATTTATTTTTACTTTGATTTGAATATTTTGATAGTACACGAACAAGAGTTATTAAAAAAATTACGCGAATGAATTTTATAGTGACTAAAATTTTCCTAATAAAAATAGTTCACAAACGTTTTCCTTTATCCTTAACAAAAGTTGAATTAATTCCGACACTGACCACTCTGTATAGTACATAAGCTCCAATCGACCTTACATATCCCACCACGTCTAATAGCATAAAAATCTAGACACATGTGTTTATAAATAAAGATGATTTTCTAAGAAATACCAGCATTGGGTGCGCCACCTACTCGTGATAGAAAGAGACTGGACCTGACAACCTTGGTGTACAGCTTTTTAGATTCACTTCCTATTGTGAATTGCAGTGGTTATAATAGTAGGGTAGGACGAACAATTTGCATCGGTTGAGCTTTGACAATTAAACACTATAATCATGTTCGGCTTAGCCCTTTCCCAACTACGTTGAGGTCAGCTTCCAGCCTAACCGGATTCAGCTGAATACCAGCTGAATACATGGAGCGACTGCCTATTTGACCTCCACAACCTTGTTACTTGGTAATAAGATACCCCTTGGTAAGACTGGTTGTCAGACTTTCGGGCTTCAGACGACCCGTAACCACTGTCAAAGATTCACAAATGACAGCCGGGACCTACGGCTTAACGTGTTTTCCGAGGCACGGAGGAGTCTCGGTATGTAAAGATGGTCAACCATCCACGGATCAACCGCGGCAAGCGTAGCTTAACCTGATCGATCGAACCGTGTTGTTTATTACTTAGCCACAAGTCCCTCCTTGACAATTAACCATATTGCACTAAAAAAGTAGGCTTTTTAGATCATTAGCATTTTAACATATCCGAGTTATTGTATGGATCGATAAACAATATTAATGTTAGTACGAAAATATAGAATGAAATGTGCACATTCAACCGACCATTATTTTCTTCTCTGTAAACGAAGAAAGACAGACACCAGCTACTTTCACGTGCGGTTGACGTCTATAGACGTCATAACAATAAAACTTCTATTGTGTCTCGTTTACCGTCCGCGAACCGATTAAAGATCACCAAATGCTTCGGATTTTTCAATATTATATTTACACTTGTTGCACAAGGAACCTTTATCGCCTATCCTAATATGGAGTTAAAACAATTAAATACTACGCTCGCGTTGATAGGGTGAAACCACCTATTATAGGATTTACCAAGTTTGGGCAAATATAATTTTCAAGTTGTTTTTTCATTATAACTAAAAAGTTATTAGTTCTTTACCATAAAGGACGTATGTGCCACGTAATCATCAATCCTTATTTGTTCGTTAACAAAGTGCATAATGCTATATTATTGTATCATATTTATAATAGGATTAGATTAACCGCAATAGCCACAATAAGGTTTAGGTCTTTGATCTCAATTGCAGTCAGGGTCTACAGATTATGGTTAGGCCATTCAATAGCTCTGTCATTTATTGGTCTGTTTAAAATCTATTATAATTCGAAGAGCGCCTACGCTTCGCACGAATGGGGTGAACTGAATGATAATTAAGAGTGAGTTTGAGAACTTGTTGTTGATAAAGAGCAATATTGAGTCGTTCAAACCACGAGAATACTTTCAACAATAAGAAATTAGAATGTCCTACCTAGAATTGGAAGGCACTGTTTCATAAAGTAAAAACAAGATAAAAAATATGTTTGTATTGTGACTTATTTGGTTACTTTTTAGTGATTTAGAAATTGCGAATTGTTTATTATGTTATTATAAATATTTAATTTGTTACGAATGTATTTAAAGTATATTAATTCGCAATTTCTTAGATCCCGAGATTTAATCGTCATGGTTATTATTCCGGGATTTTATAGGAGGTATTATCCACTCTTGTTACTTCTTAACTCGAAGTATAGGTATTTTTATTATACTCTACCTATTCCGTTCTCTGATCATCACAGATCACGACACCAAGAGTGTTGATTAGGTAATTTACATACAAACATTGCAATGCTGTACTACTTAGCACACAGTCTAATGACACCTATAATTCAAAACAGGAAACCAATACATTGTTAACAACAGGTAGTCTCACCCTACATACTTTGACATGCAGTATTTAATAACTAAATACTGCATGTCAAACTACTACTATATTGCACAATTGTATTTTTTGATTATCCAAATGACCCTAAACGAGGAAGTGTTATTAAATAAAACCGGTAATGAGGTTTCTAACTTGTAATTATTCCATAATTAATGGTTTTGACTGAAGTATTAACGCTGGCGTCCGCATCAAATTCGGTAATGTTATACAATTCAAGGTTGCAACGTGGGTACCTACTTAGTGATTTTTAGGGTTCCGTAACCAAAGGGTAAAACGGGACCCTATTACTAAGACTCCTCTGTCCGTCTGTCTGCCCGTCTGTCACCAGGCTTTATCTCATGAACCGTGATAGTTAGACAGTTGTAATTTTCACAGATGATGTATTTATGTTGCTGCTCTAACAACAAATACTAAAAAATAGAATAAAATAAGTATTTATGGGGCTCTCATACAACAAACGTGATTTTTTTTGCCGTTTTTATAGATAATGGTACGGAACCCTGCGTGCGCGAGTCCGACTCGCACTTGGCCGGGTTTATTGTATTCAACAAGTCGTTAGGAAAATAATTAAGCTTGATGAGTGTATTCATTGTCTACAAATATTTAATATTTCGTTTGCACGATTGTAAGCAAACGTTTGAAAAAAAAAAGAACATTTATGTATGCCCAAATAGAATACAGAATACCTAAGTATGGGCAGAAACAGGCAAATTGAGGACATACTGGTAATTTCTCAAAGGAACGAGAAGATAGATTAACAAAGGAGACGTAGTTTTCTCTCAATATTATTGCTCAAACACTTCTAAAAACCATTTAAAACGTTTATCTGATTAATTCAAAAGAGGAGCACGTGGCTAAATAATAACAGCCGCACGGGTTGATCCATCAGGTTAAGCTACGCTGACCTGGGTTGGTCCGAGGATGGATGACCATCTTTACATACCAAAACTCCTCCGTGCCTCGGAAAGCACGTTAAGCCGTTTGTCCCGGCTGTCATTCATGGACAGTCGTTACGGGTCGTCAGAAGCCCGAAAGTCTGATAACCAATCTTACCAAGAGGTATCCTATTACCCAGTTATTGGGTTGTGGAGGTCAGATAGGCAGTCGCTTCATGTAAAATACTGGTATTCAGCGGCATCTGGTTAGACTGGAAGCCAACCCCAACAAAAGAAAAGACTAGGGAAAAGGCTAGACAGATTGATATATTGATCTGATTAATTCAAAAGTTATATTTCGTTTATTGACGTACAGTCACGAACCGGGATTGTTGAGCCACTAACTTATCATCTTAACTTGGTTGTGTTACACGAATGCCGCCTGTGAAATTTGACATGTGACATTTCAAAATGAGAAACGGGCGGCATTTGTGTAACACAACCAAGTTAAGATAAGCTAGTGGCTAAACAATCCCAGTTCGTAACTGTACCATGTACTCTCACAAAACATACAACTAGGCTATAACGCTACATGCACAACAAGATCTTGAACTCTCAAACGTCGCCGTAACACCATTGGAAAATAAGATTATCAGATAGAGAATCAACAAGTACTTCGACGCTTGTCGAAGTAGACGACGACGTTTGCGGTACTTGCGCATACAGAGGCCCGACGGTCAAGAGGTTAACATTTCCTGAACCATACGCACTAGACACTACACTTATATAGTCAACGCTAGCATTACCTATGACATTTATTAGCCAGTAATTTCTTATTCAAACCTGTCTGTAAATAGACAAACGCCACAATGTTGCTTATTGCTACCGTGCTCAAGAATATTATCACATAAAATTGTTAATAAAAATCGCACTATTATTAATAAGTTAAATGTCTGTTTGTTTGTGAATTTGCATGTTTGTGATAGTACACAGGTAGATCATGACCTGAATTAGGACATAGAATTCTTTTTAACCGACGAAAAAGGAGGAAGTTTTCAAGTCGAGGTATATAGGTACCGCATAACTTTTTACAGAGTAGTTCGATTTGAACGTTTTTTGTTTTATTCGAGAGGGTTGGGTTGTCGAAGTTAGGGCCGGTTTTTTGATTCGTAGTTAACTCAAGCAATGCAATGGTTAAACACAGTAACTAATGGTAGAATTTTGGCTAAATGTGAAAGGCTAAACATGAATGAGTTAACATGAATGTATTCATATTAACTCATTTATGTTAAAAAATAGTATATAATGGCATTTTGGCAAACACATTATCCAAAATTCAACCATTAGTTGTTATGTTTAACCATTGGTTGAGTTTTATTAACTTTGATTTGGTAGATTTTGAGTTAGCTTCTATAATACGTATATTTCTTACTTAGTCTATGTCGTTGATTTTCTAATTTATTTTGCATTTGTGTGGGGTCTAAGTATTTGAATTTGTGTGGGGTAGGTACCACCACAAAAAGTGAAAAATATTATTTTTTTTTTACAAAAACAAAAACAACCGACTTCCAAAAACAACACTACAAAGTGAAAAATAACTTTAATTTCGGAAGTCGGTGGCAAAAAACGAAAATACAAAACCAAAGACACCGACTTCCGAAATTAAAGTTATTTTTCACTTTGTAGTGTTGTTTTTCGAAGTCGGTTGTTTTTTTTTATATATATATAAAAAGCTTTTGAGGCACCTTTCCTACCGCCGACGAAGAAGCGACTAGCTTTTAACGGTTTTCTCGCTCAAAAAACGTACAAAACATTGTAGGTCCCTTGTAAGTAAAAGAGAAACCTATATTAATATTTAGCCCCTTTAATCAAAAAACGAAATAACTCAAAAACTACATATTTCGAGTTTTACTATAAACTGAATTAATTTCGCACGGAGAATCGTTCAGTCCAACAGCCGACTCGATAACGATGAAAATGACAGAGATTTCTTTATTTTTTTGTGATAAATTGAAGCCGCAACGCATTAAAAGTTTGCCTACAAAATAGAAATTTTGAGTTATTTCGGTTTTTGATTAAAGGGGCGAATTTTGATCGCTGACTGTTCCGGCGAGTACTCGTTTGTCGCAGCGACAAAACCTATCAAAGAGAGTACTCGCTCAGCGACGCTTGCTCGGCGGGCAGAACACTCGCAGACTTCGCCGAGAGACTCACGCTTGGTACATGCTCGTCGCCTTCGTGCGCTTGCAGCGCACTTCTTGTTAACCACAGGCGACACTGGGACAGGTACCTTATTCCGGTACCTATAGTACGTTCCTCTGGGATAATTTCCGACATTTACGCGGGCTAAGACGCGGGCGAAACCTAGTATAAAATAAGGCGGATTGATCAAGAATCAAGATGCTTATCTAAAACCGATCTATACTTGTATGTGCAGTCGGGTATATCCAGTAGGTCGTGCGACAAAAAATTTCGTAATAAATTCTTTATCTTTGACTATCTGTAAAGTTGCTAATTGTATTGCTAATTAATTGGTGATATTGACTGGTTTAATTGTTTGCAGATTTAGATATTAAAACGAGTATTCCTTTAAACGTTTTAATGTGTGTGTTGTTCTTAGATTCAGTAGATTGGAATCTGTTTACTTTATCTATTTACTAGTACTAAGTTGATATTCTTGAAAATGATGCACTTTAATGAACTGCAAGTTGCAATTTACCTTTATTGACACAACTCACATAAATTTTTATAAAGTCATCATATTGAGCAATACTAGAGCTATGTGGCCATATTTTCAGTTTTCTTTCCTACTATCCATAACCATCAAAGAATACAAAGCTAAAGCTCTCAAGATCGTCTTTTTGAATTTCAATCACTTTTTTTGTCACTTGATTGAAGCCTGTCCATCTCACCTACATCAACTTGGCTTGAACCTTACATTGTCGTCCATTCATCTTTATTTGTCTACGATACGCTATAAAACAATATTGTAATATCTTTTTTTGTCACTTGATTGAAGCCTGTCCATCTCACCTACATCAACTTGGCTTGAACCTTACATTGTCGTCCATTCATCTTTATTTGTCTACGATACGCTATAAAACAATATTGTAATATCTTTTTTTGTCACTTGATTGAATCCTTTCCATCTCACCACCATCAACTTGGCTTGAACCTTACATTGTCGTCCATTCATCTTTATTGTTCTACGATACGCTATAAAACAATATTGTAATATCTTTTTTCGTCACTTGATTGAAGCCTTTCCATCTCACCTCCATCAACTTGGCTTGAACCTTACATTGTCGTCCATTCATCTTTATTGTTCTGCGATACGCTATAAAACAATATTGTAATACTATTAGTTCTACTCTTGTAAGGCCATCCTGTTTTCACCTCCGGGTCATTGTTAAATTTTTCTCAGACACAAGGCTACACCAATTATGGCAGTTGGTTCTCCGTTACGAATGATTTCTTATCCATCTATTCATTCGATAAGTGATTGAAATAACAGGTTTCTGAATTTATTCCTATAATTATGCAATCAATTATGCTCCGTGTCTACCTTTTTTTGTGTATTTTTTGTTCTGTCCAAATTACCTATTTAGGATGTTCACAAAAAAAAGATGGCTTTATTATCAACATTAATTTTACATTTATGATGATTAATACGTAGAGACGTGGTCACGACAGTCGCCTTTTGTTTTATTTTCCTTTATTCATTCGTGTCAGCCACTAAGCTGCTTTATTAATTGCTTTAACCATCATCAAATGTGGATTCTGCTTCTCAGAAATCTGTATATCTGTAGTAGCAGAGTTTATGTCAACCGCAAGCCAAATTAGCCTATATCTGTCAGGTTTCTTATTAGCCGAAGTAATGATAATTAAGGAGAGACTTTCGCCAGGCGACACTGACACAGTGGCCAGATTCCGATGCAATTAGCCCCGCAATCGCTATTATAGAATTTTATACGAGCTCCCTGTAGGGTTACCATGATTTATACGTCAATAAGGGAAACAGAAAAATAACTTGAATAACACTTTTTATTATAAAAAGTGTATTTTCAATAGTTTTACTACTACAGTCTTATCAAATTATTGTTGATTGTAAACTATGATAATGTTAACAAAAACTTGCCAAAAACATATAATTACTTTGTTCAGATAATAAATCAGGGAAGTAGTTATTACTATTAACAATTAAACCTGCATAAGAAGTAGAAACACAAAAGTAACTCGGTAACCTACTTAGTTTGCAAAGTAACAAAATAACGTATCGTGTAACGTCAGTCAAAGTTAAGTTGCGTGCATGTCACAATTGTCTGTCAGTGGTTTAGTGCAATTTTTAAACATACAAAAAATTGTTTTTTTCCAATTACGTGCAACGTAACTTGCAGTTTCTCTCTGGCTATTATTGCGTCACGGAGATTGCAGATCTCCGTTCGCTGTTCATGCAGTATTTATGTTTATTTTACTTTAATATGAACATTTATTCTTTATCTTTGATGCTTTTTTTTGGATTAAGGTATTATGGGATCTGTGTCAAATACAGCAGCATAATTTATAGTAGGTTGTTTGTTTTGTTGATCCTTTTCTTTGTTGAACATCTTGCCTATTTATTTTCATTGATTTTGTAATCTCTCTTTTCAACTGATTAGATGTCTATATGAACTCTTATTTTTTTGTTATATGTATACCGTAAAAGCGGGTTACTTTGACTCTAGAGCATATCTTTGGCCCAAATCGAGGCAACTGTCCGAAGCGTCGCGACCACACAACCAAACGTCATATTATGTCCTTCGGTAACTAATAGATGGCGATATAGACGCGTACTTGCAGAACTTTGTGTGGATTTAATGACACTAAACAACTGACTAGATTTGCCCCAAAGTTATACCCGACGGGCCAGTTGGCGTGGTTGGTTAAGATACCACCTATCATGCCGCAGGTCGTGGGTTCGATTCCTATCCAGGACAAACATTTGTGTGCATGAACATGTCTGTTTGTCCTGAGTCTGGGTGTAATTATCTATATAAGTATGTATTTACAAAAAAAAAGTAGTGTATGTAGTATATCAGTTACCTGGTTTCCATAGTACAAGCTCTGCTTAGTTTGGGATCAGATGACCGTGTGTGATAAATGTCCTAGGTTATTATTATTATTATACCAAGTATCTGTATTACATTTATGCAGTGCACACAAAAGACATGGCACAACACACAAAAGCACAATTAAATGATAAGAAATGACATGAATATATATAAAAACAAGGTGCCATTATACAAAAAAGAAAAACATACTTATATAAATAAAAGTGACACAATGACATATTATAATATGGTTGATTTTTGTATCTTTTTCCGTCGAAAACCCCTAACAAATGTAGCCAAATTAGTACTGTAAACGAGACTGACTGACATCTATCTAAGCCAACGTTCACTATCCTGGAAAATAATCAAATCATATTGACACTACTCCCTGGTATGAGGACATAGCTTGTCTGTTAGTGTCGTGACACTACATACACCCGGCAAAAACTTTAAACAGCGATATTAATGAGGTTTACATTGCAGTACATTGTACATAACTACACTTGTAAACAAACCCAAGCTTTCCTGTATTAAAGCTCCGCAAAATAACTTTAAAGTTATTTAAGATATACATCATCATCACGCCTGTAATCCCCGAAGGATTAGACAGAGGTATATCTATAGTACACCCACATTTCGCCAGTTATGTTTAATCCCATGTGCACAAATCCAGACTCCGAGCTGTTACTGAAAAATTCCTGATGGAAAAACCAACACAACTACTAGTTTTTAGGGTTCCGTACCTCAAAAGGAAAAACGGAACCCTTATAGGATCACTCATGTGTCTGTCTGTATGTCTGTCTGTCCGTCTGTCACAGCCGATTTGCTCCGAATCTAATGGACCGATTAGGTTGAAATTTAGTACATATATGTATTTTTGTAACCCAAACACGGACGTGTAATGTAAATTTAATGTAATTTGAATATGGGGGTCAATTTTGGGGGGCAAATAAGAAAATTAAAAAATATACAGGGTGTTTGGTGCATCGTGTGCCAAATTGAAATGGTCGACTGGGGGGGTCACCTTCTATCCTTTCAGACCCCTAAACACTTCTCATGCCCTGTGGCTTTTTTTTCATCGACTTTTTATTTTTTTATAAAAAAATACCCAAATTTTGCATTCAATTACAAAATAAAAAAAATGTGTAAGTCGTAGACTCTGAATTTTAATTTTATTTAGATGTGTATTGTATTACAGTACTTTTAAATTAAAAATTAGTGACATTAGCCATCTAGTTTTTTTTTTAATTTACTCGCAAAGTTTCGGATTTCAATTAAAGCTGTCCATGTTACAGCTATTTACATGGCTATAAAAAAAAAACCAAAAGCGACCGGGATCTTCCAACTCTCTCAAAAATTCTCTAGTCTATCTTCTTGCTAGTGATGTGCCACATGTCATAAAAATCTTTTTACAACTTTGTAAATTAGCTAGAATAATTGTGAATCGAGTCACAAAATATTAAATTCCAAATTCAAAAGAAAAAAGTCTTTTTGCGTAATTGTTACTTAAGTAACAGGTAAAATTTGTTTTCTCACTCTCGCGAAGTAAAATCTATCTTCTATCTCTATCTTTCTTGCATAGCGTACCTAAACTAGTTTGAACAAACGACGAACTGCCACCGACGCGGCGACGCCGTCAATCCGTCATTCGTCAGTCAGTCGAGACATCACTGCCTCTGCTACCTGACGTGTGTGTTAGTTCACCGTACTCCGCGATTTTTTCATTTTGTTACTTTGTTTTGTTGAGTTTTGTTGGTTTTTGTTACGTTTTAACTTTTGGTGTTATTGTTAAACTTTGTTGATTTTTTGTTGTTGCAATGGCGACGTTCTCTAACGAGGAATATGCTGACATCATGATGGCTTATGGAGCCGCCAATGGTGTCGCTCGTGCAGCGCAACGAATTTACCAGGAACGTTTTCCTGGTAGACGACTACCTGGCCGCAGAGTCTTCCAAGACACATACCGACGCATACGCGAGACTGGCAGTGTCACTTTTCATGAACCAAGGGGCCATATTGTGCGATATAATGTTGAAGTGGACGAGAGAATACTGGCACTTTTTGAGGAAGACCCTACAAGAAGCATCAGAAATGTGGCAGCACATCTTGATATTTCAATATAGAAAGTGTGGAAAGTTCTTCAGCAAAACGAAAAACATCCATTCCACTACACTCCGGTGCAAGGTACGTAATTTTGAACTAACTTTAAACCCGTACACACTTTGTTTGACGATGCCTTTGTTTAGCAGGTAATGGGTATGACGTCACTACTTCCAGGTAGTGAACCAGCCCATACAAACGGTCCGACGCCGCCGGTCATTAAAAATCTCATTGTGCAATTATATATTTACTGCTCAACAGGAATTTAAAAGAGTTCTTTGTTTGTAGGTCTTGAGGGTGGCGACTTTGACAGACGAGTGGCATTCTGTCGGTTTATGTTACACACGGATGTGGATGATCCTAATTTCTTAAAAAGAATATTGTGGACGGATGAATCCAAATTTACCAAAGAAGGGATCCTCAATCTTCACAATCTGCATCACTGGACAAACAAAACGGAAAACCCACATGTTAAAAGGCAGAAATCTTTTCAAAGGAGGTTTAGTGTAAACGTTTGGGCAGGAGTGATTGGGAATCAGGTAGTTGGACCGCATTACCTGCCCGATAACCTCAATGGCGATAACTATTTGGAGTTCCTTCAAAATGACCTGCCCGAATTAGTGTCCGAGGTGCCCGTATTTAATGAAAATGTTCCCAAAGTATTCCAGCATGACGGCTGTCCCGCGCATTGGCGTTTGACTGTGAGGGAATATCTTGACGATGTGTTCCCCAATGCGTGGATTGGTCGCGATGGCCCTATTGCATGGCCGGCACGTTCCCCAGACCTAACTCCGCTAGATTTTTATGTCTGGGGACGTGCCAAAGAGCTGGTATACGCCACGGAGGTTCCGACTAGGGAGGTACTACTTCAACGCATTGAAACGGCGTTTAATCAAATTAAGGAGGAAATACGACTTCGTACAACAACTGTGGAAATACGAAATAGATGTCGGGCCTGCATTCGCAATAGCGGCCAACAATTTGAGCAGAATATGTAAAAAATGATTAAATAAATGTTAAAAATGCAATTATTTTTTATTTCTAGTAACCGTCCCCCCCAAAAAAGAGAGATACGAGACAGATTTTACCTTACAAGAGTGAGATAACAGATTAAATGAGTTCTTGAGGTATAATTTAAGTAAAAATATTTTTTTAAATCATAATTTCAAATTTAGTATTTTGTGACTCGATTCACAATTCTAGCGAATTCACAAAGTTGTAAAAAGATTTTTATGGCATGTGGCACATCACTAGCAAGAGGATAGACTAGAGAGTTTTTGAGGGAGTTGGAAGATCCCGGTCGCTTTTGGTTTTTTTTTTATAGCCATGTAAATAGCTGTAACATGGACAGCTTTAATTGAAGTCCGAAACTTTGCGAGTAAATTAAAAAAAAACTGGATGGCTAATGTCACTAATTTTGAATTTAAAAGTACTGTAATACAATACACGTCTAAATAAAATTAAAATTCAGAGTCTACGACTTACACTTTTTTTTATTTTGAAATTGAATGCAAAATTTGGGTATTTTTTTTATAAAAAAATAAAAAGTCGATGAAAAAAAAGCCACAGGGCATGAGAAGTGTTTAGGGGTCTGAAAGGATAGAAGGTGACCCCCCCAGTCGACCATTTCAATTTGGCACACGATGCACCAAACACCCTGTATATTTGCAAACTGTACCGTGCGATATATCAAATGAAAGGGCTTACTGTGAGGGTCTCAAATACATTTTTTTTTATTTAAAATAAACCACTTTAAAGTTATTTAAGAAAATATACGAAAATTGACCATTCCTCCCCTTTGTCTCCGAAAGTACTGAGCCTAAAATTTTGAAAAAAATATAGAAAATAGTTCAATACCTATAGATTACAGGAAAACCTATAAGAAGTCGATGGTCTTAAAACAACATGGTAAATCTCTTAACCGGCCGGTTTTTTTAACCTATATTGTCAACTACTAGTAATAACTTTAAATATAGGATAACAAAATATATATTAAACAACATTGTATGTATGATATTACATGTTTTGTGAGGTATACTTAACAGACAAACAATAAGGTAATAAAAAACCTAGTTTATACATACGGTACTTGATACAAAGAGTGTCCTTAGAACATTTTATGAGCAGTCACGGAAAAGCTTTAACTTCAGTTTTACGACTTCACGTATTCAATCATTCAATGCTACTGAGATAAATATGACACTTCAGATTTTACATGCAACGGATAAAACAGGTACATACTGCAATGCTGCAGTGCAATATTGCAATATAGCAAGCTATGACTGACTTGACGTAACATTGACGAGTAAATTCACACGACACGTCAAAACAGGGAATGCTGAAGCGATGTTCGGAACATTGAATAAAAATAAACACGTCATTTTGTACAGTCGAACAAGCTATTTGGTATACAGGCAGCTGATTCAATAAACTATTTTGTGTCCCCCTGCTGGGCAAAGACCTCCCCTTTTTTCTTCCAAATCTTTCTATCTTGTGCAATCTCTACATTTAAAAAATGTTGTGCGTGCGCTAATTTGTTTAGATGATCATCATCATCATCATTGGCAGCCTTATTCCACCCACTACTGAGTATGGGCCTCTTCCCTTTTGTGCCATGCTTCCCTGCACGCGTAGCATGAAGACGTTTTGTCGACGGAAGAATACACAAAATGGCACATTTCCATGCTTAAACGCGTAGAATGCTATAAATATTTCTACAATCTGTCATTTTGTTTATTCTTCCGTCGACAAAACCTGTTTCTATGATGGCCACGCAACGCGTACTGGTCTATCATTTATTTTAGATAACTCTTCTCTTAATTGGGTCGTGTTATGCAGAAAGCAGCCATGTCGGGAAAAGTACATACAAAGTTATAAACATTTTTCTGTCGATGGTTGCATTATGGCTGTATGGACAAGACTTTTCCCGATTGTTATGTAGAAAGCAGCCATGTCGGGAAAAGTACATACAAAGTTATAAGCATTTTTCTGTCGATGGTTGCATTATGGCTGTATGGACAAGACTTTTCCCGATTGTTATGCAGAAAGCAGCCATGTCGGGAAAAGTACAAACAGAGTTATAAGCATTTTTCTGTTGATGGTTGCATTATGGGCAAGGCTGCATTTGACGGCTCATATCTCCGTGATAAATAGAGATATCGACATGGCAGTTTTTGCAACGATATCGTGTAGGTCGTATTTAGTACGACTGTGTTTATAACTCATTTTTGTAAAAGTGACATATGGCTTCTTTCTGCATAATTAGGTCCAATTATTATGTAGGCATATATACAGTGATTACGCACACAATTAAAATTAATACTGGCAATGTAGTGGAAAGATAAAACATGCCTGTATACCAAACCCTTTGTTCCACTGTAGAAGTGTACGTTGAAACGTAAATTCCAAACACTTGTGGGAAAAACAAAAGTGAAAAAGATGAAAGCGCACATGTTCTTACTCGAACAAAAGTCGATTTAAAATGTTCCCATAGTATTACAATAGGCGTTTGTGTATACGAGATTATAAAGTCGTAATTGTCAAACGTAAGCGGATGAAAGTGTTACGACACCGGTTAGCTCCGAATTATATTTGAGCTATTAATTAGATGTAAGCTTTCGCTTTTGTGCGCGTGAGATTGGTGATGAAACCGTAGGAATAAGGCACAAACACGACAAGTCTGATGGCGTGCTGTGGATGTACGTTAGTGTAGTAATTGTGGGAGCGTTTCGTCATGAATGTGTTTCTATAGCGAATCTGGGTTTGAATGAAATGTTGTGTGTACTAGCACAGGTATGTCGAGGAGTGCGGAGGAAAATGGGTTGTTGTAGTACTTGCAGATACTGATATGTGAGACAGTCAGAGAGCTAATCGCAATATAGTGGTTTTGAGCGAGTTGTTAAGTCCATAGTTTAAGTAAGTAGAAGCTTCAGTCTTCTATCCTACTTTTTGCGAGAGGAGTCATGGATACCCTCCACCCCAGAGAAGGTGAAGAGTGAAATGTTAGTAGTATTTATTACAAAATTTAGGAAAGTTTAGAATTGTTCAGTATTTTAGTATAATGAAAACGAATGTCTTCTACCAATCGGAAGTGAATACATTTACTATATAGATTATTCATTCATTCCCTTGCCAAAGTTTGCGTGCAAAAAACAGGTTCAGGATTGGCTGCTTGGGCATAATTATGCTGAAACGGAAAATCTTTTATCATTCAACTGTTAAAATATCATATTTATCATCACTTAAATACTCACCACATGCATACTTACACTCATCACATACACACACACATTTGGTTACCTTTTAATCCCATAATAAGTTAATTAATTATGCTGAAACCGTTGCATTTGTTATCTTTATAATTCATATTATCTGTCGAAAGAGACTGGATCCTGCGACACAGGGTATCCTAGTGCGGGATACAGTGTCATACCTATAATGTAACACTTGTTTATGAATCCATAAACTTTTTATTATTATTATTTATTTATTTATTGACAGTCACCATTAGCTATTTCAACAGGGTTTTGTTCCGATGGAGCCTAGTGAACTCGTAAATCTTCATTTCGCATCACTACACGACAGTCAGATGAATGATTATGCAGCCCTACTACTTTCGATTCTCGTCACCATCTATCTGCCTAGCCTTTTCCCAACTATGTTGAGGTCGGCTTCCAGTCTAACCGGATGCAGCTGAATATCAGTATTTTATATGGAGCGACTGCCTCAACAACACAGTTATTGTGTAATACGATAACCCTCGGTAAGACTGGTTGTCAGACTTTCGGGCTTCTGACAACCCGTAACGACTGTCAAAGATCCACGAATGACAGTCGGGACCAACGGCTTAAAGTGCTTTCCAAGGCATGGAGGGGACTCCATCCACGGACCAACCGCAGCAAGCGTAGCTTAACCTAATCGATCGACCCGTGCGGTTCGTATTTATTACTTAGCCACAAGCCGCTCTCGTATGATCTTGAATATAAATTGGTAATTACTTTACGTTGAGTTTTTTTAAGACAGAATAAAGCGTGTTATAGAATAGATTCATGAATTTAAAAAGATGTAAATATGTAAAAAGGTTCTCAAAAACTCAACTAATATTGAAAATTGATGTCTTTTTTAAAGGGTGCGGGTCTCCCTTATTAGGTGACGTTGTTCGAAGATGTATTTCGAACAACAGCCTTGTTCCCAAATAGATAATAAGTTATCTTTTTTTCTTTTTTGTTTACTAACCCATATGGATGTTGCTTATCCGAATTAAAGATTATTTTATTTTATTTATTTACCTTTTTAGAATCGGACATCTAATTCAAATGATTGTCCACTTTTTGTTACTCCAATTCATTCTTAGTATACGCAAGAACCTACGTCTGTCACATTATAATAAAACGAATTATTAGAACAAAATAACTGGGCAACAAATTAATTACGACATTCGCGCCACTATTCGTGACAAAAACTCAATCACAACAGTCCAACAGGGCTACAAATTAGAGTGACAAATCTATAACAATAAACTGAATAAAGTCACTTTCGCCGTGTCACTATGACTTGTGACATTGGGTGTACAGTCGAATAAAAAGATTGATATACAGGCAACTAACTTCCACAAGCATCGTCGGTGGCAGCGCAGAGGTTGCTATGCATTTTTTGAGGCACAAAGGGCAGGATTCCTTTTTTGCCCTTTGTGATGGAAGTGCCGAAGTTTTGGGCCAACAATATTTAATACCCATTGTATTAAATTATTAGCTGCTTACTTTGTCGTGTCGATGACACGTGTGCTAACGGTCATCTACTATTTTACAAAGTTGTAAGTGTGTTGGGTAGTCGAATCTTTACATCACTGTTACAAGGTGTTACACACACCTAAACTGAATATTGGCAGTGTAGTGGAAAGATGTCGTAATGACCCAGTGTTTAAGGCCTCGCCTCTCATGCACGAGGTTGTGGGTTAAAATCCGGGGAACTACCAATGTGATTTGTTCAATTCATGTGCTTTCTGAGTTTTTCTTGAAGATAATTGACATCGGTAAGGAAAATCATCGTTAGGAAACCTAGACTTACAGTTAATACAAGTCTGAAATCGCCAATACGCCTTGAGCAAGCGTGGTGGTGAATGCTCGTGCTTTCTCTGCATGACAAGAGGCCTTTGCTCTGCAATGGGATGATAATGGGCTGGTATTATTCTGACATTTCTCGAGATCCTGGGGCCTTGGTCCTTTGGAAGGCTTACGAGGGGCCAAAGCCAACATAAAGAGGCTCGTTAGCGTTTTTAATGAAATGAAGCACCAACTGACGCTTATCCCTGTATGCACTATGTAAGTTCACCCAAGGACAAGCCCGGCTGGTATTGTTTATTATTATTATAGTAGAAATATAAAAAAGCCTATACCTATACCAAAATTTTTGTTTAACTGTACTTAATGCCACGCGATACACTATCGTAAAAAATCGCCTTATAATAATGCATAATTAATCACTAGACGTAATACGAGATAATTAATGATATTATTTAACCAGTCGTGATTGTTGCAGTAAATCTGTTGCTAAGTGTAGAGCTGACAATAGCTTCTTTTGACAACGCATAAAGGAGTTGGAATAGACAACGTAATAATATTGAAAAAGGGAATTTAAATTTACGGAAACTCTTTGTCAAACAGGAATGCAACCGTTGCGTTGCTGAAACGCTTTGTCAAATCTGAGTACGTCTGAACGTTCAATTTGACAAATCTACAACCATACATATTTAACTGTTTCGTTTGTAACGTATCATTTGTTTTTTATTCGAACAAATTACAGTAAGACACGCGAGTTAAATTATAAACAAATAATTGAACACTTCCATGTGTGTTTTAAAAAAAATCAAAATTAATAACCTTGTAGAATTAATTGCATTCCAAATCATATCTTGTTATGTCGTGAACATAAGTCACAGTAAACGAAAGCTATTGTGACGTTTAATTATAGTTTCGGTTTCAACAGAGACGTGACCTCAGAGCAATTGTTCGTGCCCTCATTATACTAATTGATAAATATTATCGAATGGAAAATAATAGGAGTGCCTCAGGGCAACTTTTTTTGCCACCACATAAATTGGAGCTCGCATGGCCTTCGTTATTACACCAAATAAACGGCCATTGTTCCACTTCTATATAGCCATTGTTTGGTCTAGACACCGTGTTATAATCATGTCTGTGCTATTTATAATTCACATTCAGAACTCAATTGGTGAGGCTTATTAATTGGTCAGATCGGGGCCTGATTCATTTTTTATCAGTAAACAATTTTGCTTGTTTTATGACGTATATTAAATAAATAAACATATTTTTAAATACATGAACGACAAGAAAACTAGCATCTCATAAAGAAAACTTTTTATCGCTCTTTCTTTACGTACCTACGTCTCATCTACGTCTCATCGTGGGGACTATTAAAATAATTAACAACAATATCTACTACGATATTTTCTGTAGTAGTATAATTTCTAAGAATTTCAAAACAACTTTCAACCCATCACGATTTATAAACATGTCTACTCAAGTCAACTGACATTTGACATGGCCACGTTCGAACGTATCTTGATTCGTGTCCAGCTTGGAAATTGACATTTCGTTAGTCCTTTATGGTAAGTTGAACAGATGGATTGGTTGTTTACCCTTTTTGGCGGAGATTTTGCAACAATAAGTATTATTGTGAGTCATATTCCTACAGATTTGGCTTCTCTGAATCATGTATGTGATGTATGAATCTGTAATATCAATTAACACCTTGAATTGCGTGTTAACCGAATAAATTACGCCGTGAAGACTGATCACATTCAAATATGGAATCTGATTGCGTTTTATTCTAGTTATCTCTTTATGGTAAGATCCAAACATACTATAGCACTAATAGTACCCAGAATAATCACTCAAATGGAGCATGCGTGTAATTCATATTTGCTTTACGTACAGTAGAAGCAATTGAGGCTACATCACAAACCACCACATTAGTTACGAATATATATCTCACAGAATCCTAGTTCATTGAAATTACAGTAATTAAATTCAAATGAGCACCCTAATTACGTAACCCACTATCAATCGGAACCTGAATCATTTTGAAGCAAATTGCTAATCCATTGCTTCTTATGTTCGAAAAATGTGTCGGCTCAACAACGTAAATCACGCAATCAATGTTATTGAACTGTCAAAATGAAACCGATTCCGATTGATAGTGTGTTACGCAATTATGGTGCAGTTTCTGTAGGAAATCAGGTACGGGAGTGAATTAAAAACCGAGACTTTGAATTTAAATAACGTTCATTTATATTTTATTTAAACACAGGGAAGGTTTTATGTCTGTCTCCGAGCACAGCGAATAGAGAAAAAGGAACGAACTGACAGCAGTTGTTGGTTTTATTAAATCATTTGCGACAGTGTTGCTATTACTCAAAAGTAAGCAAATCGACTAAATACCATAGTTTCCATTTTTATATCGACTTACGCTTTTCACACTGAAATTTTGTAATCTAAATTAGCATTTTAATCCTTACAGCTTGTGTTTATTATCAGATATCCTTGTGTTAAATAAAGTAGAATCTAAATTGGTTTACCTCTATGTATCCTCGAAAGGCTCGGGAGGTATGCGCGGGCGCAAAATGCCACGCTCCACTCCGCCCGTAACGATATTTCAAATGTCAGAATCGTGATTTTTGTTCGAGAAATGTTTCGCAACTGTTTCGGTGTACGTGGCTTCCATTATATGAATCACTTTTCTATTATATTTATTGCTATGTGTTCCCCTACAGCCCTTTGGCCACCAACAGAGCTTTGTTTGTAACTTACTTCATTTGGATTTAAAATTAATGTGCAAAGTCAGTCTTTTTATTTTTACCATTCACAGTTTTCCTTCATCTGATCGGAAACTGATCGCTTCAATGAGTTTGAAAATTTGAAGTACCTGAAACAATAAAAATAGTTCATTAACAAGACTAACTCAATATTATTTTAAATCTTCACCAACTTAGTACCACAAAATTATCAAATTAATTGTGCTACACATACCCTACTCACCGATATTAATAAATTCGATTCGCAATTACCTACAACCATCTCATTACTTGATACCTTCTCAAACGATTCTTGAATAGACCAGCTAATCGTTTCCCACGGCCCTTATTCCCATTATTGCATTATAGTTTATACGTATCCGAACAAACAAATCATAATTATCTTAGGCACACTAATAATGTTAGGAAATAGCGCTAACATGTTGGAACGAATGGCATATAAAGCCTATTCGATAGCATAGATATTGCTAATAAAATACTTGCAAGATCCTTTTCGAATAATGACAATAGTAATCATGGAGCTAGGCTGTAAGATACTATTCTTTACGACGACAATCCTGACAAATAATGTTAATGTTTAATGCAAAAGCCACCTTAACTTAAGCTTGCAGTGGAAGTAGGCAACATTAGAGTCACCGCGAATACTCCCAACTATCTAGCTAATGCGCTTATAATGCTACTATTATATACAGGGGAAAGTAGGCAGGGTCATTTAAATGAGACCTGACTTGAAGCTACCACACATAACGCTGATAGGGGAAGAACTGAATTGGCTAATAAAGGCAATTAACAAGCAAATTGAATCTATGCAAGCAGATACATGACGCAAGCAAAGGAAATATGTAAGGATTAAACATTAGTATGCACGCATTTTACCTTTTAAGGAGAATAGAAACGCATGTTGGTAATCGGGAGTCGATAACCGTAAGCTGCGTACGACAATAATGTTAGATTTATGGAATGCAGCAACACACAAATTGCATGACACCTTCTGGCCCGCAAACTCCGCTATAAAGTACAAGTTTCTGATTTACTGCTTTCTATCTACGAGTATCTTCAGATATATGTTCGTAAGCTCCTTATTGATGGTAGCAAGGCGGGAAGTAATAAATAGAAACGATTTTCAGATTTTACTTTCTAGATGCTGCAAAATAATGAAAAAGTGGTTACAAAACAGATCGTGCCTCCATCTGAGTCAACACAGCACAAGATAAGATTAAAAGAACTCAAAACTAGAGCAGTTTTTGAAATAGTGAAACGCGGTTTCGTTACGAAAAATAGGTGAATAATATCATTACATAGATTAAATCCGTCATCATTTATTTGATTTGAACATAGTATAAATCATAAAACACCAAGTGGGAATTAAGTCAACCATGGAATACTGTAATTGTATGATAGCATGGAAAACCGCTGTAATACCTTGATAGAAACATCGAATGCCTCATTTGACGCATTTACCTTCTTCATGGTCTCATAACCATTGATAAACGATCCATCTTCTGAAATAATGGCTTGGAAACTGGTGGCTTTACGAATGATACTCCAATCTTGGTGATCTCCATAGTGGAATTATGTTTCACAAGATAAAGTTCTCGTTACAACGGTCGTGAATATTTAGTTTAAGGAATTCGCATCGGTCACGCCTGACCTCGCTTTGCGGAAGAAAGGTAACAGAGTCAAATTACTTCTTTTGTTTCATTGCTATTGATCAGTGGTGCGATAAGATTTTTTGCTCCATTTACTTCATCCGATTTTTTTAGATAGAATTTGAAGGTGAATTAAATCCTGACACTGTTGATTATTATCATTGCGTTGTTTCAGAGTTATATTATCTTTATGTTAAAAATTTGGCTGGTTATTTTCTTTGCACTTCAATTTCAGAATTCTTTGCAGCCCTGTCCGCTTTTATTTTGTTTATATAATTTAACAAATAATTCAAATTTCCTCAGCATTTTGAGAGTAAGCAAACAAGAAGTGGAAAAATATGCTCAAGAAACGGTTTTTACTCAAAATATGAACTCCATAATAAATAAGATTTCGTAGTTGTAAACGTGTAACAAACAGAATGATTAGCGGTATATCACAAATGGGCCTGTCACGCGAACGCGAAGTTTTGCAATCCTTACGATATCAGTTTTGAAACACAGTCATCTTTTGTTCTCTTCATAATCTGCATAGGAATGAGAACAATACTACTGGAGCAATCACATCTATGTATAATGTAGATACTATCAAAATATTACTTTCGCATTAGACCTAATTGTTTATGTTAGAAATAAGAATGATTTTATTTAGTTGGTTTGGAAACATGTTAATACTCGTAGATGAAGACGAATGCGAAGGCTAACAAAAAAGCTGGATGAGTCGTGTGAGGACTGATATGAAAGAAAATTAAGTGAATGGTAGCGCACCGGTTGACAGGGGAGAATGGAAGAAAAGGAATACCAAAATCAAAAGTCTAATTCAAACTAGGCTGAGAAACTTTTCGAACGCCAAAATTACATAAGATAGTCCCCCAAAACGCCCGCCTTGTGCTTTAGCTGGGAAGGAGAAGTGGTGTAACAAACTTACCAGCAGCACAGCTGTCTGTTCAGTTAAAAAAAAATGATTGTATAAAACAGTACGCAAAATAATTTAGGTACAGACGCCAGCACATCAAGCTAATACAGTCTGTCAAATTTCTTTAACAGCTTTTCAACTTTATCGCTAAAGCATTAGGTTAAAGATTGATTGGGGAAATTTGACAATTTCGAGTAGCTTGATTTGCTAGCGTTTGTACATTAAGCAACACAAAACATTAAATTCAATTATTTGCTATAAGTCAGCTAGCCAATATACCAAAAAAAAAAAAACGAAAACTATACTCAAGCAGAAATAAAAATACAAAACTAAAAACGTAAGCAGAACTTTATACCTAAATAAAAGAACACGCGACAAGGGCTGCAAGAAGAGGTTGGTCGGATTGCACATCCAGGAAAATTAGAGGTATACCCGATTGCCCCAGAAGGAGGGTAATGTTTTTCAAGGTAGGTATACTGTATGTATGTTCATTTGGCACGCTCTCATTTCTCTCTCCTAAACGGCTTGATGGATTTTAAAATATGATATATCACTATATAACTATATGATATGATAGTGTCGTTAGATTCGTCTTAATTGACTATATAATATTTATCAATCAACATCTTTATCATGGTTGGATTTAACTTCATCAAGACCTGGATTTTGGACGCATGGAACTGAGGAGTATGGCAGAAAAAAACAGAGGCCTATATCCACCAGTGGGTGATTTCGAGCTGAAATGATAATGATGAACACCTTTATTGCACCATTAGCATTGATATGTGTGGTTACTATGCATATATTATACTTACGCTTTCGTTCTTTTCTTCTGAGTAATATTTGTTCTTACACCTCAAGTCACCTTAGGTACCTCTCAAAACCCCAAAATTACTCATAAAATTTACCGTTTCAACAATAATTTCTTTCAAAGTTTATTTATTTATAACGGTTCATCCTTGACGTTCACCGATTGCTATTAGCATTTATTCATACGCAGGAATAAAAACGTGGTTTGTGACCGATTTGTCCTAAACTCTCTAGTCACGAATACAAATGCTTTTATTTCTTTTAATGTTATATGTAACCTTGATTTCGTTTATTTTTACCAAGCGATTGTCTGGTTAGATGAATGTAAATCATAACATGAAATTGTGTAGATAATTTTGATGGATATAAATCATGTTATGTCATATTTATGTTTAGTAGTTTACTTACTTTTTGGTTAGATAACTTTAGTTTAGTCGGTCGTTAAAAAACTATTATTTCAATTTTTATTGAAAGACTTATTATTGCCGGCAAGCATGATATTGTAATCTGAAGGCCAAGTCCTGTAACTAAAAATGTTCGCAATCTCATCTCAGTGATAATTTAGTAAATCTCAAAAACATGTGAAGAAGATAGGGAAATTAGAGGTATTTTACTCGATTGCCCCATAAGAAGGGTAATGTTTTTCAAGGTAGGTATACTGTATGTATGTCTATTTCATTTAGGAGACCAGTTTTGAATATCACACACTCACTACACACTCACACCAACACACCCTACTTTGCTGTCTAGTTAATTATTTGTTTTTTCCTTGTCTTAAATTGTTTTAACTGCCATCCCAACATAATCATCTATATATTTATATTACTGTGACTTGTCCGTGTAGTTTGGAGGCCTGGAGACCTGTAACACAGGTATTCCTAGTACAGGCTCCAGTCTCCACAGCATCAATGTATGTTTGTATACACAAATTATGTATTGTACCTACAAATTTTTCATTATGTGGTGGAGAAAATAAACGTTATTATTATTTGACACGCTCTTTACCCTAAACGGATTGATGGATTTTAAAATATGATATATAGTGATATGATATGATAGTGTCGTTAGATTCGTCTTAATTGTGTGAGTGCATAGACTATATAATATTTATATATTGCATCTGCAAATACAAACTAAAGAGTAAAAAAAAACCAACTGCGTGAAAGTGAACTTTAAAAAGATAGAAACAGGATATTGAACTTAATAAGTACTATAAACAATATAATGCAATCGAAGGCATCTTCTTAAATTTAACAATAAAGACCTATTTAATTGCCTCCGACTGCATGAGATTGTTTATAAACACTTCGGGGTAATTTTTCAATCGTCCGATATCTTTTATTTATGGAATAAATTTGGTAGTTCTGGCAAACGACCATTTGCCTTTTGTGTAGAAAATATGTCAAACTGTCATATTTATTCTTCGGATAAACGTTATCTGACTATTGAAAAATCAGCCATTAGTTACATATATTATATTTATTTATTATTAAAACTTTATGCACAAGTAAAAAAACAAATACCGTACAAAGGCGGACTTAATGCCCGAGGCATTTTCTACCAGTCAACCTTATACAAGGTGTAACTTATATAACGCACAACCTCTTAAGGGGTCATTGTACTCAGCATTATGAACATTTTTTACTTTGAGACCAAACCTGAAATCAGCTGTTCAGTACATTTATGTTCGCATAATTCGTCAAAATGAACAAGTCTCAAGGTGATAAGTTTAGGAACAGCTGTTTTTTTGTGCGTTATCAAGTTACACCTCTTGTATATCTCGTTCCCAATTTTTTCAAATTTACTTTTTTAACAGATAGAGACTGAGATTTGCCCCTCTGTTATAGGTTTTCCAAATCCTAGAATCAATACGTAAAATAAAGGACTGATGGTCATAGAAAATTCTCAGGTATTTATTTGCAGATGTTAGAAATGTGTATTTCTATTGAAAGTAAAACTAAACTGGTATAATAAAGAAAGCTAGACTAGAAATAATCTCGCTCCTAATAGAGTGGTGCATACACACAGACAAGTAATAATATAGACTTTAATAGAACTTTGTTCTGACATAATTGAAAATCACATAACTTATGATATGGAGGTACCGCTACCATTTTCGTCAAGTAATGTCACTTCTGATTTCGCACGACTTTCTTAACCTATTTCGATTTTCTGAACATGTCGATCGGCTTTTACTAAACTTTTTACTTCTTCGATAGTAAAAATACTTTATCGTTATTCAGTAATTATTGTAAGTTCGTGTAATGTGTTCACATGATTCCGATGTCTCTTTTACCATCTACAAATCCATGTCTATTTGGGGAAAATAAATCTTCCTTATATTGAAAAAAAACAACAAGCTAATGACATATGACAACAGAGAAAAAAAAACTCAATAAGATTTGGCTGCATCCGGCTCCAAATAAACACGTATGTTCAATTAAAGACGGGATTGCGTAGTTGCGTACATAGAAGATGGAGACAAATCACCGGAGAGTGCCAACGTCCTAACAATTTATGAAGACCATTGAGCAGTCATTGGAGCGTGGTGAAACGCTTTCTATGCGCTCTGACTGACGCGGTGACGCGCAATTCTGTAGCCAATCACAAAAGGGAACTAATACTCTAGAGTCTAGAACGGGCGATCTCAAAATTTTAAATTGACATAGAACATTTTTTTCGTTATTCAAAAATCTAGTTTTTATAATGTTATATTTCGATTAGCCACAGACTGAAAATGAATCGGTCTAGAGAATTAATTTTCAAAATAACGGTGCTAAGTTCCGAATGAAAATTTTATGGTGCCGTGACTTGTCGGTATCTAACACTGTTTTAAGTTTTAAATTAGATTCACGCTGTCTAGATTAACGAGATAGCTTTTGAACACCATGCTAAATTGTGTTCTTTATATTGTTCTACCGTTTTGACTAAAAACGGTAACTTTAATACTAATATTAAAGTAACCGTTTTTGAGTTGGACTCATTACGAAGCTCGTCACTAATACTACGTTAATTTAAAAATTCTATAGATCCTTGGAGACATGACTCTCAATGGTCAGTAGGGTTAACCATACGGAAATAATGCTGTGACATGACAGCCATTATTTAACCGTTCATTAGCTATTTCATTCTGTTAAATGAGAGAAAATTTATCTGCAGATTACTCGAAACGTATAGAACGTAAAAAAATATGTTGTAAACAAAATATACGACGACGTAAAAACTGCCGTTTTCATCATACCCATTCAATTTCACTGTACCAAAAGCCAGCGCCACTGTATACACGTACTATACACACAATGGTGGACAATGGCACGGAACCACGGTTGGGTGCACATTACCACAAGGCCTTAGGAAGTCCGTCCGGCTTCATGTCTGATCATAACTAAACGAGTGTTCGTTTAGATACGGCTTTTAATTGTCTGCTGTCTTCAGTAAACAACTTAAAAGGCAGGATAATTGAGGGGAGAATTTAATTAAAGATACGTAGGTAGGTACTAATCCCGTTTGTAATAAAAATATGGAATTAATTATCTTTTTTATTTTTTGCTCATTTTGACATATCTATTATTTATTACTCTTAACTTTATTCTTGCTCTGTGATTTAATTGATCAGGTGACTTTAGAATTCTATTCAAGTTTTTTAAATATGTTCTTTTTTGTTACATGACTATTCTGACCTAAAAGAAAACTCCATGCTTGCTGTATAGACGTCATAAGATGACGTGTTTTAGGCCCGTTACACATCCTGCACGACGTCACTAACCCTCACGATACACATATATTTTTGGAATATATGTGTATTTTTAGGCCATGCAATAAAACCACCGATTTTGCTTTTGTGATAACTACGCTCGCTGTCAGTTGCAGAAAATTTTAAATAGGTAGGTACGAAGCTCTCTCAATTGACAGTTTGTGTAGAATATGAATATCAGATGAAACAACCCATTTTCATGTACCCAACGGTAGCCTTCCAATAAATCTAATAAATTGTACTAAACATGCGCAAGACCTTTGAAATGGGCCTTTAACCGAATACAGTAGCAACAATTAATGTGAATGCGATAATTTTATCGCATGGTCGAAGGTCAATCCGTGTCGCAAACCACGTAACATCACTTAGCACCTTTTGTACTAAACTTTGAATAAACGTGTATAATGGTATAGGAAAAAATATACTATTTCTTGCTAATTAATGCCTGCGATTTTGTCTGCGTGGAATTTAGAAAAGTTTCCTATATGTTAATCCAGGTTATAAACTATCTGTGTGCCAATTTTCATCCAAATTCGCTTAGCCGTTTTTGCGTGATTTAGTAACAAACAACCAAACATACAAAGTTTTACATTTATAATATTACTAGCTGTTTCCCGCGACTTCGTCTGCTATCCAGGATAAAAACTAGCTTATTTCCTTTTCCAGGTCATGGTCTATCTGTGTGCCAAATTTAATCAAAATCCGTGCAGTAGTTTTTGCGTGAAAGAGTAACAAACATCCGTCCTTCCTCACAAACTTTCGCATTTGTAATATTAGTGTAGGATTAAGTAGTAGGAGTATTCGCGGATATTCTTAGTACCATCACTTATAATTAGTAAAGCTGTGGTTTAGTGTTAATTGCTACCTAATCAAGCAATGAAAGAAGTTGTTAATTTGTCGGGTGATAATAACATGCGTTACGAATATGGTACCTAAGTCTGTTTTAATACTTTGCAGCGTAAATGGTGAGACAAAATTTTTCATGCAAACTTTTTGGCAATGAGAAGAATATGCTTAATGAAAATAGTAAAAAATTAAACGAACGTCTTAGGAGAGTGTAAAGTATTGCATATTTCCAGTCATAACTCAGTAAACACACTTCTTCCACTCTTCATTTCGTTCATAGTATTTTTTTTTACAAATCTTATAGTTTCCTGTTCTTCATAGAAGATGGGCACGTTCCCATGGGAGCAACTAACAGCCTATTAAACATACTCTAATTAGTATAACTCAGCTTGATATATAATTCTGAGAACTGGTTTTATGTCGCGTGCAACTAGAAGTCATTAGGCCTTCAAACTGTTGGCCACGGTTATTCTATTAAACCGGTAGAAGAGACCTGCCATTACATGGGGCGCGAAACTCGGGCCAATTTCGAGATCCACTATTAAGGCGAGTATATAGTCGTGATATGATCGCTTTTAAATGAGCCTACAGAAAATTCCAGAAAAAATATATATGAAACTTTGATATGTATCCTTTAATCTGAGCATGTGAAAATGAGGATATATTGAAATGAGGTTGTTTTCAACTTTAAATTCGCTACTGCTTCTAAACTACAAGTGATATTTTCACGACTTAGCGACGATAATATTGGTAAATCATTTATGTTACAACTGAGCATTTTTATTTCAAAATAATAATATTTTTTTTATAAAACGGAACTTTAACAGCGGGAATTTAGAAATATTTGCTAGCAGGTCCGTGCGACCACTGTATGGGGTTACGGGTCGACGACTATACTCATCTTAAGTTTATAATGAGGGAATTATTCAGCCCGCGCTTCAAAACGAACTCACGTATCGTGTTTTCATCATCTTTAAAGCGCCCGACCAAATTGCTGAAATTGCTGACGATACAAATGCAAGGACGTGCATCTTCTAAAATAGAGAATTTGATTTTTATCGTATAGATTTTAAGGTCCAATTTTGATGTGGTGTAAAAAGTAAAGCTGGGTAGATAACTCATATCGATTTTAATAATACCGATTATGGGTGATCGATCAGATTGATTGCTTTCCATTGCAAAACACTTTTGTTCTTTATTCAATTGTTTGAAAGTGGGTGGCCGAGTGTTCTTTTTTCGAAATGACATTATGGCGCTTTTGTTTTTATTTATTATTTATTACAAGAGCTATTGTTTATTAGCCGGCGACCAATCATAAAATGTTCACACTGCTTTAAAAAAAAAAGGAAAAAAAATTGTAAAAGATGGAAATATTTTTACTTCAAATAAAATATTAACGAATTAATTTATATCAAATTTTAATTATCGATAATAAATCTTATTATGAAGAAGGCTGACTGCCTCGCCTATTGATTAGTCAAATTATTTCTTTCACGTTTTCTTTATGAGTTTTATTGATTATCTTTTAATTTATATGTAAAATAGTGAGATAAAGAAAAATAGTGTCAACGTTAATTAAGATGAAAAAATATATATGAAAGACAAATTTTAAAATGGGCCTTTTTCGAACTAAAATTAAGTACCTTTATACTTTTCGCAAAATATAAAATATTAATATGATTTGTAGAGTCGAGTGAAACCTGCACAGCATTGACCTCAGACCTCTCTGCATGTTACCAACCGGCTCTGAAAAAATCCGTGCCAATGCCACTTGGGGAACAAAAAACAACCAGAGAGGTTTTTAAATGAATTGTCAAACCAGTTAAACAGCCTGTGTAACATTTTTTCACTGAAATTTATAATAACCGGTAAAATAAAAAGGCTGAAGAGATTTCTTAGCTGAATTTTATGTGAATTTTTGGCAAAACTGTTGTGTCGTAGTACTTTCAGTCTGTGGATAAAAGGCTGTTACTCGCGACATGGTGGCTGCGACTTTAGTAAGATTTGTCTCTGGAAACCTGGCAATAACTATTCATTAAAAAAATACTTTTGAATTTCGAATAAAATTGTTTTTCTTATAGTCTGTACAATAAAAATGTAAAACTCCTAAACAAAAATGTTTAATTGGCATCGTTTACGTAAACGTACAAGTGACGTAGGTACAATAACAGTAACTTCAGAAATAACTTTATACAATAGCATAGTTCCCGCCACGTTGTATCATAACAATTGCATATTTATAATGTTATGCCCTATTCATAATATTATTAAGCATTTAGGAATGGCATACGCGTTTTCGATGATATAATTTACAAAGTCGTGAGGCATGCATCCAATTATAATATATGCGATGCACGGATGCCGTGAGAAAGTGTTTCATAATGTTATAGAAAAGAATGATGTGACTTGTTTCCTCAATACGTGTCAAACAACGGATGCTTTGATGACTTATGATTATCTATGTATTAATTTAACTTTTTAATTATTAACTTATTAATTATCTATGGATTAATTTAATTTAACTTTTAACTTGTTGCAGATGTTCATTGATACGTTGGCGTTCGAATTTCGAATCATCCAAGAACAAGACACGACCTAGACTTGATTGTAGGGAAGTTAATAATTTGAAATTGGAAATAGAGCGTGACTATTTTTAGATAAGTTTCCTGTATGTTTCTTTATGCCATTCGTTAAAATAATATCGAATGATGCGTTTGACCAACACCCAAAAATAATTATTATAGGTCATCAATCAGGCAACCATTGCGCAAAGACGCAAACTTATCAAGGCTTCGAAGTATCTTAAAAGTTTATTAACTCGAATACATTTTTAACTGGCACTACGTAGCTATTCAATAAAACGTATTTATAAATATTTCTAAGATATATCTAAGATTGTGCTACGCAAAGCATGCAGAGATCTGACAGCATAACTTGTAACTACTCATTTGACTGCACAATCTTTATAAGCCGGATATTTAAAATTAATTGCACCTTCAGTCAATTACATAGTGTCTAATATCGATCAACACGTTCAACAGGTGGCTATTACCTTTTACCATTGAAGGAAAAAAAAGAAAATCCATAGAGGTGGCAACTGGCTGGCAAGAACTCGGCGAAAAATACGTTTTTAACATGATTAAGCTGAGTCACGAATGGTCACGAACTATTCTTGTTCTAAATTCAAAAACAGCTGAGTTAATGACCCTTTAAAAGGTAGTTTGAATAAATTATGAGCCGCTTATGAATTTGATTGGTACTTAAATCGAATTAAAGTATCTATCTACAATTGATTAATGATTGGTAAGTTAGATTTTATCTGACAGGAAGGTTGATTATAGTAATTTTATTTATAGGTGCTTTTAAAGTGAGCTTATGCACACTTATTGAAATTGTAAACAAGAAATCTGCATTAAACTTATCTTATACATGCACATAGTCTTTACTCGATCACGTGTGAATGACTAAAGACATCGACATAAGTTTATTTTTAACCAAAACTTTCTCGTCAGCATAAATCTAAACAGCAGCAGCTACAGAATTTTAATAAATGTATTACCTAAAAGTAAATACACACCCAAAATTATATAAACAGCCAAAATTTCTCTTATGAGGGTCATCCGTTGACCGAGACCTAGTGTTATATAATATGTTATCAGACGTTATTGTTATGTTGGCGAAAGTGCCAACTGCCAAGTGTCTTACTGTTCGACGTCGGTTTAAAATTCGAATTTCTCCGGGACCGGTTTGGTGGGAGTTAACTATTACAATAGAAATTATTGATATTGTTAGCTGTATTAGTTTAGGTACGCCTAGAGCTTGAGAGTTGGTTGATTGGTGGCTTGGTGGTGCTGATTTTATCATTTTATACTAGTTAATGAGGAGAATAACAGATCTGATAATGAAAATGGCACCTACTGGGCCCAAAGGCGACCGCATTGCCATAACCGTTTAGTTACTTGTTTAAGATTTAAGAATCTATTTTTCTTAGATCCAGCAGGAAAACTTTCGAAACATTTGCTACTTATTGCATTAACCTTAAGCTTTAACTGGATATTTGAAAACAGCACATACCTAATTATCCAGTTAGTACCTATGTATTTTTTTTTTTTTAATTTTGAAGCAATATTTATGATGGGAGAACCTTTTAAACATAACCATTCACGTAATACCTACATTCATGACTGAATGAATAATATTTAGAATAGTCACTACAGCACAAGGTAATGATAAACAATAACAACGGCAACGGTACGAATATGGGAACAACGAGGTCGGTGAACTTTTTGCTTTGCCACTCATTATGTGGTGCAAACGCTGCAATTATGTCAGCTGACAATGAGAATACTGTCAAGACATCAGTATGTAAGAATTGCAAAGCTGACATATTACTTTTTGTTCACGGAAGGCATGGAATAACTTAAATCAGATTATAACAGAATAGTTTTATGTTTACAGACTATAACCAACAGAGTGATATGTATAATTAATAATGGATAAAGAAGCACAAAGAAGGACATCAAAGAAAAGATGGATGGATAATGATTGTGCGAAGAATGATATGAAGGAAAAAGGATTTAAAGATAACAAGGACAGAGGAGAAAGGAAGAGAAAATATATTGTGCCGATTCCAAGAAATATAAGAACAGAGCAGGCAGAACAAATAAAGCAATTTAGGTAGAAGAAAATAAACTTCTTAATTCCAAAAAGAAAGCTGAGTCATTAGATTCGTTTGCAAACGATGCTAATAAAATCCTTGAAGCTAAAAATATAAGATGAGTAACCACGTCAAATCTGTATAAAAAGTCACATACGGTAAATATCTATGAAGTATTTACATCGTATGCTTCATTCGTGGAAATTTTCCGCACAAAGCACATAATGTGACCTTTTGAGAAATTAATTTTGTGTTTAAAGCAGTATTAGGCATAACTAAGTGTGTGACGACGACGTCCATTCGTGTCGCGGTTTTTTATGAATATTAACGCTCTTGACATTTCGATGAAGTCCACGACAAACTGATTGTCTGTTTTTGTTAGTTTTGCAACGTCATTAAATAATTAATTAATCTGTGCTTCTGTTCGGACAATTTTAGTGTTTGCAAGACCGGTTATGTCTTAGGAAGGGCAATGCACTCTAGGGCTATATATACCAGGTGTCACTTAAATACCGCACGACCTCTTAAGGGGTCATTGTACTCATCATTATGAACCACTTTTACTATGGGACCAAATCTGAACTCACGAAAAAAAAATCTGCTGTTCAGTACATTTTGACGAATTATGCGAACATAAATGTACTGAACATTTGTTTTTTTTCGCGATTTCAGATTTGGTCCCATAATAAAAGTTGTTCATAATGATGAGTACAATGACCCCTTAAGAGGTTGTGCATTATTTAAGTTACACCTTGTATATATATATATATATATATACACAGTCTGGCCATAAATACTGTTACAATTAAAAATAAGAAAGATATTACATTTGAATTTGGAATCTGTCATTTTTATACGATTGTTCATTGACTTTTCTAATTTTGGCGCCAATACATTGTACAATATTTTGCGATATTAAAATGGAGTGGGGTGATAAAGAGAACCGAATCGCTGTGATTGCATTACACAAAGTTGGTATGGAGCCAAATGCAATTTTTAAAACTCTCCATAAGCTTGGTATTAGTCAAATGTTTGTGTACCTGGCTATTAATAGGTACAATGAGACCTCCGAGACCTCCTCTGTTTGTGACAGAAAAAGATCTGGCCGTCAACGTAGTGTTCGTATGAAAAAGGTGGTCAAAGCAGTAAGGGAAAGATTTCGAAGAAATCCTGTCCGAAAGCAAAAGATTTTATGAGAGATGATTGATGGATGGAGATGAAGATAGCACCCAGAACCATGTCGCGTATTTTAAAAGATGACTTAGGACTTGCAGCCTATAAGAGACGCAATGCTCATTTTTTAACTGATAATTTAAAAAAGAATAGGGTGGTAAAATCGAAACAACTACTGAAGCGGTACGCAAAGGGAGGTCACAGAAAAAAATTGTTTAGGGATGAGAAAATCTTTACAATTGAGCAACATTTTAACAAACAAAATGACCGTATTTATGCTCAAAGCTCTAAGGAAGCTTCCCAATTAGTCGACAGAGTGCAACGTGGGCATTATCCGACTTCAGTGATGGTTTGGTGGGGTGTTAGCTATGAAGGAGTGACTGAGCCATATTTTTGTGAAAAAGGTATCAAAACATCGGCACAAGTGTATCAAGATACCATTCTTGAGAAGGTAGTTAAGCCCCTTAACAACACCATGTTCAATAACCAAGTATTAACAACAAGACTCGCCGCCGTGTGATAAAGCTCGGTCCACGCAGTGAGTTGGTTGTAAGTGAACGTTTCGGACTTCATCAGAGCTGAAGACTGGCCGTCATCTAGTCCCGATCTTAATCCGCTGGATTTGTGGTCAGTTTTAGAGAGTACGGCTTGCTCTAAACGCCATGATAATTTGGAGTCCCTAAAACAATCCATATGATTGGCAGTGAAGAATTTTCCCATGGAAAGAGTGCGTGCTTCTATTGATACCTGGCCTCAACGTTTAAAGGACTGTATTGCAGCCAATGGAGACCACTTCGAATAAGCTTTTTATATTTTAAATTGTTTTATATTTATGTATTAAACTAACTTACTGTAAAAGTAATAAATATGATTTGCAATAAAAAAAAAATTTTTTCTTCGTGACAAAATTTATGGCAAGACTAGGTATATATATATATATATATATTTGAAAATGTGACATCGAGATGACGAGATTTTTTAGGATTACGCACAGTAAACTTTTATTGGGTTCCTGTGGGAACCACGTCTTAACTTTACAATTGAGGGGTGCCAAACCATAACGTTATAAATGCCAAAAAAAAAGTTTTTCAGTAGACACAAAAACTGTTTTAATTGTTAAATAAAAAAATAATACAATTTGTATTAATAAACTACACTGCACTTACAACGTTATGGCTTGGCACCCCTCAATTATAGTACGCATTATGCCCATTTAATTTCAATAGGGGCATCATGCCTGAGTAAAAAAAAAGAAATTCTATTTAGTCCGTCAGTCAGATAATAAAAAGATATATTAGATACGTATTTTTTGCTTTATCATATTAATAAAAAATGACATAGATAACTCGCTTTAAAGTTCGGGAGTGGGGGCTTGCTACGTCACTTCTACGTATAAAATCTACGAAGACATGATGTCATGCCAAATTTTAACTCAATATATCGCCGTAATCTTTTGATTACGTAGAAAAAGAAAAAATACGTGTCCAATATATTTTAATAATCTACATGACGGACAAAAAAACGTTTTTTAGTCATCATCCCTATTATATTGCCATCAACAAACACGTGAACCAAGTAATTTGAACATACCTTAAATATTAGCGAAGCTCCAAAAACCGTGTACCACAATCTGAAATCAAAACAGAAAATTTTGAAAACTTATTAACCGTAACATCGATCATAATCATAAAATTACAACTCTTGAAGAACTACCAATTATTTAAACGCCTTTTAATAACATAAACAATGACGCCCACATTACGGAAGTCCAAAATGAGATTAAGTAATAATAACATTATCTGTATAACGTATTACTTAAACGAAAGTGAAAATAACGAAAGTGGTAGAGGTCCAATGGCTCGATGGCCGCCATATTGACGAAACAAATGATGCGCGCGTATTTCGAACCTGTTCTTGTGTGGGTGTGTTACACACGATTGCAATAAAGCGGAGTTTACATTATGAAACTAATGTCGTGAAACAGTAGCTTGACTTTTCTGTTTCGGACTTTAGCTAACTAACACCCAGTTATTAAAAAGCTGATAAATTCAACTTATACGCTGTCATATAGACAAATAATAAAAATTATTTCAGCCAACTAATCTGAGCATTTAAAATAATATGACATCGTGTTAGTTGAATTTATCAGCTTTTCAAAAACGTTTCGTTAGTTAGCTACAGCCCGAAACAACAGTCAAGCTACTGTTTCACGACACTAGTTTCATAATGTAAACCTCGCTTAAAATGTAGACACACGCAGTGTTTTTACTCATGGCGTCTTAGTAGTCGAAGTTTTTGCGCGGTCATCTCACCTGTCAAGAATCAAGATTATTATTTTGTTCGTATTGGACGACTTGTAGTCTTTTTGATGTGTAACATCTTTCCTCTCGCTTTTCTGCAATCTGTGGGAGTGATTACGTGAACAGGGACGGAATTGTGTAACAGGAAGGGCGCGTTCAGATTAGACGACACGTTCCCGCTACGCGAACGTCACGCGGGTCAGTACCCGCGTCTAACTCGCTTTGAAAGTTTTATACTGGGTGACTTTTGTACCGACTTGAAAAAATAGGGTATAATAGGTGAACGGAGTAGAAGCCTATGGCATACCTAGTTTTTTTTTAATAATATCGAAATTCAAATCATACGCATTTTTAACGATCTATATAAAGCTTTTTCAAAATTTCTGTTTTGTTCTAGTTTACTTCAAATGTGTAGTGTTTATTGATAGAGCAATTTCTGTCTAAGCTATCAAAAAAAAAAAAAAAACTAGATATGCCATAGGCTTCTACTCCGTTCACCTATTGTACCCTATTTTTTCAAGACGGTAAAAAGAAAATCATCCAGTATAATTTGAGTCTTATGACACATCAATAGATCTGAAATTGCATTTATCGAAGTCGAAACGCACACGCCTCGCGCCCGCCTCAGCTCACTCAGCGTTTACCCCGCACACGCGCTGCACCCACCCCGCATACACCTCGCGCCCGCGCTTCGTCTAGCGTCGTATTGACTGATCAAGTTTAGTCGCGTGGCGTGTTTTTTGATTAAATAACACTAGTAGTATAAGTGGCGAGCGCAGGTGTAAGACGGGTACAACGCGTGTGCGGGTCCTGTGCGTGGTCGGTGCGGGTTATCTGAACTCGGCCGAAGCCGGGGAAGCGCGCGTTTTGATTTGACCAATGAGCGCGCGCGGTGCTAGAGTTGGCCGTCAGATGGTACCAACCCAAACAAATGTCAGATGTTACACATCATATGCGACTACTGTAATGCTCGTTTTGTTAAGATTTGTACTTATAAAAGTCAAAGGATTATCTAGGTAGCTGTCACGAAAGATATAAGTAAGGTATTCGTTTCGGTATAGCGGGCCTCCTTTAAATAAAGCTTAATATTTCTTGGTTGTGACTCACTCTTTGTTTGGATAATAACAGAACTGAGTTTAGGCCATGACATTCAAATAAATCTGAAGTCCAGTTGGAACTAGAATTGTCAACTCCTAACATATAGAATAGCTAACATTTTGAACCAAGTCACGTTTCAATTTTGGTGTAGGTCCTCATTGTGTCGAAATACCGCTAAGCCGGTAATAAATTAAACTGGCCAAGCATCAGCTGGATGTATTCTACGTATATCAACACTTAAATCTGGCTAAATAAGGGAGACCTGTCTTAAAGCTGCAACGATATGATCTTCAGGGTTAACTGATGGTGGTTCTCCATTACAAGTCTAGTTGCCTTTTGAGGAAAATTCTGTATCACCAGTACTTATTACTGTGGTTTTCGTGTTTGGAATATTTTATAGGTCGAAATTGTTTACCTACAATCTTTTTGTTAAAACAAGAGACGTTGATCTCTAAACATTTAAATTCTTAGAACATATAGAAGGAGTCTTAACATCTTTGTGCTTCACGATCTAGAGCTCTTTTGAAAGCCATCGCTGAGATATTTGGTAAATTTAAATGATTCACGTCAGATATCGCGTGAAAATCTTTCTTGTAAATGTGCGTGCTGCCAACATGACGACCTGACTATGACAGATGGTATTACTATGTTGGTACATACTGGTAACAGATGGTTAAGAATTTCTTACGTTGCGTAACTTGAAAACTTGCTTCGGAGATTTCGTCTGTACAACATACATACCTACTCTTTGATATACCTATAGGAGCTGTAACTTGTATAAAGTTAATTAATTTTAAAGCTTTTAGAGGCATTGCAAGTTGCAATTCATAATGATGATGTATAGACGATGATGATGCATAGTTGAGATAGATTTGTGAGAGTAGTTTGTGGTTGGTTACATAATTGTTACTAATTCTTTCCAAAGTTTATCATAGAATTTTGTATTATCAGATAAGCATTCTTGCCATGTAAAATACTGGTATTCAGCTGCACCCGGTTACACTAAAAGCATGAAAAGGGTAAACAGACGATGATGATCAATTAATTTTGTATAATATTATCTCTAAGTCGTAGTTGTAAGTAAGTTGTGTCTAAGGGTTAAAACAGCTACAGTAATAAACACTAACACTTTTTTATTTCTCCGTTTGGCTTCGCACAACACTAACAATTGTTTGTCATTTGTTTTTTTTTTTTTGTGAGATTGTTTAGAATTAACTCATTAACTCATTCCAAATTGTCCAGTTGCTTTTATATTCCAGCAACAAGAAGGATCTATTTCCGTTTCAAAAAGCTATAAACAGACTGTCGTCAATTTATTCAGCCAACACGGAGGTTCTATTTTCAAATTATAGTTATAAATAGCCAGTTATATCGCCGGGTATAACGTGTTTCCTCCCAGACAGATGGACGGTCGGCGTTGATCGACACGTATGGCGGCAATGAACTCGACGCTGCCATTATTGAATTCTAATAAGCGCCGTAATGAACTGTCTTGCGCACTAGATTTTTTGTGAAGGTTTATTGATGTTATGCAATAACCGATAAATCTGGGAGAGATTTGTTTGGTGTTATGGAAGTTGGCGAGAAAAAAACAATATATGGAACAAAATATGTTATTGATAATGATACATTAGGTATTTTATTTCTGTAAGTAGGTTTGTACAAACACTTTTACATGTCAATCATATTTCAAACACTAGATGGTCGGCGTTTGTTTCTAATCTGACAACTCTGAGAAAGGTCGAATCAAACTCAATGGCCACAGGCTCTTTTAAGGTCCAGACATAATCTCGGTCAGATCACGTGAGGACTATTGCTGTCTGAAAAGGGTCTTTTGAGGAAAGTACCACACAGCTTGTGCAGCTTGTTAGATTTGGAGTGATTTATTTGTGGGATTATCATAACTTTATTCATCGACCGTATCTAATGTTTGTTTGTAAAGGTCTGTTTGGTTATTATTATTTGTTTGTCTTTGAGGACACAATGGCGCCGATTCCCTTGTTCACAAACTAAACTAAATTTAAGTTCAGTGCATCTTTTCTTTCTATTTTATTAAGAAAAGAACAGAAGATAAATATTAGTTTAGTCCTGTCGAATTAAGATACTCCATAGACAAGTTTAGACGTGATAAAATATTGGCTAGGTACTTACTAAAAATACGTCAATTTACGTCAGGCGCTGACTAATTTGACAGGACTAAACTAATATTTATCTTCTGTCCTTTTCTTAATGAAATAGAAAGAACAAGATGCACTGAACTTAAATTTAGTTTAGTTTGTGAACAAGGGAATCAGTGCCAATATCGTTTTCACCCCACTACCTCGGAAAGATTCTGTACGTATATATCATTCGAAATCTGAGTGCAAAAGTGCATATTATCCGCTAGCGCGGAAAGATTTTTTTTTTAATTCGGACCCCTCTATTCAGTAATTTTCCATACCGCCAGTCCACTGAAAATGCATTAATACTTATTTCCTGTCAGTGCACCAACCTCATTTTTAGAATAATCGCACTGGCCAGCAGGACGACTGCATAAAAAAAACACTAATTTAATATATCATTTTCTTCGCTGTAGTGAGGTGTGAAAAGTTGTGTGTTTGACAAATAACTATTTCACAAACCATGTGAAGCCAAAAGAAAAAAAAAACTATTTCTCTTAGTTTGTCCACCTGACTTGCTAGGTGCGGATTACAAGTCGTTCGTATCATATCACAACAGGTAAGAACTATTAAAAGTCGACACCTCAATTATTAGACAAGTAGGTATATCTACATTCTTCTGTAAATTATGCACACAAGCTGATGTTCACAGACCGGAGGAATTTCCCACACTTAATTATTCTCCAACTATTGTTTATATGCATTCCCAGTTAGACATTTATATTCTCTAACGGGAAGAGTATAACTACCAAACTAACAAAAGCCAGCCAACAACAAGTTTTTACTACCAACCAAGAGGTTACGTTACCAGAAAAATCTTTTGAATTCCTTTACATACAAATATTCGAATTCTATGTAGGTATTCTACTACCTACGTATCATGATTGATGTGTAGGTATATTCTTTCTACCTAGTTATGCACTACATTTATGACGGAGATATACGAGGCTAAATTCTCAAGCCAGGATAGTAAGCTTAAAGCTAGCAAGTTTGTCAATGACTGCGCAGTATTCAATATCTGGCAAATTACTAACAGGATGGTCCAAATAGTGACGTCAAAAAGAAAAATCCCCATGAATGTTCCGCGATTTTTGTAGTTTTCAAGTTATTTTTGTAGATTTCTGCCATTGGCGCTTCAAAAATTCATATCTTTTTTTGTAGTGTGTATTTTGCACATTTCTTTTTTATGACATGTTCTTCTTGAATGTTACTTTCATGTCACAAAAAAAAAACTGAAAATCATGAAATGACAGTAAGAAGTGTCATTTTACTGCAACTAATTAAAAGTCCGACTATAGCTTCATTTCTAGGCTAATAAGCGAGTAAGCTAACGTCTCGAGCTAGGATAGTTTTATAGGATGTGGTTCATATTTTGAGCTAGTAGAACCCTCACTACTGATTGACTGATTTTACTATCCTGACTTGTGTACAGCTTCATGTAGCCGGCGAAGCTAATATTTGCAGTTCATTTTACTTCACGGACGTGTTGTAACCTAAATCACTGCAATGATACTGGCGTACAATAATCTAGAATCAACTAAACAGCACTAGCATGTGCCAAATCAGGACAGCAAGCCAGGAGATAGTACGAGTATACCGGGGTCCTAGCTTGCTATCTAGCTTTAAAAACTAGCCTCGTGTATTTCGGGCATAAATAATTGTAAGAGTTATAACGTTACGAAAACTAAACAGTTTATTGCGATGTTAAAATAATAACTCCAGCCGTTATTACAATGTTCCAATGATATGACATAACACTAAGTGATTTGACAATTTATTACCGCGCCATGTCTTGAAATGACATTAATGTTTAGAACCGTCCGCGTCAGTAATTTTAAATGTGTTCGCTTTTGATTGAACGTGTTATACATGTTTTCGATTTGCTATAGGTACTAATTTATTACATGTCGGATTTGAAAAGGTTTCTTTTTTTTGTCTGTAATGGTTGAGTTGAAAAAATTGTTTACCATAGTGTCGTAATTGAAAAACTAATTGAAAATCTAAATATGAATTTAAACATCAGTTATATTCGTTTGTTTTTCTATTACGACTAAAAACAAATTTAATAGAAGTTTTTGTACAAGTGTTCTTAAAAAATACCACTGACAGAATTAGAATGACACAAAATATTTAAAATTCGAACAAAAGACTGGCACAACTAAGGCGTGGTAGACACAATACGGTCTTCATGTGCGTTTATAATTTGTCTCGTTAGTATTGGCCTCCCGACCGCTTCGTGTTAACCTATGACCACCTGTTTGAGTATTGTTCCTAGCATATAGGTACCTATGTGACATGGAGAGAGAAAAGTACGCGTCAAAGACGACTGTACTATGGGATGAGATAAAACCGTAGAAGGAATGGAAAAAGCAACTATCCATATGAAAAAAACCGGTCAAGAAAGAGTAGGACTCGCGCACCTAGGGTTCCGTAGCATCATATATATAAAAAAAATGTGCTATTTAGAGACATCGTTTTATTTTTCCTATAATCTTTACATACACTTCTATCACACAGAATAATTTCAGATTTTTCTCTATGCAAACATCGGAGATAAGGGGAACGGTATATTTTTTAAATTTTTCATCAAAAGTCAAAAACTATGCGGCCTAAAAACAAAAAACAAAAAAAAATTGAAACTGTGCAAACAGCGCTCTTTCATATAATATGCCGCATGCCCTAGTAGGCCCACTTCGAATTTTTAAGACCCCTTTCAGTCCCTGTTGCAATAAAAATATATTATTTTATTTCTTTATATTTTCAAAATAGTTGGGCAAACGTCATTCTAAAACTATTCCTAAATTCAACTTGATGGCATTAGCAATTCTTGAGATATCCAGCTGTGACAGACGTACAGACAGACAGACTGAGTCGCACCATAAGGGTTCCCTTTTACCATTTTGGTACGGAACCCTAAAAACATCGCTAGCATTACATTAAAATCTAGAAGCAGCTTGGCACTGGGAATAACGTAGAAAGAAATCAATTGATATGATAATCTGCTCCACAAAACAATCGCATGTGCTATTCACAACTGAACAATAAGCCTTAAAATACCATAATGCACCGATCAAAAGAATATATTACAGTCACATCAATAGATACTTCATTATTTTTTTACTGGCAATCACTTTCTTAATATTGTCTTGTAGAATTAGTTGCCATATCCAACGGACTACTCTCATTGTGAGCCCCCAGCCGTTATGTAAGCCTGTGAACGGCATGTTCTCTCCAAGCCTATTGTGACATGGGAATATAAGCTTTCTACGCAAGTATGTAATAAAAAAGAGCAGTTTTGTCGATGACTGGATCACCAAGCCAACGATATTGTTTTGTTTTTTTAATTATGTGTCACATTTTACACACACACGAAGTTACTTTGTGGTGGAAAGTACATAACACAAGAGACAAACTTAAGAACATAATAAGCAGTTATATTTTTTTTAACTATTATCTTTTATAAGAACATAATATCATAGAAAATAATTATATAGCTTCTGTAAACTTCCTGCATTAAAATTTTCTCTATCAGTTACGGGTCGTCAGAAGCCTGAAAGCCTGACAACCAGTCTTACCAAGGGGTATCGTATTACCCAGTAACTTGGTTGTGGAGGTCAGATAGGCATTCGCTCCATGTAAAATACTGGTATTCAGCTGCATCTGGTTAGACTGGAAGCCGACCTCAACATATGAAAAGGCTAGTTAAGATTGATTGATTTAAGTTTACCCAATAAAATATGTTTGGCGCAACATAAAAACCCAGGTATTCAAAAAATTCATACAGGCCACAGAGTTTGTGTAACACAAACATGTTTCTATCAACAACGTCAAGCATACCAATAAAATTAGGAAACACCTGGGCATACACAGATGTATGAAATATTCTAATTGAACTTAAATGTTGCGTAAAATGAACCAGTCTTGGTATTCTCCATGTTTAAAAGCCGGCGTTACAATTTGAATTTCGAGTTACTTTTAACCGACTTCGAAGAAGGAGGTTCGCTATTCGACCCGTTTGTATGTATGTAAGTTTGTATGTCCGCGATTTTCTCAAAGACTAATGAACCAATTTTGATGGTTCTTTTTCTAGCTTGATCTATGTACATACTTTTAAGAAGGTTTTTGTATATAATACATTAGGTAATTAAACTTATCTACGAAGTTATATACAAAAAAGTACTGTATCTCCGGCATTTCTAAGCGGATTTTGATGATTCTTCTTTTCGTTCGTCTTGGCCTTATGTAATTGTATATTCAACTAAAATGGAAAAATAAATTTACTTTAAAAAAGTAAAAACCGACTTTAAAAACCTAAAACGAATAAAATAACTTTCATAAAAACTTAACAGCTTCTGAAGTCGGTGTCTTCAATTCTTCAATGTCAATGCACCTCAGCTTGGCACCGACTTCAGAAGTTGTAATTTTTTTAAGAAAGTTATTTTATTCGTTTTGAAGTCGGTTTTTACTTTTTTATATGCAAAATTTTATAAACTGACGTACCATCGACATGCAGAAGAAGAAGAGACAAAGATCGCACAGAAGAGAGAGGTCTGGAGGAAGAAAGAGAAATAAGTGTATTTAGAAATACATACATACATAAACTCACGCCTTCTTCCCTAGGGTTAGGCAGAATCTACAGAACACCATCTGCTACGATCCTTACGTACTCTTTTGGCTTCGTTTACGTTCTTATCATCCGTTTAAACTATTCTGAGTAAAATACGCGAAGATATTTAAATAGAAGAAATAGTTGACGTAACTATATGTATGGGTATGTTTTTAAAATAAGAATCGTATATAGCATAAACAATGACGTCATATTAAATGCGACTTAAAAAGATGAGCTCAGTCAAATCAATGAGTGAAGTAACTCGTCAGATCTTAATTATTAGTTCAAGTTTCCTGTCCAACATTGAAGCTATTTAACAAAAACAAGGTTCTGTTCCGTTTTTTTTTTTTCGTTGAAATATGGCAGCTGATATGATTCCTTATCGCACTTTATACAGGTGATTTAGTTCATAAATATTTACGTTAAAAAACAGATGGAACTTCCGGAAACATATGCAATGAATTCCCCAAGTATTAACTGACAAAGTAATACATATTACCATTATTTTTCGACTCCTGTTACTGTGCCCATCAGATACAATAATAAACTGACATTCCTGACATTTTCAAAAATTAAAACAAAAGAACATAGGATTCACCCAATCTTGTTACTATTTTTCAATTTCCCGCGCGTGCCTGTAATAAATATGTCGCGAAGAAAACGCGGGAAATGTGAACATTGTATAGATCTACAAATCGTGAAGGTATCCATCGCATTTAATTTATAAATTAGATTTTACCTGCATTACTATGATAAATCTTCAGAATTCCAGCATTCCAAGCAACATCCGAAGATATTATTTACATTTGATCACGTATCGCCGTATCTAAGATGGCCGTCGCATCTGTCATGTTGGTACATTTGGATACACGTAAAAATCACGCACGATACAGTAACGTGAAGGTATGCGAAGCATCAGTTTCTGTGCATGAGCACGAATTAATCGTCGAATCAGGATATCTTAGTTGGAGTAACCATTTCTTTGCACTTTTACGGACAGTCATTCGTACCTGGTAGGTTTACCAGGATTCAGCGTTTACCATTGCCGGAAAATGGCTCCGGCCAGAAGTTTTAAATTATGATTATTATGGTCAGTAAAATTAGCGCTATGACCAGATTAACTGGAAACATCGACAAGCTTCATGTGCCGAATCTAAAACTTGTTTGAAAAGGTTAAGTAATTATACAAACGCTTTTTTGTGCAGAATCTAAACACGTATATAAAACTGAAAGCGTTACTTTGTACCTACAGTCTGGTCATTGTGAATTAAATTTGTATAATCTGAAACAAAATAAATGATCAATTTCTTTTATATTGTGATATTGTTAGGGTATTTTTTGCGAACGAATTTTGTGGAAAATTACCTGTTTATTAGTTTATTAAAGGCACTCTCGCCTTCAAACCTACAACAAAAACCTCTTTGAATAATTTTAAAACATGGCAACACTACTTATTACGCGCCAAAGAAATACACTCGCGTTCATAATTGTTAATTGTTACTCCACGTTCGTCATAGAATTAATGTAATCGTTAGAACTGTTAGAAGCCAGAGTATATGTTTTGGTTTCACTTTACAGAAAAATGCACGTAGGAAGTTTTTGTGCAAAATAAAATTACTTATATCAATGTAACACCTGATTTTAACCTTTATTTATGTGTCGTATTGTGTATATCTTTTGTTAGAGATCCTAAATATATAAATTAATAAATCAATTAATTTAATTCCAAAGCTCACTCATCCGACATGCGCCAAACCAGAGCGAGGTGGGACGAACGGAGTTTGACTTCTCCGAATAGGACTGGCCAGCAAAAATACCGAAAAGTGTTAGTGAGAAGCAAGAGGCAAAATGGTATAATAAAGGGCTTTGGAGCATTGGTATGGCCAAACGGAGCATAGACAATTTAAAAAATATTTCTTTTTAAAATTCTATATGCTCTGTTACTTTAAAATAAACCCATAATCCCCTTATGTCTTTAATGGAGAACGTGTACATGAAATTTTATTGAAATTGCTTTAATTACAATCGAATAAAATAGTTTCTATTCATAGAAAATGCAAATTTTTAGGAAACTGCGATTTTTTCGTATCGACCAATTTGTGTCAATCGTGTTTTGGCCCTCATAGTTTGCTAAAAATAATATTTAATTTTTATAATAATAGGCAAATTTGTAGTTATTGAGACAAAATTTGATTTTGCGTACAGCCGAAATGCGTCAAAATATCTTCTTTTGGACCCATTTCGTCGTAAGCGAACCACGATAAAGCTAGGGAAACATCTGGGATAAAAGACGCTGGATATTTCGCCGCGTTTTTCCGCTCAGGTTTGTCCCTAACCTGCAATCTCTTGGAAACCTTCCTTGAACTAAGATTATGACATAACATCACGCCTGTCATCCCCGAAGGGTTAGGCAGGGGTGTTAGGTACACCGATATTTCGCCAGTTATGTTTAAGTCCCATGTAATAGGGGGCGAGCCTATTGCCATCTACCGGACAAAAATTGAGACTCCACCGGGCTACTGAGAAATTTCAGATGGAAAAACCCAATAACAGTTTAGCTGTCCTGGGCATCAAACCCAGGATCTCACGCTCAGCAGTAGCGTTTGCGACCACTAGGCCAACGAGGCAGTGAGAAGATCAATATAAATATGGCCTACTAATATTCCCTCTATAGTAATAATAACTATAATGATTACTAAAACCTATAAATACAATAAGATGACCGTAATTAAACTTTAATAACATAAAAAAAATTAAATCATTGTTTCTTCATTATTTATAGATTTATACCACTGTGTGTCAGGCACAAAGGTATTCTGCCAATGGACAAGGACGTTTTTTTATTGATAGATTTCGTGATTACACACACACATGCTTACACGTCATGTAATAATCATCATCAACTAATCATGCTAATATTCGTTAAATTGTCTGGTGGATGCCAAACTTCATAGCTTGGCTCATCACCGCAAGGTTGCCTGCTTGTCGGTCTTCTACAGATTGTATTTCGGTGAGTGTGCCCGAGAACTTCACGACCTGATTCCACCGACTCCCTTCTACCATCGGACATTAAAACGCACTGCCAGTTACCATCGCTACCTGGTTGAAATTCCACCAATTCACACTAAGCGTTTCCAAATGTATTTTATAATGCGCACAGCAAAAGAGTGGAACTCACTGCGTCTGTGTTTCCGAGCGCATACAACCTTAATCTCTTCAAAGTGAGAGTGAACAGGCATTTTCTGGGTAAGATCACTCCATCGTCGACTTTGTCTCTGTCACCTCTGATCTAGACTACTAGAGTCAACAGCAAACCCATCTCAAATAAAAACTAAAATTTAAAAAAAAATCGTTCGTTCACTAGATTCCTTGGTTCGTTGGACCTGAATGAAAATGAACAAAATAAATGCACCTATTAGAAAATAAAAAAGAAATTTTAAACCGTAACCCATTTAGACTGTCCAATTCTGACGATGCAAATTATTTTTAACTACGATAGATGGACTTAAAGGGCTGATTTTTAGAGAATTACGAGTAAATATTGCGGTTTGACATTTTGACAGCTTTTGTATAAAAGACTAGCTTCTGCCCGCGACGTCGTCCACGTGAAATTTCTTGTTCCCCCGACCCACCCCGTCGTATCGCGTCGCCTGCGCGCGTTATTACTTCGTTTGCTCTTAGCGTTCTTTCTATTTTCTCTTTGCTCGGCACCTAAAGTTACTATTGTGATGTTAAATATGCCTCATATCCAACTGGCAGAGATTAGCGCGTTTAAACAAACAAACAAACAAACAAAAAACAAACTCTTCAGCTTTATTATTAGTATAGATATAGATAATTATGTCGAACTGCCTTATATATTTTTCAGGTAAAACTTTTGGTGTGACTGTTGAGAAATCAGCCCCCTTTTTTTGGGATGGGAAATCATCAAATAACTTCTCCCGCTCTGGGTGGAGCGGGAGGGCGTGTCAGACTTCTACTGACTAAAACCCACCCGTGTTCCTTCAGTTGCCTGTGCCAGGGCCACGGTAACTCTTTCAAACCTTGACCTTTAGGTATTTCCAAAAGTACTGAGCCTAAAATTTTGAAAAAAAAATATAGAAAATAGTTCAATACCTACAGATTACAGGAAAACCTATAAGAAGTCTATGGTCTTAAAATAACATGGTAAATCACTCAATATTGTGCGTATAAACTTACATTTGTCCATAGTTAAACGAAAAGGATCCAACCCACATTAGGTCGCCTAATGTGGGTTGGATCCTTTTCGTTTAACTATGGACATTTGTAGTTGGAATGTATGGAAGAACATGTTTTCAACTACAATGTTAAGTTTGTTCTTGGGATAAATTCATCCCAACTACGGAACCCTTCGTTGTGCGTGGTCCGACACGCACTTGATCGGTTTTTTTTATTATTATTTTAATCTTATTTTAGTCTGTGCTGAATAAATGTATTTTCTTTATTTTCTTCTTTCTTTCTTTCTTTATACCTTTAACGTCAATCTGACAATAATAAACCAGTTACTCCTACACAAGGCTTTACAATTCCGCAAGGAGACACGCACATGGACACACCAAAGACAATAAAATAAAGTTTCTAACATACCAATACAAAACAACTTTCGTTGGCTATTTAACCAAATTTAATCCGCGCATTATGTCGTTTTCCCGCGCTTTCTATTCCGCTGGTGCATTTGCGCATACTATAGCGATCGATTTTACGCGCGACAGGTGCGGGATTTACGATTGTCTGCAAATATTCGAATAATGTTTTATCGGTAAGCATTACTTGCTTGTTTGATCATATCAATTGCTGGAAAAGAATATACTCTTATTATGTTTGGCATTGCGTGTTTGGGTTTTTAATTTCTTATACCATGATGAGATATAGTACGGGCAAAACGAATCGAAAATGATAAGTTTTGTTTTTGGCTTGTTAAGATGCAAAAGATGTAAAGTGAAAATAGTTTTATTAAGTCGTAAAAAGTAAATGTCTGACTTGACTTTTATATCTCATAATAATATCAACAGAATAAAAATAGAAATAAGTAGCTTCAGATGGCCATTAAAAACCAAAGTAGAACACGTTTCCTCTTTTCAACAAAAAGCAATCTTCAAAATTATATCATCACAATCTTTTTCTGTAAGTTACATATAGTACCTACATACATACAAATGCTTGACATTTAACAACAAACACTCCGGAACCAAGCAATCTGTCGGTACCATAACGTTAACGCATTATTAGACACATGAACATATTATTTTCACTTTCATGCAAGTTATTAAAAAAGTTTTACATTGAGATTCTATGTAACAACAGGGAAGTACGACCGTGATTACGTCCGAGTTCACTTGTTATTTTGTAATGCCAATAACAATAATGATATGTCAAATGTTACAAGTACAAAAAAACCGGTCAAGTGCGTGTCGGACCACGCACAATGAAGGGTTCCCTAGTTGGGATGAATTTATCCTAAGAATAAACTTAACATTGTAGTTGAAACATGTTCTCGCATACATTCCAAATACAAATGTCCATAGTTAAACGAAATGGATCCAACCCACATTACACCTAATGTGGGTTGGATTTTTTTTTTGTTTAACTATGGACAAATGTAAGTTTGTACGCACAATAGAGAGATTTACCATGTTATTTTAAGACCATCGACTTTTTATAGGTTTTCTTGTAATCTATAGGTATTGAACTATTTTCTGTATTTTTTTTTTTAATTTTAGGCTCAGTACTTTCGGAGATATGGGGGAATGGTCAATTTTCGTCTATTTTCTTAAATAACTTTAAAATAGTGTATTTTAAAATTATAAAAAAATACATTTGAAACTCTCACAGTAATCTCTTTTATTTCATATGTACTCGTACACGGTACAGTTTTCAAAACTTTTTTTTTTATTTTATTATTTGCCCCCCAAAGTTGACCCCCATATTCAAAATTTATTTATTTACGTTACACGTCTGTGTTTGGGTCACATAAATACATATGTGTACCAAATTTCAACTTAATCGGTCCATTAGATTCGGAACAAATTGGCTGTGACAGACGGACGGACAGACAGACAGACACACGAGTCCTATAAGGGTTCCGTTTTTTTCCTTTTGAGGTACGGAACCCTAAAAATAATACGGATAGGTAGTAAACTTAAATAAACCATACATTAAAAAAACAGCCTATAATTATTTATCGTAGGTCACAATATTAAGTTATTGGTGTTAAAACAAATGCAATCAGGTTCCAGGCTTTTTTCTTTGCAAGGGAAAGAAGACGTTATTTCTAGTTAACTTTTAATTAGTTTTGTATCATGGACATGGGACATACACACATTACCTACCTATGTTGCCAGCATGATTGTAATTTCGTTGATTAACATTTTACATACATTAGACTTGTTTATTTACAGTTTATGATTTTCTTACTCTACACACGCTTTTTCAAATGTGGTACGAACATGTAATAATTTAATTATTTAATACCTGAAATTATGCAAGTTGGTTAGCTCCATCATCAACCAAATTACGTACGATTAGCAAAACTTCTCTATTAGAACTTACTAAGACTAATACTGTCATAATATACGGCTCGGAATGCTGGGTACTAAGCAAAAAATACGAGAACTGTGTGTTAGTATTCGAACGGAATATCCTCAGTATTCCTCAGGCGCATATTCGGTGCAGTGGTGGAAAACGAGCAATGGCGAACGCGATACAACCGTGCGCTCTACGAGATATACGAAGAGACTAATGTAATTAAAACCATCAACATAGTACGTCTTTAATGGGCAGGACATGTCACAAGAATGGACGACACCAAAATTCAAAGTTACACTCTAAAAGATGCTTAAGATATACTCTTCTCTCCATTTACTTAACATGTAATTTTGTCTTCAGATAGTTTTGAAAGGACTAATCCTGAAATCTTACATATTGGACAAAGAAACAAGGAACTTATATTTCGTACGATTAGTGTAGGTAGTACTCCATCATCATCTATGGCTTTACAGGATAGAAAACCGGATGGCCGGAGAAGTCGAGGGCGGACCCAGCTCAAATGGTTGGATGGCGCAAATCAAGATTTAGGAACTGTTAGAGTGAGAAACTGGAGAGAAAAAGCCAGAAATAGAATTCTTGGCCAGACTAAGGCCCACCCGCGGCTGTAAAGCCTCACATGATGATGAAGTAGTACCTACACTACCGTACGAAATATTAAGTTCCTTCTTTCAATATGCAAAATTCAGTTAGTTTTCAGGAGTAGTCCTTTCTAAACTATCTGAAGACAACGTTACATGTAAAGTCAAGGGAGAGAACAGTATGTAAAATGTCTTAAGCATCTTTGTTAGAGTAACTTTGAATTTTAACCAAACAACATGAAAATCGGGAACTAATATCAATAAAGAATGAAAAATTCTTGTAAAAGCTATCAGACGGTTCTAATAACATTGGTATTTTCTAAAAATAAATCTGCTCTAAAACTCAAAATTTTCATTTATCTATCCTTTAATAGAATACTGATTGTAAGGCAATCTGAAAGTGACTGACATTGACAGTCTGAAATTTCAATGCAATAGGAGTCAGGCTGGTCAAATGTCGTATTACATAAGTTATAAAATGATTAAATACAGGTGAAACTTTTACCTAGGTCAAAATGCACGAAATTAATATTCAGTCGTGATAACTTGATAAGTCATACTTACTTTATTATTTGGAGAATTAATTAACTTTTGGAAACTTTTCGAGTTTTCGAGAACTCATTTATCACACACAGCGGTCTACACCTACGCGAATTATTTATTTATAGCTAGCTACCCGCCCCTGCTTCGTACGGTTTTACGACACAGCCGCAGCAGGTTCCCGGTGAGTGGTCATCATTAAACAATAGTACGACCTGGTACCTAAGTTAAAAAACGTTAAAACGGTACCGACTTACCTACCTACTTATTTTGGTCTGATCGGAAGAAAGCAAAATCTTTTCACCAACCATAAAAGGCGCTACCGTTAAAACAAAGACCATTTTCAAACATAGAACATGAAAAAGTTAAACAAAACGCAAATGGCGGAGAAAGTGAAGTCTTCCTATTCTCACAGAGGCTAATCATCGGAGGAAACTGCGTGTCTACGTAGGCAGAGTAAGTACTTAAGAATATGTTAAGATGGCGGATAAATGCGTGCCTCAATATGAGAAGATGGCTCATTAGAGTTCAGATTTGTTCGTTTAGAAGTTCCTCAACATTGAAATCTAATACACTATGATAAAGAGGAAAGTTTTGTTGCTTTGGTGGTTCTGTTATTCTCGAAAATAACATAGCATCTGTGTAGGTAGGTACTGAAGTACACCTTCATTTATATAATAATAATAATTTCTTTATTTACTCTTCAAAGTCACAAAAATCTGTGTAGCCCTGGCTTTTGTACTAGGAGTTCCTGTATCACATGAGCCATAATGGATTGAATGTAATTTTAAGATATTCTGTATACTTAGTACTCATACTCTAGTTTCTTTAATAATTAATTTCAATAAACTGACCCAAAATTTGCAGTAAAATATGCTGCGCAAAACTTTACATTTCGAATCGCAAACTGTCATATCCCGAGTGGCCTTCGCAAAATTACGCGACAAATTGAAACCAAAACATTGCGACAATACAACAAACAATAATCTTTTTAATATCAATAATAATGGCATTGCAAAATTTTTATAACGACCAGCTTTTGGAAAGAGTAACTTGCACGAATTTCAAGACACTTCGACTTGTGAGAACTTCGACTGCATTTCTTTGCCCGTTTTCACTAACATTAGGTGACACCTAAATCATCATCATCTGCATAACCTTCTCCCAACTACGTAGTACGGTTTAAAGTCTAACCCAATCCAGCTGAATACTATACTTTATAAGGAGCGACTGCCTATCTGACCTCCACAACCCTGTTATAGGTACGATACCTGGCAAGACTGGTCAAACTCGGGCTTATGATGACCCGTAACGACTGTCAAAGATCCACGCATGACAGCCGAAACCAACGGCTGAACGTGATTTCCGAGGCATTGACGGATCCGATATGTATGGTCACCCATCCACAAACCGACTACGCTTAACCTTTGATCGACCCCTGCGGCTGTTATTATTTAGCCACGAGCTCATCTAGTTTATTTTACCACAGTAGGTATTCCTACTTTAATATCCTAACTAATATTATAAATGCGAAAGTGAGTTTCTTTGTTTGTTACGCTTTCACGCTAAAACGGCTAAACGGATTTGGATGAAATTTGTAACATTTGTATAACATTACCTGGGTTAGGATATAGTAGAGTTTTTAACCTGGTAGTACGGTACCGTGGGATAATTTCCGATCTCCACGCAGGCGAAGCCGCGGACAAAAGCTTATCCTAGCTAAGTACCTATTGGATGTTTGCTACTTGAACTATTCTACGCGATCCTGTACAAACTCTGCAATGTTTACCTCTCAGTCTAAGAGTCTCAGGATGTTTGTATGCATTATTAGCCTCTAAAAAAGACGCCTCTAAGTTGAAACTTGGAATTAATTTATGCCATATATAGGAAAGTCGTGTTGCGTTTAAAGATAGGAACAGTTCACAGGTCGGTGGAACAGCGCCTACGAATATTTCCCTCTATTCAGTATTTACGCTTTACGCTTTATGACACTGATATAATAAAGAAGAGTTTGTTTGTTTGTTTAATCGCGCTAATCTCTGGAACTACCAGTCGGATTTGAAAATTCTTTTTGTATTTAATAGCCCAATTCTTGAGGAAGGTTATAGATTATTTATTATCACGCTATGACCATAGGAGCCGAGCAAAACGAAGTAGTAGCTTGGGTGGGTGGTGAGATGACACGCGGTGCGTCGAGGGCCGAAATTTCACACGGACGAAGTCACGGGCAGACGCTACTCGTAGTATCTCTATAAAACAAATATTTACTGCCAAACACATTGAAAGAACCTACCTAAGTTCAGGTTTGTTTGAACTTTGAACAAGGGTATTGAGCGTTTGTCCTCAAGTGAATGGGAAAAAAACATACATTCTTTGCTTAAATCGGCATCTAAAAAATATATCAAGCTATTCATATCCAAATCAGTGACATATTTTGAAATTCTTAGTAGGATAGGATCAATTGAAAGAGGGTTGCGCATAAACTTTATAACTTTTATAGTTCGTTCTATAATAATACCAGTATTGCTAAACAATTTTAACACCACAAAATGGCAACCTCGTGAATGCATTCGATTTCATGATATTTACATATTTTGCATATTGTTGAAATTCGAAACTTGAATTGCAGAATTTTATATTCTTTAATTAATGTCGACACAAAGTGTTGTCATCTGAGAAGAATATATTTTTAGATTAAGCTTTTATATATTAAATAGTAGGATAAGACTGAAGTGTCATTAAAACAGCTAAAAAAAATATGAATGCATATATTAGGTATTTAATTAAGACCACGAATATAGAGAATATAAACACTTCCACCATTCCGCAGATGTCAATCGCAAAATTCCAAAGGATCATTATAAAATAATTACTGACATTGATTAGCTTCATTACGACGCAAATCAGTTGTACAAACATGGCAAAAAAACTTTATAAAAGAAACGCAACACGATGTAAAATGAGAAAATCGAATGAAGCCATGTCACTATTACATAAACATTAGACATTTATTCAAATGCGTATGCAAACAACACATTATACTTGTACTCAGATTAGCGCAGGGACATCGTTGTAATGAGGTGTCAACTCATTCTAGACTCGATATCAGTGCGAGACGATTTCTATCGACTCGACTCTATCGAGATCTCGTTACGAGAGTCAGTGAAGCATGACAGTGATGAGTGCTCGTACGGAAGGTGGGTCGCGCTCTTTTGAAAAAAATATTTTGAATAAATACGAAATTCAAATCGAATCTAAATAAAAAACAAACGCGAGCTGGTACCTGTCACGTTTTTAGGGTTTTGAGAGGTTTAATCGAAGAGGATTTGTTACAAAAAGAGATAACAGTAAGCAACACTAATATTGAACACAACAAGAAGTTTAGTACAAACAGACACACATGTGTATATTTTGGGAAGTGATATTTCAAAACGATTAAAAAACCTGAACAAGACTCACAACAATAATAAACATAAAAAACGAAATGCACGAAACTTACCCAGCCAAAAAGACAATCATTTTTATTTTTATAGCCCTGCAGCCAATTAAAAAATAACAATTGTGCATAAATAAACAATCGGTGACATTGACACTTACGAGCCGGATCTAACGAGTTCTTATCACACGATCTTATTGTACCAGACAGACAAACAAGGTGGACTAGTAAGCCTTACCTAGCTTCTAAGCATAGAAAGCCAACTTTTTTAACGAGGTATCAATCAACAGCTTTCTATATGTTTTCTATATTGTCTAAAGATAGACTTGGTTTATCCATAAGTCATGAAAAGTTCTAAAGAAAGATTGTTTGTATTTTTTCTAGATTTTACGTCACCGAACTATTTTGGTTCTTAAAACGTTTCATAGCAATTTTTGAGGTAGCATTTGTGGGACCTAACGTAACTATTTCTCCAAGGAAACGTCTCAGGACTGTTGTAAATATGTACAGGTTTATCGAAGTAAAATTAAAAGCAGTTAATGACAATAAAAGCTCTACAGGGTCTACTTTATATTATGATTCACACTTTTCTGCACAGTCGGCTCAGTGTTAAACCGTCTGGAAATTACAATATATCCACCCACAAACTGGTTTCGATCACGATACATAAAAGAATACTTATCCCAATACCTGTTACAAACATAAGGAAACCAGTTATTTAGTATTCCTTTAGAAATATTCTATTAATTTAGTTAGTTTTGGTATCGTGAGAATAATAGCAGATATTTACCGAGCAGTCCATGAAATTATGTTTTATTTTAGACACTTCTTCACGAGATGCCTTCCATCGAAATCTAAAAACACCTAAGGAATTTGCGACGGTTGCTTTAGTATGTTGATCATTAACTATATAATCTGAAAGTCATGTTACTCAAGTATTGGAAAATAATCTTGAACTGCTTTAATTTCACGTTCTGATTGACGAAAATGGTCCGCAATCACACGAATTTGAATCATCAATCCTCATCAAACATTTTATATGCTTAATTTTTAATCTAAATAAACCAGTTTTAAATTTTGTAGAGGCATAGATTACAACGGAGGTTAAAATATCAGCACCGGTCTAGATACAAAAATGCAAGGAAGGTAGATCGTGAATCATCTTCAAAATCTTGGTCATCTCACCATATAACCGTTCTGTGCCGTTCGAAATGTCCATAAAAACTCATAACAGTAAAACGGATGAATATTAAAAAGCCAATCGTATTGCGATTTGCCTATTGACGGAAACGAGACAGCTTGATTGTTTTTTGTATGAGCAGTTGAAAATTGATTCGTATTAGAATGGCAAATCGAAACATGATATCTTAAGGAAATATGCTTAAAGATTTCAAAGGCTTTTGACTAGTATGCGTTACAGTTCAAAGTATAGGAGCATGTAATAGTATCGGTGATCGTTACAAGGTTTTGTATCACAAAGTCTGCGGGTGATATCAATACGACCCCGGCCTAACAATACACAAATGACATTGTTACAATCGAGCCAAGAGGAAAACATTCAATGGAATCCAAACTTCAGGTTTACAGCAGAAAACTAGGCCGTGCATGTACACATCTCAGAGCAACCATTTATGGAGTTATGAAATCAGGAGGAAAGAGATAAAATCTCAAGGAAAAGAATAATTCCGCACACAATTCGAGAAACTGGAAGTTGCCGATTAAACACAACAAGACGGGGTCCTTGACTTTGTAACAAAGAACTTGCGTCATGCTGTTACAGAGATAACAATATAATTGCTGCAAGAACTTTACTTTCACGGACATAAGCAACAGATTATTATACTCCGAACTAAGACTTTGCAAGTTTGCATGAACTCTGACGGTGTAGCGTAAAGCAACGGCATTAACAGTTTCAGTTTAAGATTGCACTTGGATATCAGAGTAATCATTGATCGGTCACACTGAACGGGCAACGACCTAACACGAAATCTAACAATTTTCCACTCGGAGAGGCATTTCGAAAACATCTGGAGTCTAGTTCGAGAAAAAACATAACTTTGCTAGCTTATAAAGCTGTATTCCGTACAAAACAAGGTCTATTTTCATTTTAATAAATATAAAAGTAAAATTGCTGAAACATAGCTCTGGTCCGCTGATTCGTTAAAACGTTTGTATAACGAAATTGTTTAATATTGTTGGTGTACTTTCTGTCGCTTTTGTTATTTGCTTCGATACTTTTTTATTGCCAATTATAATATAAACAGGCATGTCGTCTTTGGTTTTTATAAAATTCTTGTTTAATTTAATTGCATCAACAGCTCACCAAGTCTAGATTTTGAAACCAATTTGTGATGAACTGGAAACCTATTTTTCTCATAGTCGATTTAAAATTGCACTTTATTTTCATTCATAGATAAATTATGTAGATAGAAAGTATATTTACTGTTGATAATAACGATACCTTAAATGAACCATGCCACTGTTTAGTCCCAAAACCAAACAGTACTTTTCCAATAATTCCAACTTCCAACCAAACATTAACATTCTCAAAATCTATGTCAGTCATAGAATTCAAAAACTCCTTCCTATATAATTTTTGCCAGAAACCGTGACGTTATAATCATATCGTTTTGTCCATCCATCAACATTGTGCAGAGTTGTAGTTAGAGAGTTAACGGTATAATCAGTCACATCTGAATGAACGGGCATCAGGTCTAGATTCCATCATGGGGAGACCTCGATACTTTTTTACTACAGTTTCTCTTTTAGCTGCATTGTTAATGGTCTTTATGCCTCTGTTAATTAGGTATCGATTTGTTTAACTTGTTCGTCTATATCTTTGTTCGATCCGTATTTGTTTGTAATCACTTTGATGCTTTCTTAATTAAATTTTCTACGTCATTTAGTTTTGAGGCTGGTGTTATTGTACCTTCTCTTTTATTAGATATTGTGAATGTTTTATAAGCGTTAAGCGTTAAAACTTTTGCATAAAAATCTAAACGATTTGAATATTCATAAGTATTTCGTATCATAATAGTCTTGCTATATAATTGCCCAGTCCTTTGTCCATAACTCACGTATTTGTCAAGGAACTGGCTAATGATATCATCACACAAAATCGTGACTAAATATTAATCTTTATTTTCTACGATATTTCCTTGTACGATGATGTTATGCCCACCAGTATTTGTGTACTACAAAATTATCTAGCAAGCTCTGTAGCGTTTGCAACAACTATTGCAACGCTAAGATCAATTTCGCAAATTTTATAAGTCATTAGGTGAATTTTGCACAATCTGTAGTAGAAAAACGAAATCTGTTTTGCATGCTAGATTATATTGTAGGCGAAATTGGTTAAGAATATATCTTTGTGTGTTTATCTTATTCTACCTAACTTTGATCTGCATGCATGTTAGATTGTTTTGTCATAAAATTAACACCAATATGAATATTCTTCGGAATATATAGGGTGACTGGTAATTAGTGACCGATACTTGAACACATGATTGTACTCATGATAACAAACAACTTTTACCACCCAACCTGGTACCAAAACTGAAGTCGCAAAAAAAAATAGGATGTTCCCTACATTTTGACGAATTATGCAAACATAAATGTAGGGAACAGCTGTTTTTTTTTGCGATTTCAGGTTCAGTCCCATAGTAAAAGTTGTTTGTTATCATGAGTAGGTACAACCATGTATTTAATTATCGTCAGTAATTACCAGTCACCCTATATATTTATGACAAAACCGTACAGTAGCTGCTGTGTTTTCCGTTATCTAGTCAACCCTTAGCTTCTTGAGTCTTGACCGAAAAATGTCAATCACAACGATCTGCAAGAAAATAACACCATCAAGTTAGCTGTAAACATACAGCCTGCAATATGAAAACTTATCCAGTACACATTGGACTCTCATCTCTTTAAGAGTTTCTTATTCCCAATGTTCATGTTACAGTGGTGCACAACGATAACAATCTGGAATTGTGTCATGGCGATTATCGCTTGCGCAATATACACAACAGCTAGTAGTAATGTCCCCTCAGTTCCCAAGAGCGGTGTAAGCCATTATAGCTTTAATTGACTAACACCAACTGCTTGTACCCGCTTTTTAGTTTTGATTGGAGAAGGCAGTTCCGTAGATTGCAGTCGTTAACTAAGTTTTGTGATAGCTTTAATTCGTGCTATTACTGGGTTGAAAACTGAACTATTTTACTGGAAAAGTTATGAATTTCCAAGTGGGACTATTACCGTTTTAAGTGGAAGATTGAAGGTTGAAACGGAAATTGAACAAGATTTTTCACCTTAATTAATTTTTGAATAAAGGCTACGGCCACATCATAGCCTTAGTTGATTACATTTCCATCTAAGGCTTTTTATAGTCTAGGCCTAACAAAAGAACTAAAACTGTTTCTTAAAAAGTTGAAGCCCTATAAGACGACCATAACCGATGGAAACCGTTGCCGTCATCGACTCAATCGCAGCGCAAGTATCTCTCCTTGAATGTTCAAAGAAATCTGTCGTCTTGAACACGCGATGTTTTCTCGTTCTAGACATGTCGTATGTAGGCGATACATACTACTTGATGTAAGTATACTTCTTTACGAATAGATAAATGAGTGTAATTAGCACTTCCTGTAGTTTCAAAGTCTAGGGCATAATTTCCTTAAATTATGTGAATAAAATAGCAGTAAAATATTGCGTCAAGTTAATGTTAGTTTGCGGTGCGTGGGTAACGATATGTTCACTTGACTTTGACATTTCAAAGTAACGGTTATTATGACAATAAGATACAAAACAAAAAAGAATTTTCCAAATCGGTTCATCCGTCTTTGAGTAATCGCGTAACAAACATACAAAAAAAAAAAAAAAAAAAAAAAAAAAAAAAAAAAAAAAAAAAAAAAAAAAAAAAAAAAAAAAAAAAAAAAAAAAAAAAAACAGACGAATTGATAACCTCCTCCTTTTGGAAGTCGGTTAAAAATAGACATCAACGGATGAAGAAGGCTATTTAGAAATATCTGCTGTATGCTTCAAATCAGTATTTAAACTAAAGTTACTGTTTTCCTTTTACGAGTCGAGTCGTCCTAAATTTACTACTCAATAGACTCAAAAGAGAAGTACTGAATGTGTATTATTACAGACGTCTTGTATTCGGGAACCCTAGAGCAGTTTTGACCTATACGAAAATATTTGCAAGATAACACTGAAGTTGTATTAGATATCTACGATATATGTGTCTTGGCGTGTCTGAGCTTCGCGCAGAAGGCTGCGCAGTAACATTTTTTAGGAACCAATTGGTGAGGTGAGGTGAGTGTGATTGAGAGAACATGCGCGAAAGTTAGTAACGCCTATGTTCAGACTCACCAAGATATTTCGGCCGTAATGTAACTGTATAACAACTGACGCGGCATTAAGGTCACTCGAGCCTGAACAATGCACGTCAATATGATTGACATTTAACACCGCTCCCTACTCAGGGTCCTCACTCACCAAGTTAAAGGTTGGTATGTAAAGAAGTCATATTTAAGTAGTCAGTATAGGATACATAAATGTGGGTACATCCGGCACATCATAGGTAGGCAGCCTCGCTGCAATATTACTAACTGGCTAATATCTTACCATATCTTGAGCTGATATACAAGAGAAGAAAAACCGGTCAAGAGCGTGTCGGACCACGCACAATGAAGGGTTCCGTAGTTGGGATAAATTTATCCCAAGAAAAACTTAACATTGTAGTTGAAAAACATGTTCTCCCATACATTCCAACTACAAATGTCCATAGTTAAACGAAAAGGATCCAACCCACATTACACCTAATGTGGGTTGGATCCTTTTTGTTTAACTACGGACAAATGTAAGTTTGTACGCACAATATTGAGAGATTTACCATATTGTTTTAAGACCATCGACTTCTTATAGGTTTTCCTGTAATCTATAGGTATTGTACTAATTTCTATAATTTTTTCAAAATATTAGGCTAAGCCCTTACAATTGATATGTCACACCACATGTGTCACACGGTATAGTTTGCAAAACTTTTTTAATTTTCTTATTTAACCCCCAAAGTTGACCCCCATATTCAAAATTTATTTATTTACGTTACACGTCCTTGTTTGGGTCACAGTAATACATACGTGTACCAAATTTCAACTTAATCGGTCCATTAGATTCGGAGCAAATTGGCTGTGACAGACGGACAGACAGACAGACACACGAGTGATCCTATAAGGGTTCCGTTTTTTCCTTTTGTAATATTTCCTTCGAAAGAAAAGTACCCAAACCTACCGGAGTGTTGGCAACCCTACGCAAAACATATATACTTTTACAACAACGCCGACGCCTCCATAAACTCTCATATAACAAAGCAATAAGATTCAAATTCGTATCAACACACCTGTTCATGTTTATCAATCGTAGTGACACAAGTGTTTAGTTGAACAATACACTAGTCAGTGTGCCAGTTACCTGTTTTTAAAACACGCACATAACCGGCTGTATATATGACAATCAAATGGACCGCTTGAAATAACATTGAATCTAAATATTGCTACCTGTCCAAGTAAATAATAAATAATTTTGGAAAAACTGTTTTTACTGTTTAGATAAGTATTAAATACTACTTTAACTTACTTTTTTGTATATGCTGTGATAGTGCTATGGTTTGTCAATTGTATTAAATGTGATTGACAATTTATAGTCAAAATGGGATCCCCGGTGGGTTCCCGCATTGTTGAGGCGGGGGGGCTCAGTAGTCATGGCTTGGTCACCCACGGTGAAGCGAAGAGGAACCAGAGGAGGGGCCGCTCGTCAAGGCTCTTTTCAGGAAGCCGACGACGTAGCGGCCAACAAGTAGGTTGTCAGCCCGCGTGTCATATGGAAGGCATCGCGGCTGAGGGTTGGAGGCCGCGGTGGGAGAGGAGTGTCGGTATTGCGGTGCGCCGCTCTCCCTACTTTCCGTGGCCTTGACGGGGTCGCCACCGTCTGATGGTGGACACGGTGGGGCCATAGGGGAGGAGGAGTATATCTAATTGGCCGCTCTCCCTATCCTCTGCGGCCGAAAAGTGGTAGGCGGCCGGACCACTGACCTGACCGGACCAAGGGTGCCTAGACACGGGGTCGTCTAGCGCCCATGTGCTGGTTTGGTCCCTGGACTGGTCACGGCGTATCATGTGTTCTGGTGCGCCGGTGATGAGGAGTACTCTAGTGACATCCGCGGCGGGTTCGCAACGGCTTAATGTGCTTTCCGAGGCACGGAGGAGTCTCGGTATGTGAAGGTGGCCACCCATAGACCAACCTCGGCAAGTGTAGCTTAACCTGATGGATCGACCCGTGCGGCTGTTATTACTTAGCCAAAAAACTCGTAAAATTCGAAACGTCTCGTAAATTTCGATTTTCTAATAAACCATTCAATTTCATTAGAAGCGAGCTTTATAGCTATTTAGGCGTCACCTAACGCATAAATCTATCAATTTAAAGGAAAGTTACATCGAAGAAAATTAAGATTACTGCAAATTAGTTTCACTTCCAAATCATTTCACTTTTCGTCTTCGAAAATGAAGAACCGTGAAATATGATTAACTATTATATAAAACACATAGCTCGTACTTCATTTCTATATGAAAAAGCTAATAAACAGTCAAATTATATAGTATCATGTATTTGTAATTATGGGTAATAACAAGAACATGGTGTGTAGAAAGCTATATTCAATTATTACTTACACATTGACTTTCGACTTTTACTATGTCGTAACTTAAACTGTCGCGTATAGGCAATGCTTGGTGTATGGTTGTAGGCAAGGTGACTCTAATATCTGATCAGCACCCTAACTGCGTAACACACTATCAATCGGAATCGGCTTCATTTGGACAGTTCAACTACATTCATTGCGTTATTTACAGTTTCAGAAGGCAAATTTTTCGAACATATAATGGATAAGCAAATTGCTTCAAAAAGATTCAGAATTGTGATCTATTGTGTGTTACGCAATTAGGGTGCAGTTTGTGATTGTTGAGTTGTACCTATATATCTTTATATATATATATATAATTCTTCTGTGCGTGTGTATGTGACAGAACTCCTCCTAAGCGGCTGGACCAATTTTGATGATATTTTTTGTGTGTGTTCACGTTTTGCACAATTTCTGAGAAATAACCGAACAAAAAGTACTAGGCTTGTATGAATTCAAGAGATACTAGGCTTGTATGAATTCTGAGAAAAAAGTAGATACTAGATAGATAAATTGATTGAAATACTATCGTGAGTTCATGCAAGAACTCACAATAGTATTTCAATCATTCAATCATTTATCTATCTTCAGTATATAAAAATCGATGTGTGTATGTATGTTCCCTATGAACTCCAAAACGGTTGAAGCGATTTTGGAAGGCAATCTTGAAATTAGCCCAGCTGGTGATCCTGTGAAGTTTGGTAGCGTTCGGGCTACCCCTGAGAAGCCGGGGCGTGTCGCTATTATACTATAATTTTGTTAGTCAAGTAATTTAGAATCAGTAACTGCAGGCCTACCGCTTTGGTTCCCTAAGAAAAAGGTGAACGGTCACACTATAATGAATGTTCAAATACGGTGCATTTTTGACACCTTAATATCAAATACCGGTGAAAATGACTGATTTTCATGACAAATATGACGGAACCGCTTTCTTATGAAACCCAAGTTTACGGAAAATATAATTCACTAACGTAGAATTTCGAAGGCTTAGGTACCTACTTTTTACCGGCTACGGAAATATGAGAGTCACTACTGAACAATTTCGGCAAATGAGAGTGTCAATGTTTTTTTTTTTGCGCAGTCTTCAAAAATAATAGTGACGTCATAGAAAATACTATCTGGCGGACGTGGAAGTCAATTATTGAAAATTTAAACTTTTCACTTCATTTCCTTTTCGGTTTTGCTTACTTCTCAAATATCTGCCACATCATTAAAAATCTCATTAACACTACATTCATAACTACTTGTCACTTAATGACTTGTCAAGTTGTTCCTAAACGGTTAACTTTTCCGCGAAAGTCTTGACACTCGGTTGTAAACGGGTAACTTAACGGTCGTAGGCAAAGGGCCAACTTGGTCACACTATTAACATCATTGTGTGGAAGAATTTACTAAACTTAGTAGTTTTGACGTACCTGCAACACCCACTTTACATGAAATATGGAAAAAAGCGGCAAAATACTGATATTAGTGCATTTCTTTTTTTATTAGTAAACTTTCCTTAGTGCCTATTATTAATAATAAATAACATATTCCAGAAACATCAAAGATTCATCCGTTAGATTCTTCTACTAACCAACTTTTAGCAGGAGGATTCTAGTAGATAATTTAAAATTACAATTTGTTTCAAATACGAATTTGGGTTAACCCCTGACACGCGATACACACACACGGGTATGCGAAAGAAAAATCTATTTATATAATATGTATATAAACGTATATCATAATATACAGAATGAATTTTTCAAGTGGGCGTGGATGGCCAAATCCGAAACTATGTGGAATAGCGAAAAGTACTCAAAGGAGTCACGGGCTCGATTTTGATGAAAACTAAAACTACATCATTGGATTTTTGAAAAATATATATTTATAGCCAGGAATCGAACCCGCTGATTTTGAAAAATAAAACACACCATTCGATAGTGTCGCTTATAAGGATCGAATTCTGGGAAGTATAGACATACGGCAAACTAAAGAAAAGAGCTCATTTTTTAACAAAATACTTTTTTATTTTTCTTATGTTGTTTTCTTGTGTTAGAAAAAATCAATATCAAGGTTTAATAGGCAATTAAACCTTGATAACTATTGATTTTTTCTAAAATCCAATGATGCAGTTTTAGTTTTCATCAAAATACTACTTTTCGCTATTCCTCATAGTTTCGGATTTGGCCATCCACGCACAGTCGCCCACTTGAAAAATTCACCTGTATAAACCTATAAACGTAAAAAACCATCATCCAATGGCGGCCGCGGTCTTACAGTAGTTGTGAACCTGAGTTCGGTTAACATTCAAGCACATATTGACATGACCTGTATGTTTTATTTTTATTGTAGGTATATAACTCACATGGCAATTTTGCTATCTTTCACGTGTAAAAGCTAGAAATCATTCAAATGTGTAGCCATGCTGCCAGATAGAGTGAAACTGCATGCATTAAACATGACAAATAAATAATTTTTAAACGCTTGAAGATGGCATCTATCATTAAACTGATGCAATTAGAGTCGAACGATCTATGATTCTGTCGTTACTTTTTGTAAGTAATTATTGTTTTTGCATAGTAATGCGTGTATAGTATTTAATTTACTGTAATTATTTCTTGAATATGTTTAAAAGTATGTAAGAATATCTAATAGTTCCAAATGTTTTCTCTAGCGTCCATGAATTGGCCATGTCAGTTGCCAGTAGCTTTTCTTCTTCTCCTAAAACTCTAATTTTACATAATATAAATATTTCCGGTTATCATGTTAGATCAAAGATATACATAGATAAGATTATTCCTACCCGTCATCATCTGCCTAGCCTTTTCCCAACTATGTCGGGGTCGGCTTCCAGTCTAACCGGATGCAGCTGAATACCAGTATTTTACATGGAGCGAGTGCCTATCCGATCTCCACAATCCAGTTACTGGGTAATACGATACCCCTGGTAAGACTGGTTGTCAGACTTTCGGGCTTCTAACCACCCGTAACAACTATCAAAGATCCAAGAATGACAGCTGGGATCAAAGGCTTAACGTGGTTTCCGAGGCATGGATGGGGTCTTGGTTTGTAAAGATGGTCACCCATCCATGTACCAAACGCGGCAAGCGTAGCTTAACCTGAAGTTCCTCGATTATTCCTATCCGTATCATAAAGAATCGTTTTACTACGCCTCTCTAGGCCTATCGTATAACATATCCTTGATTTTCCACTTTCATTTTCCTCAAGTATCAAGAGGTTAGCTTTCATTAAGTTTATGTTACTTAACATACACACCTGCATGGGTCAAAAGTTGACATTAAGTATGAATAATAAGTGTTCATACACCAACTAGGTCATAATCATTAAGATTATTTAAGAAGTAGTTATTTTACAACAACTATGAAATAAAATATAATGACACACAGATATTATTTTTATTATTCCTTAACCTACATAATATATAGGAGGTAACCTACTTCAACGTGACCCTTAGTCGGTCCTACTAAGGATAAACATACATCAAGAGATATAAAAAGAAAAGTAAAGCTAATGTTGACATCACAGTAGTTTTGCCCATACAGGTATAAAGCTGATAACCGGTCGTACTTATTTCTACAAAACTAGGTCAGAGCATGCCCAAAAATGTAATGCTTGATGATGAACATATCAACGTAGTGGCGTAGGTGGGACATGCAAAAGATTCAAGTCTAACGAACGCAATCCATTGCGCTGCATATTCAAATAGTCTGTGATCTAAACCTCAGCTAGTAGTACATGAAATGGAAACACTAGGTGAATTAGTTTTTACTTTCGCGGTAGAAGCTCAAGTGCTACTTATAATGCAGTGTTTCGACTTGAATGTACCACTTTGGCGAACAAGTGAATACATTAAATACACACGAGTGTACAATTTCGTGGTCATTACCTTGACTCGTATTTGAAAAGGACGTATTTGACTCGTATTTGACTCGTAGTTTTGTTACTTAATGACGAAAGCGTTGACAGTTCGGAATAGTAATTGACTAGGAAAAATGATCAAAGTGATGGTAAAAAGTAAGATAATGTATAGATAGAATGGATAGAACGTAATGGATAGAATCCATAAAGGAGCTCATATTAATGCGATATTTGAACTTGACACATTATTGCTTTATACTCGTAGCCCATCAAGCAGAACAAATATGCGAAGCAAGAACATTCACCCTATTCAAGTAAGAAGGCATACATACAAACGCATAACTAACGACAGTTTAGCTCCATCGTCTCTATCCGAGATAGTCACCGCAAATCTGAACAATCCCTACATTTCCCATGCTCTCTCCACTTTCTTAGCTTAGATTTATGCAAAGTCAATACAACATGCTAACGAAGACGCGAGGTCACATCGAAGTGATGATTCAATTTCCCTTTCCCTATAAGGTTAAGACTGACAAGATGAATGTGACGACTCACCCAATCACGAAAAAGTAGGTTGTAAAACAGGAAACTATTACATGAAACATTAACTTATCAAACAGCCGATAATAATCGATTTATTTTAAGATTCCTTCGACCAATGTCGCAAAAATATTTTCCAAAAAGCTTTGCACTTAAAACGCAAATGTTAATAGTTGTAACAAGGTCTCTGGGACATCGCGTAAGGCGCATAATTTCCATACAAATTACGGTCACTTTCGAAATTGTGCATTGAAATTCGGTTGTGCTGACAAATTTAAAACACCATTGTGTCGGAGCACGATCGTTTGGGTCTTAAAAAACTTGGTGTTAGATGTGATAGCCTTGAAGTAGAAACTGGCGTGGGTTGTAGAAACACAAACACCAACATAAGAAGCAATGGGAAAATTGATACTCTGAATGACAATGACATCAAAATAAACTTTGAACAATGAATTGTGGAAACAGCAAACATGAAACAAACGTATAAAAATTTCAATAAACCATTATTGATGCTCCCAGGATCACAAAGATTATCAACACTTTTTCTATTAAATAAAATCCAATAACCCAACATGTCTGCGGCGAGACAGGAATTTTGTTACAAAACTCAGAAGAACAAGAGAAATATTCGTTCGAGACATTGTCGTTGCATCACCTTCATTCAGTCACGATTCTATCTGGGCTGCCACTTACTTGCATTTATATGGAATTATGTTGAAGAACAAACCAGAAGCCGGTTTTGAGACAATGTTCTGTTATACATAGAAGATGATTGATCCAGATGTTGTAAAGAAATTTGAAAGGAGTTCGAAATTTTGATAAACTTGGTGTGAAATTGTTAAATTAAGATCAAACAATACTGTACTATTGTAATCTTAGAAATCTCAATGCGAGTGGATTGGTTTAGATAGACATGTCAATTGAATCTTACAGGTAATCGTCAGTTGTATCTAAGGCCGTGAAATGGAATAAGATTTCATAATTACGAGTATAAATGGTAAATAATAAGCGTTTCTTCTTAAACCTTTGCCTGTCGAAACGGTACATGTGGATATAACTGCACAGAAGAAAGCTTGACCGATCCAATAATTACCGGAACAAATTAATTATATATATGTTAAACGATAGCCTGTCCCCCCGCTTTTGGTAAATATTCCAATAAGTAATAGATTCGTGTAGTTATAATAATTAAAATAATTGCTTGAGCTACTCCTGGATAACTTACCAAGAATATTAATAACTCTAGTTGTTTATATATTGCTTCAAATATCAATTAATTCAAGGGACAAGGTATACAAAATGAGATCACTTCAATCTTTCAAACCCTGCAGTTAGCCTTAATGACTTCATTGGGCACAACTTTAGAATAGGTCTAAACTTGCTCACCTTTGTAGTCATCAACAACGTACTATAATTATAAATCTGGTTGGAACACCATATTTTGTTCATAATGTCACGTCAAACCAGTGTAGAATATAAATAAGCACTTTAATATTAGCTGACCCCAGAACCGACCAAAAGTCAAGGATGAAGCCTTAAAAGTAAAAGATATAATGTATGGAAATGTCAGTAGTATTAGTTATCTTTCATCGTTTGACTTTGGTCAAAGCCACGAGGCAAACGGGTCGTTAAAACCACAATAAAAAAATTAAACATATAAATAAAAATAAAAACTGTGACCAGAGAATGAATTAACTAAACAAATTAAAAGCAAATGGTCTAAATACTAATATTTTAGAATTAATAACCAGCAGTGCAGTGAAACAGGCTATCAGCAGCAAGAATCAAAATGACTATCGGAACGTAGATAATTTTAATTAGACGTTATCGTCACACTGCCTAGGAAGTAAACAAGGTTGCTATAGTAACGGATGTTATAAATACCCACATATATTTGTAACACATTTATTTGTCGAAACTTCCTTCGTGCGTAAATAGATAAAGAATACATTAGTGTAATATTCACATTAATATACATAATTTTAACCACATTTACCAGACTTTGAAACAAGAGTTCTGTTCAAAAATTTATATGTAATATCAAATAACATTATCTTATTTTGTCTCCATAATATAGAATATCCGGCAAGTACAGATAATGTGAACAGAAACGCACTATAAAAAATTTGACTACCAAACAAACATTCAAAGGTTCATACATGAAATCGTAGAGATGAACACTTAATATCCTATAGAAAACATGGAAGTGAGAGGAGGGAAAGTGAATGATCGTGTGAAATTAATATGGGCTGTCACACACACGATCACGATATGATACGGTTTTGAGCACTAAAATGCAAAATCGATTTCAATGAGTGAATTTAACGCTTTCCATCGTGCCTTAGTGATTTTATTACTTTTAGGGCTTGCGTAGACATCGACAATTCAACAGTTAAACTGTTTTACTTTGATGATGTGGTAGTGTGTTACCTCATTACTTTCAATTCAACTTTATTCGAATGGATAGTTCCATAGAGAGAAAATGTTTACAATATCTATAGCTCATCACCCTAGCTGGGATCGAAATCAATTAAACACGATTTCTTTTAAGCTCGGCCTATTTTTATAAGGTCAATACAGCGATTTTACGAAGGAAGCTAAGGAATAACAATATTGTTTCAAGAAATTGAAAGGCAAAAATACAATAGCATCTAAGTAAATTCAAGGAGGTCGAGGGACTTTCCTTGATGCGCAAAGGTAATAATAATTTAATCGTGATTGGAGATTTTCCTTAATGCTGACCGCAAGTCTTTTTATGTAACTTCAAGTAAGGTCAACTTATAATTCCGTTTACAGGCTGTTTATTTGGTTCAATAGGTATGATATACTTTAGTCAAGTCATAGTAAAGTCGCACAGACAGAGCTTATACCTATTAATTACTGTATGATAGAATTTAGGCTTCCGACTTCTACGCGGACGAAATCGTGGACAGAAGGTAGTAGTAAATATTTTAAAAACAAAATACGTTATTATAATAATGTCGACTCTAGAACTTCAATTGAGTATCACGCGTGAAACTACTGACTAGAACAGTCTTGACATTAAAACTCTTCATTTATTACAATAATTCGATGTAATTGTGTTGATAACCACTTCATTCAAGGCGATTCACACGTTTAGGGCCTTTGTCATATAAACAATTGAAAGTGAATATTTTTAACGACCACATTTTTAACAGACAATGACATTTATTTGTGTAGTTCCATCATTAGAGACAATAATCTTAAATGATGTAAGTCTGGTCACTGAAGTCCTGGGAATAAAAAAATATGTGTGCGTGAACTTTACTTATATAAGTATTGTTTGACTTAACACATACGTAACATTTACAGATAACGGAGGATAACAGACTGATAATATTTAAAGGTACAATGCCCTTTGTTTTTTTTTTTGTTATTTTTGTAATTTTATGAAATAATTACAAAATCTCTAATATTTACAAGATATAACACCTGAATGTATAATTTTATTTGATTTAATGATTAGTTAGTATAATAAACGATTGATATAATTTCAAAATAACTAATTTTCATAAGCATAACATACATGTACAAGCTAACAAAGCTAACACTAAAATAAATATATTATGTACAAGTATATAAAAAAAAAAAGGTGAAAAGCTCATAGGGCATCAAAAAATTCGTCCGCATCCCTGTCAATAGAAAAAGTGCCCAAAAGGCTGGCAGCACTGCCACGTTGGATGGCAATGCTGATTCTTTGGGCTAAAAATAGGCCAGCCCTCTGGTCCCGTGAAGAGTCGACCATCCGCTTGGCGATGTCCCGAAATATTCGATGAGCACTCGGACCCCAAACGGCTCAAATCTCCCAATAAGGTTGCTATATTTGCTATATTTAACATACATTGAATATAAAATCGTTTGATATGCCACTCAAAAGACATAAAACCTATTTAGTCTAATACGATAAAAACGCGTAGTTAACAACTTGTAATTAAAAACACTAATTATGTCAACAGAAACCCTAGCGTCAACTAGTCACATGAAACAAACATAAAACATGCAAAAAAGCATGGAGTATGCTTGCATGCAGCAAGCAAGCAGCTAGCATGCAGCAAGCAAGCAGCAAGCAAGCAGCAAGCAAGCATGCAGCAAACATGCAGCATGCAGCAAACATGCAGCAAGCAAGCATGCAGTATGCAAGGATGCAGAATGCAAAATGCAGTAAGCATGCAGTATGCAAGCTCAAGCATGTGGTATACAAGCAGGCAGCATGCAACATGCAGCAGGCATGGTTTCTGTCACAGCTCCACCGCTGCGGGTCTCCGGCGGTCCCACGCGAGCTTATTGTCGCGGAGGGTTTTAACGCTCACCACCGCAGCTTCGGCTTACTGGCCGGCTTGGCCAGCCAGGCTCAGCTGCGGCGGCGAGCGTTAAAACCACCTGCTCCTCAGCTCGCGGGCCGCCTCGCCCCTTCGCGCCTACGCGGGCTTAAATTACACTCTAGGGGTATGGCATAAAAGAATACGTAGAGTCGATTTTGCAGCGATTCATTTCTGTCACAAAATTTGTAAAAAAGAATCTTTTAAACGATAGACCTAATGATTTTCGATTAAGTAAACGTTATATCTAATAAAGTTATACGATATAAATTTTAGAGTATATAAATATTATATGTAAAGAAATTATATCAACAGTTGGTATATCTCACTTTCATCTTGTGAACGTTATTGAAATGAAAATAAACCAAATAACTTTGTATGATATGAGACACACCCATATTTAAAAGTTGCAAAAGCAATTCCACAGATAACCCAAAAGATCTTCATTTGCTTCATTAATAGAGTATTAAAACTTTAAAACTGAACGTTTCTGAACTCTTTCTTACTTTAAGAAAAGTACCGAAACAATAATCAAGCCATTAGTTCCATCGGAAAGCAATTTAAAATTCGTATTGCACTACTTAAGACCCGTTTCGTTCGATATTTAAAAAGCTGGTGCCGAAACTATTCCGTGACATGAAATATAAAAAAATATATATATTTGGAGGCGATTGCTGCATTCGCGCCAATAGGAGCGGTGAATGCGGTGCTGCGAGGTTGTTGCGAGGTCGTCACGAGGGCCGATGGACTGAACACTGGACCGATTTTAAACTTTTATAGAGCTCACGACTTGTCAGGTCCTGTTGTACCGAGTACCAAGACCTTGACTGCGCTAAGTGGTCGTCGATATTACTCATGCTGTGTACAGCATTAAGTTAATTGGTCTGGCTCGTAAAGTAGATCATGATTGATTTCAGTTTAGATTAAAGATGATCGTGATAAGAAAAGTTATTGAAATTGGAAACCGAATGATTGTAGGCCGTGAAAAAGTTTTTCACCCACTTTTCTAACACGCAACCCAATAAATCTGTTTAGATGAATATTACGAGTGCTGTATATCATTTTAATACATAGCAACGAAATACTGTAAATTATACCACACAAAACCTATATTTATTAAGAATGACAAAAACTACCATAACCAGTCATCTATCATTGTACGAACGTCTTCAATCAATCAATCTGCCTGGCCTTTCCCCAACTACGTTGGGGTCGGCTTCCAGTCTAACCAGATGCAGCTGAATTCCAGTATTTTACATGGAGCGACTGCCTAGCTAACCTCCAGAACCCAGTTACTGGGTAATACCAAACAGCTTGGTAAGACTGGTTGTCAGACATTTGGGCATCTGACGACTCGTAATGACTGTCAAAGACCCACGAATGACAGCCGGGACAAACGGCTTAACGTGCTTTCCGAGGCATGGAGGAGTCTCGGTATGTAAAGATGGTCACCCATCCACAGACCAACCCCAGCAAGCGTAGCTTAACCTGATGGATCGAACCGTGCGCCTTTTATACATCTTCATTCATCGTCTAAAGCTTTCATAGTTCATTTGCATCAATCTGCCACGATGCATTTGTACTCTTAAAATTATCTTCCAAATATTGAATCATAAACGTAAACTTTTCCATTCACAAAGATCAAAGCAAGTCATCAAATGAAACCTACCTCAACGTGACTGCGTATGCAAAACAATGAAAAGTCTCCTTGTCCCAATTGCATCGCCCTTTGCACAGTGGGTGGTTGGACCGGGCTGCCTTGTACGACCGCTCTAGGTGTCTACTCGAACATCCTAACGAGACCAGTTAATTTTTATTGTAATTAAAAGTAGATTTACTACGACCTTTCAAGGCAAAAAACGGGTTCCACGAGGTACTACTTTGGGCCCAGTACTAAATAATGAAAAATTAAGTTAAAGTCTTACTTGCTTAACTTAAATTTAATACCTACTTAACAACTGTTGATGTAAATTAAACAAATTGTACACATTTTGATTACACGGCTTAGTGACCAATAAGAGCCATTTAAAAGTTAAAAACATGAAATCTAACATTTTTGTAAACATAAAAAAATGGTTTAGTATGTGTAAATATTTAGACGATCTTGTTACACGTCTCCTGTAATAATGTTTTAAAAGATAACATTAAAGCACTATAATCCAAAGGCGAAGGCGTCATTTATAGTTATGTACACAGGTCCTATCTGTAGTCTAAAACTCTAAACTTTCACTAATATTTAGATAGATACAAAAAATAATTTTGCCTTTACGTAAACGACAATTAAATATGGCTCTTTTATAGAAAAGAACTTGTTACAACACAAATTTAAAATAAAAACCATCGTTAAATTATATAAGGCAAGGCAAGTTATAAAAGCCAGCTAAAGTACTTTCCCTCAACAGCCTTTTACAACTCGATTAGCTACTGGTACTTTAATATTTTCTTTCTCTCCTTATATTTAAGCAATACCTGTCAGAGAACATGTACTTACGTACATTCATTTATCTGATTAAGAAGCTTCACTTATCAAAGAGGTAGCAGTATTCATTTCCTGTTCTTTATCTATAATTCTATGTGATCAATTTTATAAACGCCCTGTGTATAAAAATGCGTCAAATGACAAAATTTTAATGTAAGTGCATATACATGGATAGCGTTACTTTTCCGAATAAACATATACAATTACAAATACCAATTTAGGCATATCAACACGTGCGTATTGAGCACGAAACCAATAATATGCTTATTGTTAAAACGTGACGCAAATCAAATAACGAACAAACAAATCAGAAACACAAAATTGACTGCAGCTATCTAAACTAACACAATTAAAACAATAAATCACATCAAATGAAATAAGAGCTATAATTTACGTTCTTAACAGAATATATGGCGTTGAACTAACAATAGCGGAAAGCCGGAAACAGGAAACTGTGAAGTGTGAAGACACGGACACACTGGCATGCAGTCGAACAAACTGATTCGCTACTGATTATAGCAGTGTGTGACATGAGCCAACATAATTGTGGGGTAATGATGTTGCATCAAATGCAAGTTAACGTTATATAATTTAAGCAAGTTAATGTAAGATGTTATGTGCAGTTATTGCATGTTCTTGCCTTAAGGGCAGACTTAGGTCAGTGAAATCTGTGTAATGATAGGCGCTTAAAACATATCGATTAGCATGTGACTATTAAAACTTTGATTTGAATGCAAATGTATTCGTGGAGAATTCCATCCACTGAAATATCACAGAAACAAAATGAATATGAGTTTGCGAAATAACCTTTTAAGACAATCTAGCTTTTATTTTGAAATGAAACCAGTTTCCTTTAGAACAGACCTGGAATAACAAGTTTCATTTCAGAAACTGTTTTATTTAGTTGTTTAACGAATATGACCTCCGAAACTAATGTCATTTTTAATCAGCTTCCAACTTTTTTTTCATTTTGTGCAATATAATTGCATTTATAGTTAATATACCTACATTGTATATATGAAATACGCTGTGGCATTTTAAAGTGGACTCTTAAAATGTTATAAACAAACGTTCTTGACCTTTTTGCGATCATAAGTTTAAAGGCCACATTTTGTTGAAATAAATCGCGCAGCTACTTATGAAACATACAAGAAGTTAATTAAGTAACTTAAAGTTATTACAAAAACTTATTCTGCATTGGAAATATTGGCTGAGTGCCATAACAATATGGATCTACCATGTTTAGCCTTGAATTTCTTTGCTCCAATTTTAACATTCCTTAGATTTGATAAAATTTAAAACATAGAGATATCTCATGCTAACATTGTAGTCAAACAAAGTTAAATCTACAGAGGTGTTCTCGAAAATGAAAAAAGTAAACAACCAAGGTCAGAAAAAGCTCAAAATATGTCCTGAGTTGGATTGTTATCAGCAGCAGGGTGCTTTTACAACCATCCCGTGTTTGCACTTTCATAAACATCGGAGACCTTTGTTATGATAATGTGGCTTGTTTATACACCCTGATATGTTGTTCAGTGTTATTCTTTACTTAGATCAGGGGTTCCCAAACATATTCAGTTCGCGGCGCACTTACCTACAGGTTTAGTATTATGTTTCGATGCCCTAGTTAGTCGAAATAAGGTGCAATGGTACTAGGTAGATAGCCTAGGTAGGTAGCTAGGTGCTCTTGTTTACAGAATGGTAAACAAGAGCACCTCACGACGGCACCCCTCTGTATTCTGTACGACGCACCAGGGCGCCGCAGCGCACACTTTGGGAACCCCTGACATACATAGATACTATGAAGATGCGAAGACATGCTAAGCCGACTGCTTTTTCCATATAAAACTCTTATTAACTTTTTATAACTGTCTCTTCATGTATATTGCACTAAGACTTTTGCCGACTTTTGCTACTAAGTAACATATATAGCCTCATATAAGATTGTGAAATGTTTGTTATCATAATAACAATATAAATATCCTCATCAAAACGTTCATAAACGTTTGCAATCTTTAGAAAGTTCCAAGACCGCGCCATGTATCTTGATGGTTGAATGAGTTTCTATAATTTACAGAACATTGTTTTTCATTTAAATGTAAAATGTCATGTTTAGCGCTAAATCTTAATATTGTTTCCGTGCTTTTCTTCATAATTACTCTCATCCATCTCTTAGGATTTTTTCACTCGTACTTTGTTCTGAAGAGTAAGTTTTGATTTGTGGGACTTACGGATAAACAGTTTAATTTATCCTAAGATAATCCTTAATTCCTTAGTCTAGATGACAGTTGTACGTTGTTTTATAGCTAATAGTTTTATAGAATTTAGTTTCACATAAAGTTTAATGTTAGAATAATCATATCATAGAATAACAAATGAAATATTATTTATCCTTATATTGTTTATTTAATATAAAACTTATTACCAATAATAACATTTTATCAAGTGACAGTTTCTAAACGTTTCAATTCATACCTTCAATAAAATGCATACCCTCAGGTAACCTACTGCTTGCATGCTGCAAGCGAGCATGCAGCATGCATCGTGCAAGCAAGGATGCAGCATGCAAACAAGTATGCAACATGCAGCATGCAAGCAAGCATGCGAAATGCAGCAGGCATGGTTTCATGTTTTCTGATTTATATGCGATATATACATAGTTGTGCACAACAATGAAATTCCTAAAGTTTTCGAGATAGACGAGTTTAACGCACTTAGCAATAAAACTTAAATCTGAAGAATTGAAAGTAGTGTTTGGACAGTTCTTTAATTTAGCAGAAACTCGTTTTAAAACATGAATGGCGTCATAGGCTGACACAACCGCAGAGTTGCGCAATGCACACCAAGTTTCTGGACGAAATAAGACGTTAACAAACAAGATTGGAACTGCTCATGTATTGCGTGATCTAATTTACTTTTTTGGCCGTTTATTTGGTCTACTTAAGGGGGAAGCGTCAGGGCAGCCCGCGAAATTCAAATTTTCTTACGTTTATTGCAATTTGCAAGTCTGTATGAAGTTGTATGTTAAATAAAGTATGAATCGCGGCCGTAACAAATATGTATTAACAGAATTATAATTATTAGAATCAGTAATACAACTGCTGAAGTTAGTATAATTCTGAAATGTCAAGATTTCATGAAATAGTCATTCATTAGTATTACCGGGTCTGAAAGAGTTGTATTGATCACTTTAATTATGTATTTTTATGTAAATACATACTTGTAACGGGACCGCAAATTACATTTTTATCAACATACAACCTAATACTGACTTGTAAATTGCAAAAAACGTAAGAAAATTTTAATTTCGCGGGTACCCTAACGCTTTCGCCTTAAGGTGAAAACTCTAGGTAGTCCGCGAAATTCAAATTTTCTTAAGTTTTTTGCAATTTGCACGTCAGCATCAGGTTATATGTTGATCTGAGTAAGATTCGCGACCGTAATAAGTATCCATTTATAGAATTATAATCATTAAAATAATAATAATACAACTCTTTAAGTTCATATAATCCTATTTCATGAAATCTTGCCATTTAGGATTACTTTTGTAGTTGTATTACTGATTCTAATGATTATAATTTTGTAAATACGATCGCGAATCATACTTTAATCAACAAACAACCTAATACTGACTTGCAAATTGCGAAAAACGTAAGAAAATTTGTATTTCGCGGGCTATCTGGAGCTTCTCCCTTAAATGAAGACAAGACAGAAACGTTGTTAAAAAGGTGGTTAGGGACTAATAAAAACTATTGCAATCGATCGTTTTACAGAATATTAACTGTGTTATAACTTTCGCAAAGTTTCAAAGCAGACAAAACAATTTCTTTCACCGACGATCAGATGGTAACTTAAAGAATAATTAAACATATAAACAAATTGATCTTCTTCACTGTTTACTAAAGAGACATACAAAGCTCGTTTCGAAGGTAAATTTATTCTAAACAGAAGCTCTGGCCACGAGTGCGGCACGTTAAGATGAGTCAGAGACCTTTCCCCCCGGCAGCCATTGTTTATTCTGGACGCAAACACGTCCTTAAGTTTTCCCTCACATTTTCGTTGGTAACTCGAAAAAAGTCTAAACGTTCTCTTTGAATATTCATAACCCCTTTTATGAATTATGAATGTTTTAGAATATATAATTTCTCGCTCTTTAGTGGACTTTGTATAGAAACTTGTTTCTGTTGAATATTACATTATTGATGTTTCTCAAACTATCCAATTCGTTGAGAGCGTTGGAGATTATTAAAACGACTCCAGGAGGCAATCAATCATACTAAACTTTAGTTTTTGTTTGAGAACTTAAACTTAGCGCATAATGAGCTCCTAAAATATGATTGCTAATTTTGAATGAACAAGATTCTTACAAGAAAGTTTCCTCCGCCACCGTCAAAGTTATACAATAAGCATAACAGTAAACATCCGTTCTTACCTCTGCTTAGGCAAGTCCGTTAATATTCCGGCACACTGCTTTAAAGATACACTAACACTTATATTGGATTTTAGCGAGTCGATCGAGCGCCGGAACCCCGCACCGTTATTCACGTCATATGTGTGTCAAATAACGAGAAAAATTCTCACAATCTCCGTGGGCACTTTGTAGGGAGCAGTGGAACACAATCACTAGCACGAAGGTTTAATTCACAAGATCACTGTAATGTGGGTATATTTGGGTAGTTGGTGCAGGGAGTGCACAGTGTGTTGCGCGCGCGGCGTTGCGCGTGGGGTCGTTTTCGCGCGTACTGGGTCAGCGCAAGCGTCGGTCGTGCGCCCGCCTCTCACTCGCGTCGGCGACTGGCGCTCGCCGCCTTCACCTTCGCCGCGCTCACCCGTTTCGCAACCTCAGCGGTTTCCTTGCAGATATCTTGTTGCATGGCAACTATTGAAAACCATGTGACGCCGCAATAACAAACTGAATTTCGAACATATCGATTCTTTTCCAATATTTTTTTTGCGTTTTGACTTCTTGAGTGGTGTGTCCCATTGTCAAGTTGTATCTTTGCACGCATTGTTGTGGGCGGTAAACAGGTTGGGGCGAAATGTAAACAAACAAACTGACATATTTTGCCTGCTGCTTGACTGTAAATTGCTTTATTAAGCATTCTAGTCCTGAACATTGATACTGAACGCAGCGTTCTATTTGATCGAATTTATTTTACAGTCAATGAAAGGTACATTCAAAAGTTGACCGGGCTTTAAGAGTTGTCCGAGAATCGAACCCGGAACTAGAGTGCAGACAGATGCACACTGCACAGGTCGAACCAAGTCAAACTGGTTGTACTGCTCTTGATCTTAACAAAGACTAGCCTTTCAAAACAAGTATTGGAATACCTAATGGTATTGATAATAAAATTTTACAAGAGAGTTGAACCGAACGTGACCGAGCGCCTGAACGTGAACTTTCTATCGATAACGAATCGATTATTGTTACAATTCTATGAAATAGCACATATCGATGTGTGGTGAAACGCTGATGAAATCGATACTGTATTAACAATTTACATAAGTGTCACAATTTTATTATGATGTATTGGGCTTTTGTTTCGATTGTGTTCGGTGACGGATGGGCGTTGATATCTTTTGGTCGGCGGTTGCGTGTGCCATTAGTTTGTATCACTTTCTTTTGCTATTTCTAAGTAATATTCTATATATCTTCTAATTAATAAGTGATTGATTACTAAAACTTACTTCGTATAAGTAAGTACATATTAGTAATCAATGATTTCCTAATAGCATAATTAGTATAGCTAATAGTATAATTCGTGTAACTTATAACTATGATAGTATATTAGTATATATCGAGGAGCTCGTGGATAAGTAATAACAGCCGCACGGGTCGATCCATCAGGTTAAGCTACGCTTGCCAGAGTTGGTCCGTGGATGGATGGGAAGATGGGTGGACCATCTTTATATACCAAGAGTCCTCTGTGTCTCGAAAAGCACGTTAAGCCGTTGGTCCTGGCTGTCATTCGTGGATCTTTGACAGTCGTTACGGGTCGTCAGAAGCCCGAAAGTCTGACAGCCAGTCTTATCAAGAGGTATGGTCATCCTGTAACTGGGTTGTGGAGGTCAGATAGGCAGTCGCTCCATGTAAAAGCCGACCCTGGGAAAAGGCTAGGCAGACTGATTGAGTATAATTAGTATAACTAAAATAATCTGTTTAATTTTCCCTTCATAGTAAGTAGGTACTAACTATTTCAACGCGTTTCACGTGTATATTATTAACGGTTGAAGTAAATTAAGTTTATCCGTCAAATTGTGTTGAGATGATTCTATAGTAGGTACCTACAGCTATTTACACCATTATTGGCTGAATGAGCTTTCTTTGCTTTTATTATGGAATATTTTATTTTATTATATTCGGGAAACTTACAGCTAACTTATACAGTGTTCTTTCACAATATAAAATTAAAGATCATTTACTAGTTTCCACTGAAAATAAAAACGGAAAAAGGTCGGTACAAAATGTCTATAAAATAAATTAGGATATAAATAGTACAAACTGAAAATCATATATTCTCTCAATCTAAGCAATTATTTAAGAAAATGGCTCTTGATGTTTTAACTGGCGAATAGATTTAAGTTATGTTAAGCTAATCTTAGAAACGCAGCGTTATTGTTATAGCGACTATTGTTTTGTTGATTTCTCTTGTTTTTTGCTTTTATCAGCACTGCTGTTTAATTTTTAGTTAAAATGAGGACAATGGTGTGGGTTACATGTTTGTTAAATCTTAGATTTAGAATTTTTCTGTAATTTGTAACGTGTAACTGTTTTTTGTCACTAATAAATAAAATAAAATAAAAATAAAACTTACAGTCTTACTAATAAAAATTTGCACACAACTTATACCGGAGTTATAACGCTTTTTAAAAGGGCCAAAAGTGTTAAAACTCCGGTATAACTCGGATGTAAAGCTTTATTAGTAAGGCTCTAAGACGCAGACTATTACACTTCCATAAAGAAGCTTTTCACCAACAAATGCTTAAGTCAAGAAACACTGGTATTGCTTAAATCTAAATCATGTTCAGTAAATAGTCTTTGACAAAATACCTACCGTAGAAATCGTCTTGTCATCCTAATATAATTACCATAATGCATAAAGCATCTCTCTTACGCAAATACTACTGTAGGTACTGTCTACATCAAATGATTACCCAAGTTGTCATCAAGCACTACTTTCAGTAAATAACATACGGTCAACCGCACGTAGAAGTTACACTTGAACTTCGAAAACTTACCTACCTAGTAAATAAATAAATAAAAATATATATTTTTGAGGAACGTGTACCCACTGCGTTAGTAACAATTTACTTAGTAGTAGGTATTTACAAAACATTATGACTTTGGGCCAGCGCACACTTGACGAGGCGCAGCGCAGCGCGGTTGTCACTGCCAAACAAATATCAACATTGCGTGCCTTAAAATAAAGTCGAGAATAAATAACATAAAACGCGCGCTTCTTTCCGCTTAGATGCGTTCTCGAGCTAATGAAAGTTTATTTATTCTCAACTATAATTCAACCATTGCAAGGTCGATATTTGTTTGGCAGTGAAAACCGCGTTGCGCTGCGCCTCGCCAAGTGTGTACCGGCCTTTAATCAACACACTTATTAACATGTAACTGGGTTAAATAGTGCAAGATAGGACAATCCGATTTGTTATTAATGACAATCAGGAGACTGTTGGAGCTGGCACGCACTCTGTGCAACAGGGATGCTGCACGCTTGCGTCTGATCGCAGCGAAGCCGTCAGTTTGTGCGTTCGCGAACATATCCGAGACACTACAGAAGCATGACAGCCCCAAACGCATCCTGGATGCACTGCTTTGAAATATAGAAGGTGTAACTTAAATAACACACAGCCTCTTAAGCGGTCATTGTACTCATCATTATGAATAACTTTTACTATGGGACCATAAGCAAAAACAAAATCAGCTGTTCAATACATTTATTTTCGCATAATTCGTCAAAATGACGAACAGCTGATTTTTTCGCGATTTCAGGGTTGGTCCCATAGTAAAAGTTGTTCATAATGATGAGTACAATGACCCCTTAAGAGGTTGTGCGTTATTTCAGTTACACCTTGTATATGCGCTGTCAAAGTGAAATTGTTGCCTTGGACGTGCAGTTGACTGTACGAGATAATAAGAAGAATACTTGGCTGACCTGACAGCGGATGTTACATTAGACAGAAAATTATACCCTTGGACAGTGGCTGGGATTTAAATAAAAGTGTTTTATGTAATATGTTATGTGTTTTGTTTGTAAAGAAGAACGCGATTGTTGCAGATTGAATTTGTGTTGATTGTTATATACGGTGTAACTTAAATAACGCACAACCTCTTAAGGGGTCATTGTACTCATCATTATGAACAACGTTCACAACGGGGCCAAACCTGAAATCGCAAAAAAAATAATCTGCTGTTATCTACATTTATGTTCGCATAACTCGTCAAAATGTAGGGAACAGCTGATTTTTCCCATAGTAAAAGTTATACATAATGATGAGTACAATGACCCCTTAAAACGTTTTGCGTTATTTAAGTTACATCTTGTATATTACCTCTACCGGTATGTCCCAAGATTGACAAAACACATATACAACTAGCATGGGAATATTTTTGATTTTTGCGTTTCAGTCCAGAAATGGAGCTACAATTATTATTTTACTCTATACACTTAGGTAAGATAAACTAACTAAAGCTAATTCAGTGTTTAAAATTACCTAGTTACTATGTAAAAACATTTGAATCCAAATAACCCGCAACTGGTTTTTTAATGGGAATATAACTATTTATACTTTATTCCATTACTACATAAATCTTAAATATAATATACAATCTAACACTAAATTAAAGTTTTAAAAATGATATCCTAACCAACTAAAACTATTAAAAAAAAAACTAAAATATGGCGTCGAAAAATTCATCCGCATCACTGTCGTCTGGTAAAGTACCCAAGAGACTGGCGGCATTGCCACGTTTTGAGGCAATGCTTAGCCTTTGGCCAAGGTAAAAGCCTGCCCTTGGGTCACGGGAAGTGTCAACCAGCCGTTTGGAGATTTCCTTGAACAAACCATGAGCACACGGACCCCACGGCCCGAAGGTTTCAACTCCAAACGGCTCGAAAATATAGTTACCGCTAAGGTTATTATACTTCCGCCGCTTGAAGTTTTCCGCAGCCGCAACAGCAGCGCCAGCATAGCACGCTGTGCCAGGAAGATGGGATGGCGCAAGAGTATCGACACACGTTGCATCCCACACTAAAGGCCTGTTATTCCATTAGTTCAATGAAATGTTTTTATTTTAATAGGCCTCATTAAATTCAATAAATTTATAGATTACTAGTGCCTAATGTTTGTGTTATGTATTAGTTTTCTATTTTGTAACAATAATTTGTGTATTTTATATAAGTATGGACGTTAATTAGTTACGAGGGGGCGAAGCCAACTCGCAGAGGCCCGTTAGACGCTTTTAATGAACTGAGGCACCAACCGACGATTATCCCTGTACGCACTACGCAAGTGCCCCCAAGGACAACCTCCGGTTTGTATAGGACTATTGCACGATATGGATACAAAGATATTGGAATATAAAAATATGTGTTGGATGGCTAAAGTGGACTGGTTATCAATGTTTTACTATACACGGAAGAAATGGCAGGGGGTGACTTGCACTTAGTGACGTAGCGACAAGGGGGCAACATATTCTGAGGTGCATGAGGAATGGAGAGGTAATCCACGACTATCAGGACAGTCCCACAGCCCGGAAGATAGTCTAGATACCAGCACTTACTGGAATACTTCTTTCCTCCGAACACGTTTGCTATTGAGAATCTCCACTCAAGCCGGCCTATAAAGGCAAGTATGAGGTGGGATCTCTGTTCCTTGTTACTGTTCACTCCAGCCGGTCAATAAAGGCAAGGCAGAGATGAGGAACAAGACTTTTGCCGGGGGATAATGTTCGTGGGGTCGCTACTGTCCAACAGCTCATCACGTGCTGCCTGTCTTGGTCTGGCTCCTCACCCTAGACCTGTTCCGGCAAGGTAAACTCTACCGGCACAGACCTAGAGTTCGGAGCGCGCGAGCACCACCACGCCGTCAACTTATAGATATGGGGGCGGGGTTATTATTACTATTATAAACACCCCGATGCTCATAGCCGCCTAACGCAGCCCATAATTTATTCTTTAAGGCCCACTTGCACCTCATAACGCTAAATGTATATACAGGGTGTAAGTGTGCCCTGGAATCGATAGCCGATTCCCGGCCACCGTAGGCGCGGGCATGCGGATGGCGAGTAATGGGTAGCTCGCCGGCCGGTAAGGTCCAGGCCCGGGTCGACGGCGCGTTGTGTTCCACGCGCGCCTCAAGAAGATGTCAGCTCTAACTGATGGGGTCCGCTAAGGCCGATGCCTGCCAGGGTTACGGGTTGTTTGCAAGAGTTACCGTGGCCCTGGCTCAGGCAACTGAAGGAACATGGGTGGGTTTTACTCAGTAGAAGTCTGACACGCCCTTCCGCTCCGCCCAGAGCGGGAGAAGTTATTTGATAATTTCCCACCCAAAAAAAATGGGTGTAAGTGTAAACAGTGTCAACCTTTTAAGGGGTCATTGTACTCATCATTATTAAAAACTTTTACTGTGGGGCCAATTTGGTCCCATATTAAAAGTTGTTCACATTGATGAGTACAAAGACCCCTTAAACGGTTGCCACTGTTTACACTTACACCCTGTATACATCATATTGTCTCTATCATCTGCGCTATACGAATTGATATTTCGACACATGAAAAGTAAAAAGTAGAGGGTCATGCGCATAGGCGTGCACTTGCAGTGTGACGTCATACGCAAAACGCAAAACTGAGACAGCATATGGCGCCACTTTTACGCGGGGTAAACAAAGCAAACTGTACGTAAAACATTTATTTCATACTTGTTACTATAATTGTAGGTTAAAATTATACCAAAAGGTGAAAAATAAGTAATCCCGGGTTCCCGGGATTGAACAATTTTGTAAAAACAACTATAACAAACTTAATGAAATTATAGAAGTGGTTATTTTGATTAAGTGTCTTTATATTATTCAAAACAAATGGAATATCAATATAAAATGATAATGCGCACAATGTGGTCAAGTAGTGGAAATTGATTTATCTATCTAACATATTAGTGAACGAATCGACTAATTTATTGTATTTTATACGAACAGAAGGGATTCTGAAAGGCATGTCCGTATTATTTTATCGTGGGAATAAAAGTGAAGTTTAGGTATATTAGCGCCCGATTATCCGATCACTGATTATATTACACATTATTATATTATCACTAAAATAATATATCACTAGATTGTAAACACGCCAGATTTCTCATTAACGGTCACCTTATCATAGATATTTATTTTTTATAACCATAGATGACAGAAGAGGCCTAAACTTCATGTTTTTCTGTTTACGTTATTTATATATCCCCATTATGACTATCATTAAAGGTTTACTTACCTAATGCAATAGTATGGTCTCATAAAATGCATTTATTTAATATTGATTGAATATTGATTGAAAATAATTTACAATTTAAAATTATGAAGAACTTTAACCTTTTTATTAAGCTATTGCAATGGTGCCCTCTAGCGGGAGCAATTGGTAGTAAGGTTTTATATTAGCAGCAACGTGAACGAACGATCTTTTTGTGGTGTAAGCGGGCCTATAAACATCACTTCGAAATTCGAACACTATCAAGTTGAGAATCCGCACATGTTTTATTAAAAAAAAGTCAGTTTCGAATTTCGAATAGGTATTGTGTGCAGTCACTTGAATGAGGTCGGAAGTGATAACGTTGCAATTGCAATAATAATACTACAGTTGCAAAGAGCAAAACGGAGGCAATAATAACATTATACGAGTACCTATTATACACATAATGCACTTTAAAGATAATTGAATTGGTTTGAAATTAATTGGTTGCAAAAGCTTAACTCCCCAATAGGAATTGAGAAATATTTCTTGTAACGATTGTCACAACGAACCAAGTCATAGGTCGTTTGTTGAACCAAACTAGTACAATACTGAATTACTTTCTAACTGTTAATGTCTGAACAGCCAGTAAACGATACCATTTTCAATGCATTGTTGTTACGCTATTGCAACTGTAGTGTCATTGCATAACATAAAAACACGGCGAGTAAAATAATAGCAAATAATATAAAACCATATAAAAGTTTAGAAGCCTGATACGGGGTATGGGTGGGGATACTGGGGAGGATGCGATGCACACGGATCGTAAGCGTAGTCGTATATCGTAATAAGCGCGTCGAACGAGAGCCATACGAGCACATACATATTCAAACTTCTCCGCATACGAAGCGGTGCTGCAGCGAATCGTATGAGATTTTTCGCGCCAATGCGGCATGACGATACGCTTACGAGACGACTACGCTTACGATCCGTGTGTGAAGGGCCTTAGCTTGGTTTTTGTCTACCTCCCCCGTCTCACCGCTCACATAGCTCAGGCAATATGCATTACCTAAGATGTAGATGCGGTGGTGGTGGTGGTGTGGACTATATACCTAAACTATATGCCGTAGTTGCTATAAGTAGTTGGGCAGTAGAAACGGCTTTCATTCTTAAATATTTAGCAACATTCAGCGATAACAAATCCTTTTTACAAGCGTGAAGGTATTCGCAATATTCAAATACTAATGGGTTGGTCTAATGGGGTTGTTTCCCGGAAGCTTCGCCGCTAGATCGCGCTGTATGTTTGTGTAAAAAAACATACAGCTGTCAAAGTTTTTGATAAAGACGTGTGAATTGTGTGGACGTTTTTTAAGTATTTGCGTGTTTTCTTTTTTTCATCTATTTATGTTGCTTCACAATGTATTCTACCTGGCGTATTGCCCAGTTGAAGGAGAAGTTGAAAAAAAGCGGAGTATCGCAATAAGGAAGGAAAGCTAAATTTGTCGTAAGGTACATTATATTTAACATTATCGACTTTTAGCCGTATTCCGGACAATTTTATGGTTTTATAAGTTATAAGATAATCTAAACTTATTACTTTTTCATTTTAACGATACTAATGATAAACCCGATGTAAAGTTACTAGTTACAAGATGTATGGTTATTTGAAAGGAAACCATTTTTTTTTTCATAGGTTGTAAGCTTTTTTACTATTATTAATAAAAATACATCATTAATAATAATAGGTATGGTACCAACGTGTCGTCTTAGAAGTGGTATCGTAGTCTGTTCCTTGAAATGTTTCCCACATAACCTCGAATACCACTAGATTTGAAGTTTTTTTTTTTTAATTTCAGTGCCTTTTCCCACTTTCTCTTCATGCGAAAATTACTTGGGAATTTGCCAACGCCTATTTCTTTGCATCCAAAGGTTATACAACGACCCATTATATTGATAAAAGTCACAAAAACACAAAATATTGTTTAATTTCTATGGAGTTTGACAGTTCATTTGAGATAAACACTCAGTGCCCTTTACGCGGAACTAATTTTATTGTCAGTTATCTTCCCCATTAAAACTGTCACAGGAGTGAGGATGTCGATATCCAGTCATAAAATAATAATTAACTATTCCCTAAAGACCAAGCCTCACTACAACTTACATGACTAAGCAGTAGAAAACGCATTAAAATTATATTTAGATGAGTTACAATTATTGAGACATTAGAATTGGAAACGTGATGAAATAATAAACATGATAGTAACAACCTCCGATAACACGCCATAGAAATAGTCACGCAAAGGTAATTCAAGAAACCTCGTTACCGTCTAATTATGAAGGTAGATGAATATTATGTTATACATATGAGATTTCACTTTATTGTAAGCACCCTAGACTTTTCCCGCTACGACATATACATAAATCCACACCTGTTTCCCCGAAAGGGTTAGGCATAGGTGTATGCAATAGTAGCTACAACCACATTTGTCCAACTAAGTTTAAGTCCAATGGAATAGGGTGCGAGCCTATTGCCATATCAAGCGGGCACAAATCCAGACTCCCGGCTACTACTGAGAAAATCCTGATGGAAAAACCCAATAACGTGCTGCTAGCACGCTGAAATCAGCTTCTCATATGACCAAATGCAGTGAAAATTATAATACCAAAGGACTGATGACTATTGGAGAAGACCTGTCCTTGGGTGAAAGACCACGAATAGGCAAACGTAAGTTTAAAAGCTATCTAGATACTTCGATGATCTTGAAGGTGTTGAAGACCTATTATGAGGATGACGTAAAACCATAACTGTTTTAGCGCAATTTAAACAATTGACAAGAACTAGAACAGTGCTCAAGCTGTCGAGCTGCTGAAGATGTTAATACTCATTACCATCTTCAGCAGTTCGACAGCTTCAATAGAAATTATCGTATATAGGCTGACTGGTAATTAGTGACCGATACTTAAACACATGACTGTACTCATCATTCATTTATCAAAGCTGAAATCGCGAAAAAAATCTGCTGCTCCCTACATTTTGACGAGTTATGCGAACATGAATGTATGGGACAGCTGATTTTTTTTTTCGCGAATTCAGGTTTGGTCCCGTAGTAAAAGTTGTTAATCATGTGTTTAATTATTGTACATTTCAATATTAAGTCAGAAGTGCGTCATTATATGTACTCCTATTGCATTTCTTACTTAGGTACTTTCCTATAACAAGCATTTGACTGCAACGTTGTTCGCGTGATCTATTTGATTTACAACCTCGTTTTCCTGAGTGAACTATTTTCCATTGACCTCTGAGCTAATTTCAAGTTCAACCGCTGCGTGATTGAGTTACAAACATTCATTCAAACTTCCGCATTCATGTTGATTTATTTTAATGTCATAGTCGATCTATCTCCTTCTACATAATTTTGTGGAAAACTATCGCATAGTGCTGTCCATGCAATCTACGACTAGCGACTTACCAATTTTTATTGTTAAAATACGATATAAGATAAGACTGTCTTTTAAAATCCTAACCTAACTAATCACACTAATATTATAAAGGTGAAAGATTGTGAATGTGTTTGTATTTTTGTTACTCTTTCACGCAAAAACTACTGAACGGATTTGATGAAATTTGGCACGTAGATAGTTTATAACTTGGATTAAAACATAGGATACTTTTTGTCCCTATATTTCTACGGGTTCGAGACTTACGCGGGTGGAAGCGCAGGGAGCTGCTAGTATTATTTAATGCGAAGGTGAGTTTGTTTGTTTGTTACGCGTTCATTCTAAAACGGCTGAACGGATTTGGATGAAATTTGTCACACGGATAGACCATGATCTGGGTTAGGACAAAGGCACTTTTCATCCCGGATCGCAGAAGTCGCGGGCAATAGCTAGTATTTTCTTATCTTATCATCACTAAACAGTAAACGATCCTTTTTTGATCATTTTATGAACCGGGCTGTAGCTTACAAAACTTATGTATGTACAGAAGCCAGCACATCAAGCTACTACAATCTGTCAAATTTTGTTAATAGATATTCAACTTTATCGCTTAAGCATTAGCTTCAAAGTTATTGATTGGGAAAATTTGAGAGCTTCGGGTAGCTTGATGTGCTGGCGTCTGTACTATCGCAGTCATTGTATTTTCTGATATTTTACAGTTAACAGAAATCAACTATCTACTAGAGATTAATAATGGCTTGTTTGCCTTTTTTTCTCACATATTTATATGCTTAAAATTCTAGATCAAGTAATGCGCAATTCAGTTCAGTAGTTTTGGTGTAAAAGGCTGAAAAATATAAAGGCGTAACTGAATTTTAGCTTAGGCTACATGACAAGTGATAGTGAGTCGTGAGTGATTTGTCGCACATTGTTTTTTGTCGTCGCACGCTCCGACAGAAACGAAAATCGTGCCTTATGATAACTAAAAATAGACCCTAGCTACTTCCGCGTACACAAGTATATGTGAAGTAAAAAGGTCTATATATAAGATGTATATTTAAACAATGTGTGAATAGGATTCCAAGCTACCACAGTACGACGGCTTTAGCATGTCGTTACCAGTTCACGTGTTGGCAAAACAATCGAGACATGCATTTTGAAACTCTTAATAGTATCCTCAGTAATGCGGAAATATACTACCTGCTACATTTAAAATCTGTAGTGCTATTCTGTAAAAATCTCACGGTGAAAACTTAGGTGAAGTGAGCTTGAAGTGAGCTGTCAGTAGTGTCAATTCCAACCATCAGGTGCAATTACAGGTGACTTCAAGTTCACTTCAATTCACTGCTACTTTAGGATAGGTTTAAGATAAACTTTTTATCACATTCATTAAACATAATATGCAATTATTCAGTAGTCTCCGGTGTATTGTCTAAAATAATTCATGTATACTTTGTGGGCTACATTCATACATTTACATACCTCCCAATGTTATTGAATTGGATACATGTAGGTCGACCAACAATGTTACAGAAGGAACTACAAAACCAAATAACATATCGATTTTCTATCGCTGCACGTTCGACGTTTCGTTTGCCAAAAAAATCTGTAACATAATCAACAAATACTCTACATATTTCGACTTCTAATTTGATAAAACATTTCCATCGAGTTCTTATACATTTGCAATATTTCACGTGGTCCCTGAGTACAGTGGGTACAGTCGGTACGTCATTGTATGTATGTGGGTCGATCGTAACAGACGATAGTCACGAACAGAGCTCGTCAACGCATCCGCCACCGGACGAGCGTTGCTCTTTTGTGTGCGGGTATGTTGTTTGATACGATACGGTTTTTAGTTTTTGGGATTTAGATGACAGTTTAGTACAAACTCCTCTTTCTCACATCCCAAGTAAGGAACTGTATACCTAAGTGTGTTCTAGATTAGTGTAAGTACTAAACAACATTATCGAAAAACGGAGGTGATGGAAACAGCAAACCAAAGCCTTTCAAAATGATAAAAGTTGCTCGTTGTACAATATTGGGTTGGCCAGAAAGTCTTTGTCGATATTTTACTTGAATACTCTAGAAAATAATATCGAAGGTTCTAGAAGTTTTCGAATGCAGCTATGTAAACGGGCAGATGCAAGATACACATTAGTAGTGTTGTATTAAAATCGTACAAGACTCGTGGTACAAAACCAAAAATCGAATTACACGTGCGCGACGCGCTGCTTTACGAATTTGGCCACAGTGCAGCCGAAGCATACCGCCAAATAATGCATGCAGTGGGGACTAATATAATCTCTGCGCCAGCATGTCAAGTTTGGTTTCAACGTTTTCGAAAAGGAGATTACAACCTCGACGACTGCCCAAGAACTGAGCGACCAAAAGAGCTGGATTTGGACCTTTTGCTTTCTCTTATTGAAGCAAATCCATATGAAACGCCACGCTCTCTTGCAGTAACGTTAGGATGCTCTAAGACAGCGTCGAAAACGCCCTTCACGCCATTGGAAAAGTTTCATTAAAGTTAGCTCAGTGGGTCCCTCATGATTTATCTGATACCAATAGTACCGTAGCTAACGTAGGGTAGATAACGTAGGGTAGACTGCTACTTCTATCGAGGAAACGTCATTTTCACTGGTTGGACAATATTGTTACTGGGGATGAGAAGTGCTGCCTTTATGTGAACCATACCTGAAAGCAACAATGGGTTGACGCACGTGAACGGCCAAAACCAGAAGTAAACAGTGACCTATACACGAAAAAAGTACTGCTCAGTTTTTGGTGGGACGTTCGTGGGATCTATCACTGATAGATTCTTCCTGATAACACTACAGTTACTGCAGGTGTCTACACAGAACAAATACAAAGATTGTCTGAAAAAATACAAAAAGTAAACCCAAAACTTGAGGGAGTAACGTTGTTACATGACAACGTTCGCCCTGACATAGCTAAAATGACGCAGCTCGAAATTCTACGACTTGGGTGGGAAGTTTTACCCCGTTTACCACATTCCCCTGACCTGGCTCCAAGTAATTATCACCTTTTCCGCTCTCTTGAATACTTCATAAGAAACAAAAAATACGATCAAAGAGCAGACCTCGAATTAAACCTCGCTAGGTTTTTCGAATCTCAGCCCGAGAAATTCTGGAAGGCAGGTATCCATTCTCTACCAGAACGTTGACGACAAGTAATTGATAACGATGGTGGATATATTACCGATTAATACTTATTGTTATTTTGTGTAAAATATGTTAAAATAAAACTATAAAAACGAAAAAGACTTTCTGGCCATCCTAATTATATGCAAGTAAATTCTATTGAATCAGACAATTTGCCAGGCCTATCTCAATAACTTAAAAGAGTGCGATGCCGTGCCACCTTGGTTTAATGTGTAGACCAACCAAAACCATGAAATGGCAGTATCAAAAAATGGGATATCAAAATACATTATGTTAACTGAAAAACGCACCGTACTGTATAAACTACAAATAAGGTAAAATAATTTATTGGCTTGCACAGGAAGATCACAAACTAAAGATTATCATAATCTCATCTAAACTCAAAAGAAACAAAACTCTTGAATGTCGGACGCATGACTACTGGAAGCGAGCCATGACTAAAAGAAAGATGGTGCACAAAAAGTTGACTGCTTCAGGAGAATGGGGAATTGAAATTCAACCGTCCGCAATACTAACGTAGATGATATAATTATTATCACTTGCATAAACAGATTAATAAAAACTTGATTTGCATGCATGGCTTTCGATAATTTCATATAAGAAAACTCAAATGTAAACTGATGTTGACCTAGGTAATCCTTTGTCGTTTTTTCCATAATTACCATTACTTTTTTTATTTGAGATGAGTTTGCTCTTGACTCGTCTAGGTCGGAGGCTACAGAGAAAAAGGCAACGATGGAGTGAACTTACCCAGTACCTGACCTCTGTGTGTGGCCTGTTCAGTTTTATCGCATCACGAGCTTAAAAAGAAATAACCTAAAACATTTACGCATCACCAAACATGCCGTGATACAATGAAAACCAACATTATTATAAGTGATGGTCCAAAGCCATTCACTGTCTGTCCGCCGATCGGATTCTCATTCTATTCTCACTTACATAATAACAAAAATATTTTACTGGTTTTGCTTCCTTTGCTAACTACAATGTATTTCATTCAGACAACCAGGTTACTAGGAGCTCTAGCCGCCAACATTGGTTCCAACGCCATTTTGAAATTCTGAATAAAAAACGATAATCTGAGAAGTGTAAGAACTACTTCTAATTTTTTTTTATTGGAACTTAGAATACCAAGTTTTTAGTCCGTTTTAGATTTTCAGTGATAATTTGATTCAGGTTGCGATACAAAAGAAACGAATACCGTAAGAAATCACATTCTATGTCTCTATGATATAACAATCGTAGGTTCCGTTGTAGTTGTGTTATTTTGTAGTTGTTTATGTAATTCTTCTAAGACTGCTCAGTCTTGTCTACATTTCTTATGTTACACGAATACAGTGGTATAGTTTCGGTTTATCCCATCTCGGCACCTATGATTTTATTGTTATTTTTTTTTGTGGGCATGATAATATAAATACATGGTTGCCGAGATGGGAACGTGCCGAGATGGGACTATACCACAATTTCAAGTGAGCAAGCATGGAAATCTACCTATTGTATTACTATTAAAAATAAATTGAATTTGTCTCTTGTCCTTCCCAATTTATTTAGGTTTTGCGCAGCATTTCTTCTTCTATGCTTCTCCATTCTATTAGTCGTCATCTCAGTAGTCGCCCCTTTTCTATTCATATCATCTTTAACACAGTCCATCCGTCGTTTCTTTAGACTAACCCTAATCTTATAGCTATACATACATCCTACTTCCTACTAATCCTACTTAATATTATAAATGCGAAAGTTTGTGAGTATGGTTTGTTACTCTTTCACGCAAAAACTACTAAACGGATTTCGATGAAATATGGTACACATATAGTTTATAACCTGAATTAACACATGCAATACTTTTCATCTCGATATTCTTACGGGTTCTAGACGTACGCGGGTTAAACTGCGGGGCACTGCTATTTCATATATACATTCATACTCAAAGCTATGAAAAGACAATATTATTTTTTAGGGTTCAGTACCTAAAAAGGAAAAACGGAACCCTTATTCCTATAAGGGTTCCGTTTTTCCTTTTTGTCTATCTGTCTGTCCGTCTGACACAGCCAATATTTGGTACCCATATGAATTTCTATGACCCAAACATAGATGTGTAACGTAAATCAATTAATTTTGAATATGGGGGCAAATAAGAACATTAAAAAAAAGTTTTGCAAACTATACCGTGTGGCATGGCAAATAAAAAGGGTTACTAAGAGAGTCTCAAATATATTTTTTTATAATTTAAAAATAATTTCTTTTAAATTTATTTAAGAAAACAGACGAAAATTGACCATTCCCCTTATCTCCGAAACTACTGAGCCTAAAATTTTGAAAAAGTACAGAAAATAGTTACTTATAGATTACAGGGAAACTTATAAGAAGTATATAGTCTTAAAATAACATGGTAAATATCTCAATATTGTGCGTACAAACTTACATTTGCAGTTGGAATGTATGGAAGAACATGTTTTTTTTAACTACAATGTTAAGTTCGTACTTGGGACAAATTTATCCCAACTACGGAACTTTTACTACACACTTAGCCGATTTTTTCGGTGGAACATAGACATCAGAGCAACACAAAATAATAATAACAATAATTGGACGTAGTTATGCTATAACGTTCCAATCCACACGCAGGTCGAACTGAGTAAATCGCGTTTTTTTTAATTTTGTGGTACGCTTTTTTTTGGTAGCGAGTACAACTAAGTAGTAAGTAAGTAACTAAATAAATAAACATTATTTTATTATATACTTGTCAAAATACCTAGCTTGGGCTCAAAAACTCAATTTTGACCACCTTGTGGATTGGAACGTTATAGCATAACTACGTCCAATTATAAGCAATGATCCAGAAGAATACAGATACAGAAGTTTTTACTCGCGTAACTGCAAAACCATAAATAATTAAATCTTGTCACTGTCAAAGAGCTCTCATATCTTAAACCATTCTCATACCCAGGGTATTACCTATTTCGTTTTACCGTAACAACATTAATAATTAAATCTTGTCACTGTCAAAGAGCTCTCATATCTTAAACCATTCTCATACCCAGGGTATTACCTATTTCGTTTTACCGTAACAACATTAATAATTAAATCTTGTCACTGTCAAAGAGCTCTCATATCTTAAACCATTCTCATACCCAGGGTATTACCTATTTCGTTTTACCGTAACAACATTAATAATTAAATCTTGTCCCTGTCAAAGAGCTCTCATATCTTAAACCATTCTCATACCCAGGGTATTACCTATTTCGTTTTACCGTAACAACATTAATAATTAAATCTTGTCACCATTTGTTGCCAAGCCACCAATCTACTACTAACTGTATCCCATGGGAAACAGCTTGAAACGTAATAGCTAATGATGTTTCCCGCCGATGAGCTGCATTTATATGTCTATACGATACTTAAACAGCATACTTACTTACATACTTTGAGAGAAATAGCGGAACTAACATCTCTTACTTACTTTATTACTTGATTATAAGTTATTCTTTCTGGAAAAGTTATTTTGCAAATCTCAAAAACAGTGGTTTAGAGATGCGTCTCTCAGTATCTTCCCAAACTTCCATCAGAAATCAGGATATCGTCAAAAATATCTATAATTTCGACGATCCCATGTTCAATTATCTAATATTGCGAAACAGAAACCTGGTAGAGTAGATGACGGAAACCTAACAATATACGAGTATGCTATATTTGTCAAGTTACTTAAGTTACATACAGAGTACATACTCTATACTCACTCATATTCTTATGATTCTTATTCTTTCTGACCTTTTTAGGGTTCCGTACCTCAAAAGCAAAAAGGAACCCTTATAGGATCACTTTGTTGTCCGTCTGTCTGTCTGTCAAGATCCTTTTCCTCAGGAACGCGTAAAGATATCAAGTTAAAATTTATATTAAATACTCGGGTCTATGGTACGGGTGAAGAAAAATCTAATTTGTAAGTCAACGCGATCAAAAGATATGACCGTTTATGTCGCATGTTTTCGCATATTTTGCGATTTCACAAGGGAATCAAAACCTATAGGGTACTTCCCGTTGACCTAAAATCATAAAATTTGGAAAGAAGTAAAGTCTCACAGCACAAGTGAAGGAAAAGTCCAAAAATTGTTAATTTGTAGTTTTATCACATAATTTATTTTATTTTGTGATTACAAACTTAATTTTGCAGTTGAAGATTTAACTGACCGTGACGTATATTCATTAATACCGGCCAAACGCGTGTCGGACCACGTACAATGAAGGGTTCCGTAGTTGGGATGAATTTATCCCAAGATACATTTATCTTGGGATAAATTCATCCCACGCGCGTTTGGCCGGGTTTTTTTTAATCAACGAGTACCGTCCCTCTGTTGGTCTAACTAAGGTCTCTTACATGAGTCGTCTTTTGCTATGTTGCATTTTATAGCCATACAGGGCTATAACATGCAACATAGCAAAAGACGACTCGAAGAACGACGACGACGAACGAAGACAGAGACTTGACATGAAACTGTATATGACAAATTTCACTACCCGACTGGATTCGTTCTTGAACGACCACACAGGCTTCCCCCAAATACTACAAAGAACAACTTGAAGTCACTCAGATCGTACAGCTCCCTCTAACCTTCCCACACTTCGTATCATGGCCACCATTCTTATCTTCATCTCCAATGATTGATCACTCAGACCAGAGACGTTTCGTCAATTTCTTGTAGATGTACCAACACTAATAAGCCTCATGTAGGTATGGAATAAGTAACATCACGAACTTATGCGCAATTACCATGTCTAAAATGTTCGTAATTATCTACCATTTGCGTTGAAACGGATCGAAAAATAGAATATTTGCATTAACCTAATTTTTGCGTACGTAATTTTGTTACGTCAGGGATTTGCTGATGATATACAATTGCCTTGTCAAAATATACGTAATAGTATTCTCGTTAGGTAAGTAGGCAATGATTATTTACTTTTGTTTTCTTTGCAATATTGTTGATGTCATCTTCAGAGTTACACTATCGATATACAATACTTCTCATGCTAACATCGAAAGATTTACGTTTAATATGGAATAATATTCAAGAATAATATTTTACACACAGGACTTATTAAGGAGTTCCATAATAATATAAATAATAATAATAATAATATCCTGGGACATTTCACACACGGTCAAACTAAGCAGAGCTTGTACTATGGAAACCAGATAACTGATAAACTACATACCCAATTTTTTTTAAAATAAATACTAATATAGATAATTACACCCAGACTCAGGACAAACAGACATGTTCATGCACACAAATGTTTGTCCTGGATGGGAATCGAACCCACGACCTGCGGCATGACAGGTGGTATCTTAACCAACCACGCCTGGCCTGGCCTGTCAAAAATAATATTATCATAACGAGCGAATTTTTTACACTATCACGTATTCATTAACGGCCATACATACCTCTTTGTTCTATCGCTGGTATCTAAAACAGATCATTAAAGACGTTAAAAGTAGCTACAACATAGTTGCCACCCACTGTTTGCCTCAAAGTCACATTTAACGTTAATATATGCATATTAAATACCTACCTAGGCTAGATTGAAGTAGGTGTCATGATAACTCGATGCACGGAGTGGGTGCCACCAACTTGACCATTGCCATTTCAACAGAGGTCAGTCGCATTCCAGTGTTTGCGGATCTATAAAAACAAAACTGTACTATGTATGTAGGATCTCGCTGAATTCTTGATGGGGGTAGGTAGCCAATTAGTGTCTGTCGTAATTTGTTTAGAATGTCTATCTATGTATCATTTAACCTCGATTTTGATTGATAGATTAGATATATTAAGAATTCCTTGCATAGACGGAATAGTACTAAACGCTCAGTAGTTTGGTCGCGTGTTTCCAGGTAAGGGAATTTTCAGTTTTCTTTTGGGAAAAAAGATACTTTATAATCTAACTAGCTGTTGCCTGCGACTTCGTCAGCGAGCCAGTATGAATAGTAGCCTATGTCCTTCTCCAGGTTATGGTCTACCCATGTGCCAAAGCACATCCAAATCCGTGCAGCCGTTTTAGCGTGAAAGCGTAAACAACAAACACACTTTCGGATTTATAATATTAGGTAGGATAGGAGGATGAAAAACTGGTCTACCGACACTCTAGAAGTCTAGACTCACAAAATGTAGTCCAACTAAATTAGGTACCTACTTATTTTTTTTTTTAATACTCTTAACGCACTACTAAAGTTTCTATGATAATATAATTCAATCATGATTCGAAAGACACGTGGCGCCATCTATGATCATTAAGAAGGTTATTGTGGTTTTCCTCGGGACCAGTACTTTTTTTGGGATGAAAGGTACCCTATATCGTTTCTGTATACCAGACAACGTCAATGCAAAATTTAATGATGATCGGTTCAGTGGTTTAGGCGTAAAAAGGTAACAAATAAACAAACAAACTTACTTTCGCATTTATAATACTACTGTCGTGCCATCGATCGTCACGAAGAAGAAGAATACTTATTCGCCAAACGAAAATTAACTAAAGTACAAGCTGCATTTATAAGAAGGTTCTTTTTAGGGTTCCGTGCCTCAAAAGGAAAAACGGAACCCTTATACGATCACTTCGTTGTTCGTCCGTCCGTCCGTCTGTGTGTCTGTTTGTCAAGACCATTTTTCTCAGGAACTTTAGGATTTAGGAAATTAAATCAAATACGTAGGTCTACGGTCCCTTGGAGTTCTAAAAACATCAAGCTTCTAAGTCAACGTAAAATAAAATACGGCCATTTATGCGACATATTTTGATACTCACAAATAAATCAAAACCTATGTCCGAAAATCGTTAATTTATAGTTTAATCACTTTTTGTCTGCGATCACATACTTGCATTTGCAGTTGGAGTATATCGATGTATGGGACGTATATCGATGTATGGGAGAACATTTTTTTCAACTATTTGTAGTTGAAAAAAATTGTTCGTTGTTAAGGTTGTTCTTGGGATAACTTCATCCCAACTACCGAATCCTTCATTGAACGTGGTTCGACACGCACTTGGCCGATTTTCTTTTTCAGTGTTCATCCAATAAAGTTCCTCGTATCTTCGTAGAACCTCAAAAAATAAAGTTGCAAGTTGCAAGCTATAACAAACATTTGAAACTATTTGGAATATTGGAAACCGTGAACTTTTGAATTTCGATCAATCGTGACGCAATCAAATATTTAAACAAATGTTCGATTTTCCCGCGGTAACAGCGAAAAAATTGTCACGCATTTCATTGTCAACAAATATGAGGTTATTGAAACGAAAGCGTCGAAAATTGCTCACAAAATGGAAGAGCGAACAAGAAAGTCAATGCGACAGATAAAGAAACTGAATCGGTATTATATTATCTGCTACAATGCGTTTCTATCATTGTTTGGTTTAGTTCCGTTATCGTTTTGTATCTGGTTAGCTCTTTGTCTGATGAAAATAATGTATTCCCTATATTGGTTATGTATTGTGTGTATATGTAAGATGGATGACCATCTTTACATACCAAGACCCCGCCGTGCCTCGGAAAGCACGTTAAGCCGTTGGTCCCGGCTGTCATTCATGGATCTAGATAGTCGTTACGGGCCGTCAGAAGCCCGGAAGTCTAACAACCACTCTCACCAAGGGGTGTCGTATTACCCAGTAACTGAGTTGTGGAGGTCAGATAGGCAGTCGCTCCATGTAAAAAACTGGTATTCAGCTACAAACGATTTCACTGTAAGCCGAACCGTTCAGAAAAGACAGAAGAGACTTTAAAGCGCACACCATCAGATGAGATAGTAGTCAAAAAGAAGCCTTAAATAAATGAATAAAAAGTTCTTATTTATTCATTTCTATGGCAGTTTTCCACAGGGAGCAATACTAAGACCGATAAAGAACTGTACCTACTGGTTCAGTAACGGTAAAAATGTCTCGTCCGTGTCGTGTTAAATATTTTCTCATCAGATCATACACAGGAGTCAACAAAATTCATGACCAATTTTTAGTGACGTTAAAAAGGAACTTTGCTTCGTTAGCTCTAATGTCATTATAACTTCACTAACCGTATTCGGGGGTCTATTTAAGAAAACCAACAGGTGACATGTAGCAGGCGACATTCCGACCATTTTACAAGTTTCTTTTTTTTATACGTTTTCTGTTTTATTATACAGCACAATCAAGTCGTGAAAATGTAACAATTTAGATTTTTTTTTTTTTTTGAAAAATTATATCGTAATGACAGTGATATTAAATAGGGCCTAGCTTATTTACTGGTAACAAAGAGAATTTTAGGTCCTTAACCCAGATTTTAAGGCGATACCAAAATAAGTTGTGGGCTTTTTCGTAACCATTTATTTAACTATTGCTGAATGTATGGATTTAATTTTTGAATATATGTTTATTGACTATTTGATTAATACTCTGACTGAAGGAAAACACGATTGGGTTAAATTTCCTCGATAGAATTGAATTCCGAAAATACCTCTATTTTTTTATATTTTTTCTGTAATTTTAAAATCATAAGTAATTTCATTGCGAAATTGCATTCAAAATGTGCGTATTAGGTAATTGAAAACTCTGGCTGAACATAATTATGATAGATAGCTTAATTTATTTTTAAACAATTTTTATTTGGTTTGGCGCTTTTATTTTGGTTCCAGCGTATTGTTGCGCTCTCTTTTTTTCGCATGTGGATGTAATTGACTCTGTCACTTTCCTATTACCGCTCAGTTAGCTTTTTACATATCGCCTTAACACCTATTGAACAATAATTGTCATAAACAGGACTGGATCTGTGTCTAATACAATAGGGATGATGACTAAAAAATGTTTTTTTGTCCGTCATGTAGATTATTAAAATATATTGGACACGTATTTTTTCTTTTTCTACGTAATCAAAAGATTACGGCGATACATTGAGTTAAAATGTGGCATGACGTCACGTCTTCGTTGATTTTATACGTAGAAGTGACGTAGCAAGCCCCCACTCCCGAACTTTAATGCGAGTTATCTAAGTCATTTTTTATTAATATGATAAAGCAAAAAATACGTATCTAATATTTTATTATTATCTGACTGACGGACTAAATTGAATTTCTTTTTTTTTACCCAGTCATCATCCCTATTAATGACAAAAAATCAGTCGGCTCTACAAAAATCACATTAGTTAGCAGAGTCACTTTCTACGTGGTCACAGACTACAGTATGATGTAGCTATGAATATTAAATTAAGGATTAAACCTACTTATCACCTTGTAACATTAATCTGAGGCTTTGGCTTTCTGCATTGATATCTATTTTTTCTATGTTTATGAAAAAACACTCTTGCTCTATTCATTTTTTTTTTTATCACAGTAACAGGAGACATGTTTCCTACTTTAACTCCAAATAAATCCTTTTTGCGCCGAATAATAAATTGAAACACATTGCTAATTAACATTTAAGGTAAGTAATTAAATTACTGAATCGTGTTGGTCGGTACCGAGGTAATTGAGTGCTACCTTAATTAATCATGGTATGCACTGTGAGGGCAGTTACATTGTGCGAGCAAAAGTGTATTTTGTAGGTATTGCCAGATGAAAATAGTGTAAATATTTAGTGCATGGTGATGTTTTAGTATTTGATAAACAATATTTCTATGTGACTGTATTCTGAGGTGTCTTTGCCTGTACTTCTTGATTTGTAACTAGTACAAGAAAACTTCTTCTTTTTCCTCTTTATGTTAGGAATTAATTAAAGTGGCATGCGATTTGAACCCCATATACCAAATCCAAATGAAATAGTAGCCAACTCTACCTAATCCTTACGATAAAAATACATGTGATGTTAGGTGTAATGTTTGTAAATTAAATAAACGATGTCAACGACAAACTATTTTGATATAAAGAGCAAAGAACAGAAAATTATCATCAAAAAATCATCATAATCAAAATCAAAAGTGCTCTTTCAAACTTCGAATCCGCTTATTGAATCTCTCCGCTTCCATCCTAAGTCCTCCGTCTGGGAACGACGGTGACCCACGAGGACAATTTGTTAGTGTTATTACGTGCTGTTAAAGTTCGCGTCAGTACCTACTCCGCGGTTGAAAGGGGGCGCATTACCGACGTGCTCCTGGCCACTAGCGTTAAAAAAGAAAAAGTTAAAAAAAAAAAGTGAACCGGAGTTTGTGGTAGACAATTTGAAATTTTGAAAATGGAATGCGCGCTACAATAGTTTGTAAATAAAAGTTTTGTTACGAGTGCTGCAAGATTGTGCAAATGATTATTTTAATAGTATTTCGGCTGTGATTTTTTAAGATATTAGTGTGAGTTTATTTCAAATATACCTAACTTGGATCACGGATCACATGTAACACGCGATAAGTATGTATTAGTTGTAGCGAAGTGTCTAGTAAAGCAATACATTAAAATAAATCCAACATGGGTTTGCAAGATAAAACTGACGCTGTAAACAAGAATTCCGCGTTCAGTAGATACAGGATTTCCCTCTATATACGCTGACAGGTCGGCACGTAATCGTGGGATACTATTAAGACATTTCCTCTGAATCCTCTCAACGATTTCCTTAAACATGTTTTTTATATTGCTAGTCTATAAAGATGGGCCCACGATTGCCATAATTTTATTTGTTCCATCATTTATGTTATAATGAAAGGACGCTGTTTAGAAAAAACGGTTGTATAAAGCGCTGGTCATAGTAGGCATCTCAACACTATTAATATTCTTAACAACAATTAATTTAGGTACTTTTGTTGTAAAAAACAGACGCATGCTATTTATCGGATTAAATGAGATGCTAGAACCCGCATGCAACATAAAATCTGACCCTTGTTGAGACAAGTCTAAAGACTAGTAGCTCAATTCGCAAATACCGCCCCAAACCATTAATCAATTGTAGTTCCCGGTATAAATCACCTATCCCGGATGTAAGTCAACATGTCATACACAAGCCATCTCAAAAACCGATGTGTCAACCGGCATCTCTAGACAACTGTGGTTACTTGAGCCAATTTAGGCTGACAACGAAATCCAATATAATTTGACCCTTTAGGCGACAACCAGTTCTTCATTCTCAGTAGCTTTTGTAAATAGTTAGGGGTGTACCGGGTCAGGTTACATTGGCTGTGTTTTAGCCAGCCCACACTCTAACACTGATTCCACATTTCCGTCCGATGCCCTATACAAGTTGACGTGCATCGAAAATAAACCCTACCTAAATACCACTAAGGCTTAAGTTGCTATATTGGAACAGAATTAAAAATACACTTAAAAATTGATGATGAATTTTATTTACATTTTCCGAATTTGTGTTGGAGTTAATCCTCTTTTCACGGCCACATAATGGTAATTTGATGGCCAAGGGCCACAATATTTGTTGAATTTGAAAGTTGATTTCTCCATGTAAATAAAATAGAAGAGTCAAAGGTTGCATATTCATATTTATGTTCATATTCATGAAGAAGTAATACAAGTTTACTCAAGCTTATCATTTGTGATCTTCTTTTGCCTATCATTAGTCAACGTCATCAACAAGAACTACTAGGATATTCATCATTAGGATAGGAGAGGTTAGCACCTATGTTGATGCATGGTTGATTCTGATGATTATTATCTGTTGTACCAATAATACATATTTTATGTATACGTCCTCTATTTTTTACACGTCATTATGGCGTGGTTGGTTAAGATACCACCTATCATGCCGCAGGTCGTGGGTTCGATTCCCATCCAGGACAAACATTTGTGTGCATGAACATGTCTGTTTGTCCTGAGTCTGGGTGTAATTATCTATATAAGTATGTATTTACAAAAAAAAAAAGTAGTGTATTATATATAGTATATCAATTATCTTGTTTCCATAGTACAAGCTCTGCTTAGTTTGGGATCAGGTGACCGCGTGTGAATAATGTCCCATATATTATTATTATTATATATTATTATTATTATTTAAATCTTACTACTGCCCCATTCACAGATATCCTTTAACTAACAATTACCTTTCTGTTAGCAAATTCAAATTCAAATTCAAATATTCTTTATTGTGGTACATAGGTAAGCAATAAGTTGTTACATGTTTCCGAAATTGTACACAGCTATGACCCGCCATAATGGCATACAATAATTTTAAAGTAGGTAACATTTTAACAGCATAATCAAATAGAAAATTAAAATAATAACAATTTAAATATGCAGCACTTTAGAATTAACGAATATTTTTACATGTCAAGCGCTATAATTCTGTGAGTGGCCTCGTATTATTAGTCATTCATCTTTATTATGGACTCATGATCTAATTCAAAATTGTACTCTAAAGTAATTATTAATTTATTACAGATAAATGAACCGCATAGAGCAAAATGGCTACACCATCTCAAAGAAAAAGAATAAGTATGATCGTATTATTAATTTTATTTGGAATAGCTGATGTTGAATGCAGTCTACCAGTTGATCTGACTGCTGAGGAAAAGGGTAAATAATCTATTTATTTATTATGTCTTAAATTATTAACAACAAATTCCAAAAAATAGTAGGTAATCTTAAAGAACGCGATCCCCCATAGCAAAGTTATTGGAAAAAACAGATGTCGCAAAGTTTATAAGTTTATTTTAAAACATAATTTCCTTATTTTAAAATCCGCGCTTTATTTCGACTTTTACAGAAAAACTGGCAATGTTTATTTTTTTTTTATGACTATAACCTACTTCCTTGATGAATAACCTCAACGTGTGACTGTTACTAAATACACGCAACAAAATCCAATATAATAAGAATTTTAAGCCAATCAGATCTCTTAGCTCTTAGCCTAATTACCGCCAGATCTTAAAATAATAATTCGTGATACACTTAGTAATTACGAACACTTACGATTTCAGTATGTTGAAACGAAAATATTCTTATTGCATTGTGTCGACACTTCGATTAAATAAAGTTTACCTTCTGATCTGAAAACGATGTTGCATTGCATAGTATGCACCTCCCTATTTATTACTATACTCTTTGGTTTGCACCTTGTGTTAATACCTTGGGAAGCAATTATCAGTTATTAATAGTTTGCAGGTTTCAGTGTTTATTTATAAGCTCAGTTTATAATCTTTCAAACTTAATCTTTCAAAAAATGCTGTATTTCTCAGTGAATGCGGGCTTTCGTGCCCACAGCCTTTTTGTTAAAAAAAATATCGCAATTCTAGAGAAGTTGTTCCCCAAAATTATCGGATATCTCCTAGGAACTTAATAAAATTAAATGTTTATTTGATTCTCACATGAATGTCAGTAGAAAAATGTGTTTAAGTAACGAGACAATTTCAGTTTTCCATGCACCGCATTTATTCAAATTTATACTCACACTCCAAAAGAGCACTACTGAGTATCTCGTTCACCTAACTATCATATACGTATAATCTCGATACTACACATAATTATATTATAGTCAAAGTTCAACAGATTTTCCTGTACACTACGACCGAAATATCTTGGCAAGTCGGAACTTCGCGCAGAAGGCTGCGCAGTAATATTTTTTAGGATCCAAATGGTGACAGAGGCGAGTATGAGTGAGAAAATATGCGCGAAAGTTTGTAGTGCCTATGTTCATACTTGTCAAGATATTTCGGCCGAAGTGTAACTAGGTGGTACTGAATAGTACCAATTTAACTCTCATCGGTATCACTTGGAGTATGATCCTTATTGATCTTAATTTAGATCCTTGAACTCAAGACCTCACTTTATCGCGTGGTATAAATCTAGCCTAGCCACTTTATTGGCTAGCTACCTATACCTAACATAGCAACAAGCTAGAACAGCAGTACAAGAATGCTAAAATATTAGTTTACAAAGCTAATCTCGAAGACCAAGATTGCTTTATGACATTACTGTAACATTTTATATAAAAAAATGTCTTAAAACTATTAAACATGAATGACACATTCAAGATCGAGGAATCAGCAATTCTCTATACCTACTTACCTTTTCTTAAGATGTTTCTCGCCCGTATACAAGACATTGTCATCTAAATTGAATTGCTTAGTCACAGGAAGTAAATAATTGCCTAATTTTACTTTATCATGTCCAAGTAACGTCAGCCCCACCTATTCAACACTAAAATTATCATACCACTTGCATTACCAAAATAGTTAGCATCCTCTCTCTTCATCTGGAGGTTGCGATGACTCTCTAAGTTAAAATTGAAATCGTTTGCCTCAAATATCATGAGTTCATGAAATAGTAATTCAATAGGGCAATTTGAAGTGAGATGTCTGCGTTGATGATTTTAATTATTATTTTTCTGTAAATGCATATTTGGAACGTGAATTTAATTTTGATCTAAGTACGTACAGACTGACACTGACCTGTTAATTGCAAAAAAATGTAAGAAAATATGAATTTCGCGGGCTTCCAAGGCGCTTTCGCCTTGAAAGCCCAAAATATTGACCTCACCAACTCTTTCCAGTGCTACCACCAACAACACTACCCTTAACATCACCGTCATCAAGCGTCACCACAGTCAACATATCGACATCTACCTACGTCACTGCCATCCCCCCGATTCCACCAAGTGATAGAGACAGGTTCCTCACGTTCGCGGAGTCGGGACATCATCGGACCTTCATGTTTGCTAAGGACAATACTTTTATTCAGCTGGATGGGGATATTATACAGAGGTTTCAACTTAGGTAAGACTCTTTATACATAATCAATATGTGGACACTGTGGGCCGTCAACAAAACGAACTCGTTACTGTTGATACCTAACTGGCTATGCAGGCAGCTGATCTCAAGTCTAATAATTAAAGTAGTTACACTCGAAATAACAATTAAAATGGTTCCCTTGGCCACATATCAAGCTCTATTGTTGACTCAACAGCCAATTTTGTAGCTGTGGTAAAGGTTTCCTAGGTGAATAACAATCGAGACAATATTAATCAGGATTTTGAGTACTTCTTCTTCAGTAGATTCTGCTATTCGTTCTCTTAAACTCAAGCTTGCACAAATAAAGCAAGTATTATTATTTATTTATTATTAAACTAGCGGACCCGACAAACGTTGTCCTGTCAAAATTTAAATAATACATACAAAATTCCCATAGAAAATGCACTTTCAGTTTTCCCGAATTTTCCAATTTTTCCGGCAATTTTTCCAATATTTTCTTTCATACAAACCTTGTCCTGACAATTAAAAACATAACAAAAAAGAATTATCCAAATAGGTGCAACCGTTCTGAAGTTATGCGCGTACATACATTCAGCAATTGATTTTTATTTATATAGATATATATATAGATACCTGCATATCAATCTGCCTAGCCTTTTCCCAACTATGTTGGGGTCGGCTTCCAGTCTAACCGGACTACCTATCTGACCTCCACAACCCAGTTACTGGGAATACGGTACGCCTTGGTAAGACTGGTTGTTAGACTTTCGGGCTTCTGACGACCCGTAACGACTGTCAAAGATCCGCGAATGACTGCCGGGACCAACGGCTTAACGTGCTTTCCGAGGCACGCAGGAGTCTCGGTATGTAAAAACGGTCACCCATCTACGGGACCAACCCCGGCTAGCGTAGCTTAACCTGATTGATCGACCTGTGCGGCTGTTATTACTTAGCCACGAGAAAAAAATCTTTAAAATCTTCTATATTACAGGTTATGCAGAGAAATATCATTTAAATTCCGGACACGATTGCCACATGGCTTGCTGGTATATCATAATGTAAAGAACCCAGTTTTCAAGATGCAGCCGTATGCTCTATACGTCATCGTAGAAAAGGGTGAATTGAAAGGTAAGCAGAATAATGTCAATCTGTTTAGGAATAAAGAGTAATGTAGCCACTCGATTTGCAACCAAGCAAAAAAATAGTACTAGTTTTCTTTGGAAATTCGTTTGAAAACTTAAACGATTTTTATTTAGAGTTCCAAATTCAAATCACATTATTGACGAGCGGGGTAATAATGAAAATTAGTCATATCATAACTCCCGGCTAGACCCCCTTTAATGACTTACACCCCTTTAATGACGTTTGCATGACATATACTTTAAGATTATCTTGTAGGTGGTGTGAATAAAAAATAATGAATTTTTTAAAATTATTTTTTATTTCGAAATTTTTAGTTTTTAATAAAAACTGGAATAAAAAAATCAAATTCTATTGCAATATTTGTTATAAATAGTGCTCTAGAATTTGACCAAGGTTTTGAGATGTTTTCCCTTTGACACCACACCCGTAACTCGTATCAATAAACTAAAAAATCAATCTGCCTAGCCTTTTCCCAATTATGTTGGGGTCGGCTTCCAGTCTATCCGGATGCAGCTGAATACCAGTATTTTACATGGAGCGACTGCCTATTTGACCTCCACAACCCAGTTACTGGGTAATACGATACTCCTTAGTAAGACTGGTTTTCAGACTTTCGGGCTTCTGACGACCCGTAACCAGTGGTCTCGAACGTCACAAGGCCAAATCGGTAGAGTTGCCCACAAATATTGTAGATATAGATTTGTACCCAAATCAGGTAGGTAAAAAAATATCCCAAAAATTATGCCATATCGTTCTACCGATATGGTTTATTTTTTGGGATAATTTTTTGGTAGAACCTACCGAAAAATCGGTAGGTTCGAGACCATTGCCCGTAACGAATGTCAAAGATCCACGAATGACAGCCGGGACCAGCGGCTTAACGTGCTTTCCGAGGCATGGAGGAGTCTCGGTATGAAAAGATGGTCACCCATCCACGGACCATCCCCGGCAAGCGTAGCTTAACCTGATGGATCGACCCGTGCGGCTGTTAATACTTATGCCACGAGCTCCTCTTAATACTTAGCCACGAGCTATTATCTTGAAAACTACTGAACCGCTTAAGTGCCTTAAGTTGAAGTAAATGTAAGGCAACAAAAAAGAATGGTCACGATCCGATTAAAAGTTACATTAAACATACACACATCTTTAAAATTTTGTATATAATATTTGTTTGGAAGCCCTAATAGCTTATCATACCTATGTGAGTATATTGCCGTTCCAATAATAATACATAGGTACATACGTGTCGAATTGATAACTCCTTTTTTAGAAGTCGTTAAAAAGGCATTATTTGTTAAAAATCAACACTAACAGAAGTCTCAAAAATATAAATGTCGAGAGAGTGATTTCGATTTTACATTATTTTGCGACAAACTAAATAGAGCATCGGTCCTCAAATGCAAACGCTGCGCGGTGAGTCGTTGACAAACGCTAATTCAGGGACACAAACAATAAATCTTAGTTGTCGGCGCTCACTGCGCCAATCAAGTGCCACGACATTGAATGGATCTTGTGTGTAGGCTAAGTTTTATTTGGGACCTAGCTTAGTAGATTTATCAACATCTGTAAGGATTTGTAAGGATGATAACAACTGTCGACTTGCCTTCGATGTTCTTTAATTCCATTATATTTTTGGCACTTAAATCAGTTTCTTTTAATTCGACTTTTTAGTTTAGGTATTTTATTAACATTTTGATTGGCATATGTATGGCGTATATTGTACAATACATAAGACTGCAGTAACTATGGGTATTTTCGAGTTATCAATTGAAGAGTTTCAATTAAATTCGTACTAGATCATTAGATTGTGAAATGCCGAAAATATTTAACTATATATTACATACGTAATCGTATAATCACTTTTCTTTCTAAAGTGTTAAGTCATAACAAAGAAACCAAATTCGACGACCCCAGGAAAACCATATATCTAACAAATAAATCAGATAACAAAATACTACACCATCATGTTTACTTTTATAAATTGAAATTCCAATCAAACAGCAATCATCATTTATAAACATTTGCTTCACAATAATTTCTCATCGTCCATACCTCCGGGATTGTTTGAAATTCTTCACTTTTTTCTCTGGCGTGTCAAGTCTTTCCTATTCAAACGTCCGTCCATCAGTGTGTCGTCTTGCCTGTCGATCTGTCTATCTGTCTCACAATGTCTTAGTGTTTTGTATTCTCTCAAGTCGGTCACTGAGATACATTTGTAGGTACAATTTATTCATACGGTAATGGTAGTTTCTCTAAAGATTTATTTGTTATAGAAATATGTGTGAGCTTGCTTTAAAATAATAATAATATCAATCGGTTTGTTCTCTGGTATTTTAAAGTTTTATATACCGTATTATTTATTACCGTATACGTATGTATACACTTTTTAAAATCTTTAAAAAAATCAGTTTGAATTTTCCCTGATTGACTTCACAGTATTTTTCCTTGTAGGTCATAGTTGTATGTCAAAAACAAAACTATCATAGTGAATCTTTAAGTTTAAGCAGTTCATGTATATATCTGTTAAATAAAATATTTGCATGTTTCAGTTGTCCACGTATTCGGCAAGCATCTAACATCAGTTACAGTCGGTAGAGCCTTGAATAGAGATCAGTGGCACAGTGTAGTTGTCACCATCGATGTTCACGGAGCCAGACTCATTGCTAAGGTAGACCATCTTAAAGAAGAAGTCTATTTGAAGGTAAGGTTCCTTAAAACTGCTGTTAAAGATCAAATTGGTACTTGAGAGATGCTCTAAGCATCCATTCTCTATTTATAACACCGACTTTGATCTTTTTTAGATAATTACCACTAATTCTCCACTACTCTTTTCATTTTCTGCTCCGATTGCTTTTGCACCAAGCAGGAGCAAAGGTTCAACCATTTCATCCCATCAAGAGACCATTTCATTTTTTGCAAACAAATGAAATGTTTTGAGGCCTATGTCCAGCATTAGACCTTTCCCAGAATGATAAAAAATATTTTAAAGCAATTCAGAAATCCTGATTTCTCGTTATGATTGAGATTTTATCAGGTATCTCCATCAAAGAAAACAGCATAAAGCTTGTAGTGTTGCGTAAATTGCCCGAATCAAATAAAGGAAACGGGTCACTTCATTATGTGGATTTAGCGACCTGCCACAATGTGTGTGTCATGCTTTTAAACCTTATTGTTGGACAAGGACATTTTTGTTGGGTTTGACTCATGGAGTTCTACGAATATCTACGAACGGTTTAAAAGAGGAAGCTCAGCAATAATTATCTTTTCTGTTAAAACTTGGATCTTTTCTACATTTTCTTCTACTTTAACTTTATCTTCTTGTAACTCTCTATCTGTATGTCTCTATTATCAAATTTAGTTCCATTGTCTTATATATTGAGAGAGAAACACCGTATGGAAGAGCATTTTTTGTGGTGTCACAGGACACCACAAAAAATGCTCTTCCACAATTATTGTTTGAAGCATAATCTTTTTGTTACAGGGCCTAAGTTTCGACACGAATTACGGCATCACTGATAACTTGACATCCGTTATTCTTATCGGAGGTAAGTGATATTATTTCGTCATTTGGAGTGCGTTCACTTTAAATTAACAAAAAGACCTTATCACAAAATAAATATCGATTCACAATCGAGATTAAGTTACAAAACTGTTAAAACTTATGTTTAAAGTGGCCCTTCAATTTTGCTATATACTTTCTACGATCAGTCACTTTATTGTTACGTACAATCATGTAAGTTGTATAGCCCAAAAAGTTTAAAAATATATATCAGTGATCACACTGATCACACATGCATTAATTTATTGCATTGTATTAATAATTAAGGAGGGGTTCGTGGCTTAGTAATAAAAGCCGCACGAGTTGATCCATCAGGTTATAATAATAATAATTACGTTGACGTCGTGGTGGGGCTTGCGCGCTTCAAACTTTAGGTCTGCGCCGGTAGAGTTTACTTTGCCGGAACGGGTCTAGGATGAGGAGCCAGATTAAGAGAGATACAGAAACCCGCAGGGCAGCATGTGGCGAGCTGTTGGGCAGTAGCGAACCCACGGACCCCCTATCTCCCGAGATAAATCTTGTCCTCATCTCTGGCTTGCCTTTATTGGCCGGCTGGAGTGAACACTGACGAGGAACAGAGCTCCCACCTCTTTCTTGCCTTTATTGGCCGGATTGAGTGGAGATTCGCAAGAGCAAACGTGCTCGGAGGAAGGAAGTATTCCAGTAAGGTGCTGGTAGGGATCTTGACCGTACTTCCGGGATTGTCCTGATAGCCGTGGAATACCTCTCCACTCCTCAAGCATCTCAGGAAGTGTTGCCCCCTTGTCGCTACGTCACTATGTGCTAGCAGCCGTTTCCGGGGGCCCATTATTGAGTGTGCAAGCCACCCCCTGCCATTTTATCCGTGTATAATATATAACATTGGTCAGGCAGGGGACATAGTTCTTCCATAGTTCAAGTAACCCAATCCACTTTAGCCATCCAGACCCATAGCCCAATATGTTTTGTTTCCACATACAACAATAGTCCTGCACCAACCGCGGGTTGTCCTTGGGTGCACTTGCATAGTGCATACAGGGATAATCGTCGGTTGGTGCCTCCTTATTATTTGAAATTATTTAAGGGGCCTCTGCGAGTTGGCTTCGGCTCCTTGTACGCCTTCCAAAGGTCCGGGACCCCAGGGTCTCGAGAAATGTAAAAAAATAATAATAATAATAAATCATTTATTATCAGGCTACAATGGCCCATAGATACATACCTTACAAACTAACATATATAAAGTATAAAACAAAACTTGTGTTAATAAATATAGCTTAAAACTATGTTAGTAGCACTTCACTTCACTAGCTTGTTCTTGAGCTGTCATGTGGCACTTGTCCGGGGAAGCGACGGAACACCACGTCCTGCGGCTAGAAGTGACGAAGTTCTTTCATGACGACGGGCAGGTAACAGTTCGGTACTCGCACCATGAACGCCTTGAAATTGACATTGCGGCGCGACTCCAGTAACTGCACCCGCGGCATGTACCTTGTCTTCTGGCGCACGTACTCCACGATGTCCTCCGCCTTAGTGCTGTAGTGCAGGCGGGAGATATACACCGGCGTATTCGGTTTTGCGGCACGCAGGCTCATTTCTGGCTTCGTAGGAGCTTTGCCGCAGCGGTTCTTCTTGGTTCGCGACCGGCACTTCCTCCTTTGCACTGTCACGAAACCCTCCTCTTCAGCCCCATTCGGCGCCTTTTCTGCCATAGGCTTCATACTTGGAGCGCCTGGGGCACTCGCGGGGACGCTAGCGAAGTCCTTTCTTAAGGGTTTCACCAGGGCTGCAGATACTGGCAGCAGGACGGGGTGATGAACATGGGTGGCGCTGCGCGGAGGAGCTGCGGTGACGGGCGCAGGGCTGCGGGGCACGGGGGCGGGGCGCTCTGCAACCTCAGCAAACGACGGATGCACTGGCGACGAAACTGCTGACGCGGAATTTGACGACGATATATCGAGGTCGACGCTTACCGATGTTGGTCCATGGATGGGTTACCTTTACATACCAAGACCTCCGTGCCTCAGAAAGTACGTTAAGCCGTTGGTCCCGGCTGTGATTCGTAGATCTTTGACAGAAGTTACGGGAAAACGAAATTCTGACAGCGAGTCTTACCAACGGGTATCGTATTACCCAGTTACTGAGTTGTGGAGGTCAGATAGGCAGTCGATCCATGTAAAATACTGGTATTCAGCTGCATCCGGATAGACTTGAAGCCGACACCAACATAGTTGTGAAAGGGCTAGGCAGATTGATTGGTTTAATAATTTAAAATACACGCTATAATGACATTTAAAGAATAGAGTAGGATTATAATGATGACAATGATACGATATGTATTTATTTATACTTTATAAACGGTATCAAAGTCAATATCAATTTCTTCAAAGTCCCTAATAATGCTTCCTTATTTCCAGGTTTAAGCTCCGAAGAAAAACTCCACGGCGTTAAATACATAATCGAATCATTCGTCGGCTGCATCAGTGATATGGTCCTAAGTTCCGGCAAGGCAGCTTCAGATCTTCTACCAATAGTGCCTCTAATTGCTACAAAACATGAAAACGTAAAAGAAGGCTGTATTGATAAGTGTAGAACGATGGAAAACCTTTGCTTTAAAGGCTCCAGGTGCATCAATGAGTATAATGGATACAGATGTGATTGCTTTGGGACCTTGTATGAAGAGCATCTTTGTGATGTTTTTAGTGAGTATTTATTAAATTTTTTGTTGAGCCACTTTGGCAAAGCTGAAATTATGACAATCTTCGTCTCTAAAAGGCGTAATTTAAATAACACACAACCTCTTAAGGGGTCATTGTACTCATCATTATGAACAACTTTTATTCTGAGAACAAACCTGAAATCGCGAAAAAAATCTGTTGTTCCCTACATTTATGTTCGCATAACTCATCAAAATGTAGGGAACAGCTGATATTTTTTTCCAATTTCAGATGTGGACCCATAGTAAAATTAGTTCATAATGATGAGTACAATTACCATTTAAGAAGTTGTGCGTTGTTTAAATTACACTTTGTATATTCGTCTTTTTAGAAGCACCTTCAACACAAATTAATTGTTCGAATTCCAATATCAATGGAATCCGGTCATCATTTCACTTTTCTTCCTAGTATAATTCCTATAATCATTATTCTTTTTTGGTCCTTCCACTCCTTACTAACACATCCACTAGGTATTATTTTCTAAAAACCCAAGGTAATTCAATTTTTGTTTCCGCCTCCCTTTCTCCATTTACAGTCAAACGTTGACATTTAAAAATTAATAAAATTGAGGTCAATTAATTCTTTACAACCCTGTGCAAATTACTTCTGCGCGTTATAGGTTTATGAATCCTTTCAAAAGCAGACCAATCTCGAGCACTTCTTACATAAGGCCAAGAAAGAAATAATTAAAATGTTACGTAAAGTTGTTATAATACATCAGGGTTTTAACTTAATTGAAGATCTTAGACGAGATGATTGCTTTCACAAAATCTATAAATAGTAATAGTATTAACAAGGCTGAAATCTTCTACCAAGTATATTTTGTCCATTCGCGGTGGCGCCACTTGCTAAGGAAAAGATGTCAAATTCAGTACATTTACGTTAGTTCTCCATTTCACCACTTATCATGATAAACTGGTCATAGTTATAATAATGTGATGGTTCTAATGGCAGTCGATGCAAGCACGTTCTCTTTCTAACACTGACCTATCACATAGCGTTATCTCTTGCTACAATCCCGACTCTGCTTGTGCAAAATAATTGACCTGTTTCTAAGTGATGTTGCTAATAACAGACGTCTTAGCAAAAACAGGTTTGAAAAACTTGTTTGATACATACCTAGTATATTATTTGAACTCTGACCGAATCGCCACTCGCGTCCTTTCCACTACTGATGTCAATTATAACTTACTTCTCGTTGGTGTATGTTGCTAATGCTATTTATAACTCTGATATCTGAGCAGAAATACTTCTGCTTGACCAGATCTACAAGATTCAGTTGCAGTGAAATTATTTGTATACTTACTTTCTTAAGATTCTTAGTAATTTTCTAGAAGGAATTTATAATTTCACAACTGCTGTTTTTGCACTGATTGACTTGGTATCAATGCTATCACAGTAACTTGTTTTAAAATATATTCGAGCATATCATTATGGTCATGCTTCACAACTTTTATAATGAATATTTATATCAACAATATGAATGAGGTGTATTCGGTTGCTAAAAGACCAGTAACATTTATTTTAAAAATTAGAACCAATAATAATATTATTGTTATTACCAACACATTCTTTGTCTCCTTGTCCTTAGTCAGTAAACCGCGTTTTTGTCAATCAGGTTGGTTCGAATTAGTTACTACACCTACAATTTTATTTCTTCATCGTCACCGATAACTCGAGCATTCTCAATATTATGCTTATTGCAATATGGTTACGTCCCTAATTGCAATGAATTGGCAACTGTGTTAATAATTCTGAAGGGTTCAAATTACGTGTTTACAGCTAAAAATAAAACCGGTCAAGAGCGAGTCGGACTCGCGCACCGAGGATTCCGTACCATTACATATAAAAACAAACTGTGCTATTTAGAGACATCGTTTTATTTTTCCTGTAATCTTCAAAAATCGAAAAGTATGTGACCTAAAAAAAAAAGAAAAAATGTTTGAGAATGTGCAAACAGCGTTCTTTCATACGATACCCCACATGCCCTAATAGCCCCACTTCGAATTTTTAAGACCCCCTTTCGTCCCTGTTGCAAAGAAAAATTATAAATTTTTATTTCTTTCTTATTTGCAAAATAGTTGGGCAAACGTCATCCAAAACTATTACAAATTTCAAGTTGATAGCATTAGTGGTTCATGAGATATCCAGCTGTGACAGACAGACAGACAGACTGAGTCGCACCATAAGGGTTCCTTTTTACCATTTTGGTACGGAACCCTAAAACCAACTGTGGGTACTCCACTAGCACACGGTTGGTTGTTTATTTAACACTACAGAGTACAAAGTACAAAAGATCATAAATTCTCACTTCAACTAGATTAGAGTTTATAGCTTCAGTTTGAACTACGACTATGTTTGACTTTATTTTATGACCTTTATTTAGAGCAATCGACGTTATCCCAAGTTTGGATACCGTATCTTACCTATTGTCTTCTATGTTTGAATTTTAAACTCTCCTTCACTCCCTGTCTCTCTCTGCTTAGGTGTCTCTGCACATATTATAATCATCAATATTACCAATACATATTATAATGACGTCACTTCCCAGCGGCGACTGTCCTAACTCTACGTGGCTCGAGTTACGTATCGTATCGTGTGTACGACTGGAAGGACCGAGTGCACTCGACTAGCACGCGTGTCAGCATGCACTTTAAGGTAAAGTGGTTTTAACTTGATTTGCATGAAATTTATTTATGTATTTTGTCAGATACAGTGTTGAAGTGTATTGGGAATTTATTGCCTTGCTTTGTGGTTACTAATTTTTTCTTCAGCCTCGCTAGTTTTGACAATGATGGCAAGCCTTTTCAAGAACAGCCATGGGTACGCTAGCTTGATAGTTATGCCAGCGTACACAGTAAAAATGATCTTTATTTCTTAAACTACAGCGGCACTAATTTTTTTTTACTTTTGCACTAATTAAGCACTATTTACGCTCTATTTATTGGGTATAATAAAAACCGTGAATTACATGTGTATGTACGCTAGCAAAACGGATACCCCTTGAGATATAATTTTGAGTCCTCGCCAGACGGAAAGAGTCTTTTATAATCTGACTTTCGTCGAACTTTGCTGGTCGTCTTGACCATTTTTTAAAGGATCTAGATGTATGGGCAATATGCTCTTGTCTTATTTGGAACTAAAAAACGATTAGTATTATTTTAGAAATAACATTTATTTTCCATATTCTTCCATATTTCTGCATTATGAGCTGAACTCATTTAACTACTTATTCATTTAGTCGCTTTTAGATAATTAAGTATTAATAGATCAGGTTTACACAAAAATGTCCTTGTATATTCAGAGTTCATTATAATTAAATCTACTTAATCAGCAATTAGCAATTTTAATAAAAGCTTACCTCAGAACCATAAAGTAATTAATAAAAGTAGATTCTAAATGCCCCAAAACGGATACCAAAAATCGCTTTTTCATTTTAATCAATGGAAACGAACAGACTTTCTCCTGTACGAGTATATGACTGCTATATTATGACGTCACACACAACCGCCTCGCAATCAACATTGCAAAATGTTTAATGGATATTATTTATAGTTCTCATCGAGATTGTTACTGATATGTCCAAAAGGAATATGCAAAAAATCAGATGCAATAATGCTGTCACTATGGTTCCAATTTTTTTCTCATTATGTACATTGTGTAATTGGTTTACTTTACTCTTTAAAAGTTACTCATTGCAATATGTGGTTAACCTCCTATAATTTTTGATGAACTAAATTACCATCTAAGTAAAAAGCTAACATTAGCACGGTACGACATTTTGAATGAAGCAACGCTTATTCTCTACGCATGTCCTAACATCCAGCGATCCATCCTAAATGTATTCACATTTATTTTTATCTGTCTCAGCAATTCATTATCGCATGCAAATAAAAGATCGAACCACTTTAAAACGTTTTGCATACATTTATTTTAAGACAATTTATAGCGGAGGTTATTTCAAAAAACATTCTGATGTTGCTAATTTCATACAAAAATAGTTGACTTTACCGAATTGATATTGATTCTGCACTGTGCTTTATTATAACATTGAAGCATTCATTGAAAGTAACATTTGGGTTACTACAACGTTTACAATTGTCGAGTTAACTTCACACATTTCGTTACTAACATTAACAATGTTCTCTTTTATAGAGCTCCACTTATTCCGTAAGAAAAAAAATAATGAATGATACAAGTTACCAAATCAATTTCACAGACTAGATTCGACGACTCGGCGCTATTCTACGCGAGTGGACAAATAGACGACAAGCACCATTACATAGCTCTATCAATACATGATGAAAAAGTTGCCGTGCAAATAGATCTAGGTGACGGACCAGTCGAAGACTATTTAGGAGAAAAAGTCAACAACAACATGTGGCATAACCTCACCGTCATACTGCAAGAACAAACGATATTTGTATATCTTGATAGTATAACAGAAACTTACGAAGTACCAGGAAACGCTCGATACTTATGCATTGATCCAGAAATCTACATATGCGGCGGGCCGGATTTACACAAAATGAAAGGATTGAAGTCGTTCAACAATTTTGCTGGCAACTTGAAGTATGTTTATTACAATGACGTGTCAATTTTGTACGAGTTGAAGCAAAATAACCCTAAAGTCCACTATATAGGGGTGTTGGATCCTGAGTTTGAGGATATAGATATAGAAGTGATACCGATTACGTATCCTTTCGCAACGTCCCATATTTGGTGGCCGTTGAATCAGAGCCATACTGTCAATTTGAAATTTGATTTTAAAACGAGCAAGAATATGGCTGTGTTGGCTTACAGTCAGACATCCACACAAGGTTACTGGGAGGTAAGTTTTAATTATACCTAACTCATGACAAACAAGTTTCTCTTATTTTTTATGCTAATTTGATTATGCTTAACTGCATTTCATTTGGTGTTGTACCACAATTTATAAGACACTTGATCAAATAATAATTTGATACGGAATCTGAAGATGCACAACTCATTACTAATAAAGCAAATAAACTGGCGTTTTATTTCTCAATGTTATAAAACACATAAGCTCAACACTAATAACATTTGAGAATTCAACAAATAGTAAAACCACAAATGTATTTCAAAAGGGACACCGGGCAACATAAGTGCCAAAATGAATGATTTCAAAACCTCCAAAAATAACACATAATTCTGCTTATATAACGCTTTAATTACAACACAAGAAAACAAGATACGATTTAATTGTAAATAAATGCAAATACGGTCTAGACTTCCGTGTCAGGTTGCAACAACGAAATTTACCCAACCTGACGGTTAATATTACCTCACTGGAGTATTGATAACAAGTATGCTTTGGTCAAACTTCTGAAGTTCTGATATAATTGAAAGTCAATCCATGATGAGTTAAAAAATAACTTAAGTAAATTGGATGATGTAGACTTGCCTCTATTATAATGTGTTTCTGGCAAACAAATAAAACGCATCATACGCCTACATACAGAACTTATAAACAAAGCCAATTACCATTTACAGGGAATTCTAATGTTGATATATCGCTAGGAATTTAACCAACAAAAATCCGGAGTTTAATAAAAAATAGCTGTCTGATCTAGAAATTATTCTCAATGCTACCCATGCCCACTGCTTCTGGGCTATATGGCCACATAACATTAACAAGTTATGTCTTAAAAATGTAGGTAAGGATGGTGAAAGAAGAGATAAGATTCGAGTTGGTGTCAGACGTTGGTAAAAACGTGACTGTGTTGAAATCCGTGAAGTTCAACGTTAGCAATGATTGGCACAACGTCGAGTTGGATTACAGGAAGGGAAGGATAAAGATGACGGTGGATCATCATAATAAGCACGTGCAGATGTTTGGTGAGCTATCTTTTGTTGAAACTGTAGATATTGTTGGCAATGTTGGCGCATATGAGACAAAGACTGTTACTTTAGTTGATGAAGCTTCCAAACAATGGATAATGAGCATCTTTGTATTATTTATATACTCGTACTTTACTTATACCATAGTGTGTGTCATTGGAAACAGAAGACACAAGTCTGCACTGCTGTAAATATTTTTTTTTAATCTTGGTTTTTTTGGGCAGTTCTTTCATTCGCGGTTGAATAAATCACTGAACGACAGTTTTACGACAAAACTAATGTATCTTCTAAAATAGCTATCTGTAACCATACCATTAAAATGAAACTACCACTACTCCTCTTTTAAAAAATGTTACCTACATTTCTAATCACCCCATTTTCGCAGGCCTAGACTTCGAGCTCCAAGACAAAATCGTAATAGGCAGTGGTCTGAAATCAGCTAACTTAGGTCTAATTGGTTGCATGAGGAACATAAAAATAAATGGGATGCTAATTGAGCCGAGATTTGTGATAATGACTGAGAGAGTGGTCGGCGAGGTGGCCATAGATGACTGTAGGTATGTTGATCCATGCACGAGACCTAATACTTGTGAACATGGAGGAATCTGTTCCGTGAGAGAGGACCGAGTCATTTGCAACTGTGATAATACTGGTAAGTAACATTTACTTTAGTAGATTTACTAAATAAGTCCTACTACAGTTTCTTAACAGATATTTTAATACGATAGAAGAATGGTGTTGAAAATTCTTAAATTTAGCTTATGTATATTTTTTTAATGATAGATGATGTAGCAACGTGGCACTCAGTTATGCTATTGCTCAATTCATAACTATAGGCGACCAATGCTTAAGCCCACCTGCACCACAAATAACAAAATGCGTTTAGCGCTCAATATGTATAAACATAATTCGTCTCCGTCAACTTCAAACGATTGACAGAAACAGTATCTACAATGTTTTAACATTCGTATATTGCGTTTCACTAACCGACTTAAAAAAAAAACGGAGATTATCAATTCGACACGTATGTACTTATGTAACATTACTGGAACTGCAATATGTTCACTTATGATGATTTATATCTATTAGGGCTTCCAAACAAATATACAAAATTTTATTGATGTATGTATGTTTGTATGTATGTGACGGCCTGGCTTACTGATACCGAGTTACGGGTGTGGTCTCAAAGGGAAAACATCTCAAAACCTTGGTCAAATTCTAGTGCAATATTTATAACAAAACTATTAACTATGATACTTATTACAAACAAATGTTCCAGTTTTTACAAAAAACTAAAAGTTACGTAATATAAAATATTTAAAAAAATTAAATCGACTTCAAAAGAAATTAACTCAAAATTTGAAGTAACTTTAATTTCGGAAGTCGGTGGCAAAAAACTAAAATGCAGTTCCTTAGACACCGACATCCAAAATTAAAGTTATTTCAGAATTTTTAGTTAATTTATTTTTGAAGTCGTTTTTTTTTTATTGTATTTTACGCGCGCTTTACTTGTAGTTACCATGTATACAAACACGCTGTGAATGTGTGTAAGCGCAAGTGCTCTCAGTACCAGAGATGTGCGGGTAGGTAAAAATTGAAAAAAAAGGGATGAAATGGAATGTAAATGCAATCCGTGTTCTGGGTATTTTATTTTCATGTTGTAATTTAGAAGTTGCCGCGTTCAATATGATTAATAGTTCTGATTTAGTACAATAAAATTAAGAATAATATGTACATGTTTATTTATTTTATTTATTTATTAAAACTTTATGCACAAGTAAAAAAACAAATAACGTACAAAGGCGGACTTAATATCTGAGGCATTTTCTACCAGTCAACCTTAGGGTGATGGTGGTGCAGAGAAAACATGGCAGGTGCAATATAAAGTATAGATAACACGAACATAACTATAAAATAAAAGAATAAATACATCAATATATACATATATACATACATATAATCAGAAAAAACTTTGTCAGGAGAAATAACGATCGGTAGAGGAGAAATAACAATCAGTAGAGGAGAAAAAGAGTCCTACAAATCAGCGCAGAGATGCTTCTGCCAACTTCTTACGTATATGTTCATGTATCTTCACTTTAAAAGACAACCGATTGGTTGCCGTTCTGATGCTCAGAGGGAGCGCATTCCAAAGAATGACCGCCTGGACAAAGAAGGAATAGTGAATGAAATCAGAGCTGTGAGAAGGACATCGTAGAAGACGATTGTTGGTAGAACGAAGATTTTTACTATGGGCAGAGCATAAGTATTGAACATGGGAAGTCAGGTAAGAAGGAGAAGTGGGTTGGTCGAGAATAGAAAATAACATAGACAGAGCTCTCACCTCTCTGCGCTGACGAATGGGTAACCACTTTAAAAGCAATCGGTGCCTGGATACATGTTCATACTTACGAAGATTGAAAACGAATCGAATGCAGTTATTGAGAAGGCGGTCAATTTATTGAGGAGAACTGCATTCAGGTCATAGTAACACACATCACCATAGTCTATTATGGGAAAGATTAGGGACTGTACAAGCATTGCCTTTATGTGTGATGGGAGAAGGTTTTTCAACCGATAGAGCGACCGCAACGTTCCGGTGACTTTGTTACTAACAGTCGTGACCTGCTTTCGCCAGTCAAGACAAGTGTCGACATGCAGACCAAGATTCTTAACATAGGAGCTAAACGGAATGATGGAGCTGTCAAAGATTACAGGTGGTACGGTTAAGCCATTCAGTTTTCTTATGCTGTAAGGGTTCCCAATTATGATAGCCTGACTCTTGGCAGGGTTAACTGCTACCCCAAATCAATCAGACCAGTCCTTAACCACACCCAAATCCCGGTTCAGCTCATCAATCACATCAGAAATGTTATCAACACTTGTCTGGCTGTAAAGCTGCAAATCGTCGGCATAAAGATGATACGCATAACACATGTTATAATTTTGTTTTTATTTATACAATATACTTTTGATAAAACTGTATTTTATTGTGAGATAGTCCAACATATTTTTGTAAATGGTAACCCTGCTGACAGTAATTTGGTTTATTTATTTTTTTTTTTATTTTTACCCGTTATAAAGGACATTGCTCTGCGTCCATACATTGTTGGCCCTGGAGCCAAGAGCATCGGATAATTATGTATTGTATTCTCTATCATTTGGAGACTCCTAGAAGATCTTGTTTTTATAGCGGACTAGCTGCAGAAAAGATATATTTCAAAAAAAGTATCAGATTTTGAGGTAACCATAACCTAACCATAACAACGAATATTAAACGTAGGTACCTACCATGATTTTTCATAGCTCTGAGTAATTTTTAAGAAACTGAAAAGTAATATCATAATACCTACCTAGATAATTAGGTACCTATGCAGTTATTTTTCTAAAAAATGAATGCAAGTGCAAAATTAATATACATTAAACTAATCAACATAGGTAGGTAACTGAATTCGTAGCATTCGTTTTGGAATGAGATGAGTAGAAACAGCGTCCCTATGCCTGAACGGTGTGCATAGGATACCAGCTTTACCAATTAGATGGTAATAAGTGATTTTTTAAAACCTAGTCCTACAATATTTATATTTGAATAAGAAATAAAACACAGATTTTCATTTCACGTTTATTGTTCTTCGTCTAAATTACGAACTAAAATAGTGTCTAAAAACTGTGCAGGGGGTTGACATTATTTTGATACCTCGCATAACTTAGGTACCAAATAATGGTCATAACATGGGCGCAGCAACCGATAGTTCTGCGCCCAACGATACAATTACAGCAATATTCGACTATTGCCTGTCGACCTATTTGTGATGAGTCAATTAAAATATATACAAAATACACTTTAGTACTTATATGACGGCTGTGAATTTTCCCCCGTAATAACCATACGGTTTCAGAATTTAATTCACACACAGGTACACAGTTCCGAAAATCACAGCCAGGTCAATCGTTTTTTAAACCAATCCAAGTCCGTTAAAATAGCCAAGTCGTAAAAAAGTCCCGAAAGTCACCAAAACACCGAACACAAGAAAAGAACACAGGAAAAAGCACAGCGCAGAAACTCTCAATTGTGGTAACAATGACTTTTTTTTTAAATAATTTTATGGCATGGCTTTTTGGCCTTTGTGCCATTGGTAACAATGACACGTTCACCGGCAAAACTAGGGATGTAATACGACACCATTAATCGATTTTTCGATTATGATTTACTGTGGTCTTAAATTATTACAGTCTGTTACATCTACTTTGTCATATAAACATTACAAGTATGTATGACAATGGTTTATTTTATATATAACAACACTCTTCTATACTGGTAATAATAATATATAATAACATCTGTATCTAGTTTGCAATATTGTTTTTTAAATAAAACATTAGGTAATTGTGATGTGTTTAGTAAAAATAAGTATTTTTTTCGTTTAATGAACCGCAAAAGGAGCGTTATTTTTGTATTAATTGTCGTAAATAATGAATTAGTTTGAATGATTGTATAGAAATAAAGAAGTTTTGATTATTGTATAATATTATTCTTACTACCTATTTAAATTGGAGTATGACTGCATTCATAAAGTATTTTATTAGGTTTTTAAAACTACACTTTAGAAAAAAAAACACAATCGATCGATTATAATTGATCGGACATCCCTATTTCACTTTTGACACGACATAGGTGAAGATGGCGATGTAATGTTATTAGTCGCATTAAATTCTATTAAAAATACATTTTGGAATACAGCTAGTCCGTGATACAGAAGTATTTGCAACTTATATAATAAAATAGGCGATTAATTATCGTATATTCTCAAACTCTTCATTGCACAGGGCCATTTTGAACATTGTCTTTTAAACTGGAGAGGTTAAAAATGGGTATTAATGGGTATTTACTCAAAGTTCGGGTTTTTCCCGGGTAGAGACCCATCTCTACTCAGTACCGTCCGAAGCATTGCGAAGTTGGAAGTGTGTGTATTATATGCTGACGCTACTCGTCTTCGCGCACACATTCGCATTTGTACACTTCGTTACCAATAGTAAAGCGCGCGTCGCTTCGTGAGATATAAATACTTGATGATTTGTGGTAAGAGCGTGCCGTAATCCAACATTCCTAAACATTACTTTTTATCTTCATCATTATTTTTCAAGGCTACATCGGTGAGAACTGTCACTTCGCGACCTTCCGCAAAACTTGCGAAGAGTTAGCCCTCCTTGGCTACACCAGAAACGACGTCTACCTCATAGATATCGATGGAAACGGCAAGTTTCCTCCCGCACACGTCAAATGCGAGTTCCAGATCGAAGCAGACTCTTCTACAACTGTTGTTGAACATAATCTGCCTAGTCAAGTTGTGAGTACCTACTACAGATTTTTTATATGTATGTTTGCACCTTCTTTCCACATTTTGTACAGTTCACTTGTATCCATCATACAGAAAGAATGTGTCTGTAAGAATGTTTTTCCCACATTGTATGTTTAAAATAAGCATGGTTATAATATGTGTAATATGTCACACCTTTAACCAAAAACCGAAATAACTCAAAATTTTTATTTTTTGGGAAAACGCATTAAGAGTTTGACATTGTCTACATTAATGGTTCCAATTTCTCACAAAAAAAAATAAAGAAATCTCTGTCATTTTCATCGTTATCGAGTCGGCTGTTGGACTGAATGATTCTACGTGCGAAATTAATTCAGTTTATAGTAAAAACTCGAAATATGTAATTTTTGAGTTGTTTCGGTTTTTCATTAAAGGTGCGATGTGTGAAATTTCATGAGTTGACTTAGTCACATGATGCTAATGGCAGAACTACAAAATTTTTATGCGCAGGATCCATATATACAATCTCTTTCACTACACTTTACACATTCTAGATGATTTATTGATGCATGTCTGCATGAGTTCGTGGCGTTGATTAGATTTCCATACCTTCCTAAACTCTTGCAAGAAAATTCCTATCGCTGGCTACACTTGGAACGTCCATAACAATAATGGCAAGTGTACTTGAATGTTATTTATTTATTTTTTATTTATGTACACAGAAAACAGTGATAAAAAAATAATTATATTTTTGGCATTATGCTAGTTTAATTAATAAATAAAAATAACAAAATTATATCCTAACTTAAGTAGAACTGTTTACAAACTAAAATATGGCGTCGAAAAATTCATCCTCATCGTTGTCGACAGTTAATATACCCAAGAGACTGGCGGCATTGCCACGTTGTATGGCAATGCTTAGCTTCTGGTCAAAATAAAAACGAGCCTTTGTCAAATAGTCATTCGAGATTTCCTTAAGGAGACCATGAGCACTCGGACCCTACGGATTTATTTATATTATTGTTTTTATTTTTTTATTATTGTTATATATTTTTTGTTACTAATTATTTATTAGCTTTCATCATACTATTATACAAAATAGATACTGTGAATAGCTCTGCCTTCCAGGACGTTCGCTCAGCATCAGGCAATGACTTCAGCTTCAATATCAAATACAGGGAGTTCTCAGCAGAGATGCTTCAAGAGCTCATCTCCCATTCCTTGTACTGTAGGCAGTATATCAAGTACGATTGCATGAAGGCGCCCTTGGAGCTACACAGTGCCACCTGGTTCATATCCTCGTCTAATAATACGGTGGACTTTTTGGGTAATGTAAAAAGGTGAGTAAATAATATTCTGCACGTGATAAAAAGAATTAAAATTCACATTACTTTCTTATAAATAAGAAACAGTTTTCCACAAATAATTTAATAACAATTTATTTTAATAACGAAAAAGGCAGGCTGAGTTAAAAAAATAATATACCCTCTTCTCTGTTATTGGTCGTCTCTCGCGAATTACCTAATTCATCATTACTGTATACTTTTCTTCTTCTGTTTTCAGTCTATCCCCATAGAAAATGGCGTGAATTTTGTATGTTTTGTATAACTTGTAGGTACTGTCCTTTAGTAAGGAAATTACAAAGAAAAATACATACTTCGATACCGAATAACATTTTTTTTTTCTCGTATCAGTAGCAACTAGACGACTATAACTGAGAAAAATATTGACTAGTCAGCAATATAAAATGGCAACGGAGCTGTTTCCGCTGAATATCTAATCTAAGTACCGTTTATAGTAACATCTTTCCAATTTCCAGAGGCTACTGTCCCTGCGGTGTAAACGCGACTTGCGTCAACGCCACCAAGTCTTGCAACTGCGACTCCAACGAAGACGGCAAGTGGCACAGCGATGAAGGCACCTTCGTGGAACCGTCCAGTCTCGGCATCACTGATATGTTTTTCTTACAGCAGAAGGACTTGCCTGAGGATGCTCAGGGAAGGATCACGTTGGGACCTCTTGAGTGTGTTGAAACTAGTAAGTGTTATAGAATTTACATTAGCTGTCCATTTGTACATATCTTATTCTGTAACCATAATTTCCAAATCCGAATAGTGCATGTTGAGGTGTGAATTCGTTGTTATTTACCCAGATTTAAACGTAAGTGATTTTACTTTGAGCAGTGTGTGGTCAGTCTGCGTCTGTGTTCCCGAACGCTTAAAACCCGAATTTCTTCAAAGTTAGAGTGAACAGGCTTCTTCTGGTTAAGCTCACTCCATCTTAGACTTTGTCTCTGTCACCTCTGACCTAGACTAAAGTCAAGAGCAAACCCATCTCAAATAATATTTTTTTTAAAATTGAGTTATATTCAAGGGAAACTCTATTGCATAGCGCTCTACTCTATCGCAGTAACAAATCTTACTTGAAATAAGACCAAACTTGTAATAAGACCAATGTATTGAAAATTGTGTGGATACAAATTGTATCTAACTTTTAATAACATTCCCATTGGTCTTCCTTCTAGTTGACTTATAGATTGCCTTTTTCGGTTTTTAAATTGATTTTTATGCTATTGACGTTATCTTAAAATTACTCATAAGTTTTTTTTTATTGTTTTCTTCTAGACACCCAGCGTTATGTCGTAACATTCACGACATCTCAGTCGTATATAGAAGTGCCTGGTTGGAGGAAGGGTGACATCGCCTTCAGTTTCAGAACGACCGGCACCAGCGCCATACTGTTGTTCCAGCCGCCGATCAGACCTAATTATCCTTCTTTTATGGTCGCTTTGACTAGCGGTAAGTTCCTTTATTTTATTAAACATATCTTTATATTTTTTCATCAAAAAGAACCGTCTCTTGTAGCTTCGGATCATTCGACTTATTAACTTTAATGTTGCTCATAGTGCCTACTTTGATTTGAAAACATCAATTTATTTCTTGATCAATTCCTTTTCTATCAATTTTTTCTCCATCTCCGGGTAAAGTATGGTTAATTGCTCTGGCAGGTAATTCCAATTTATTATTCCATATTAGACCTAACTTGTCTGATAAAAAAAGTACTATCTGAAAAGTGTAAAAACTCTAAAAACTTTCTTTAATTATTATTTTCTCAAACAGAACACGAACTAACATTCAACTTTACCCTAAACACGGGTACAACAAGAAAATTGGTAATAAACTCAAAACGTAAGTTAAACGGAGGAGAATGGCACAAGATATGGATCGACTACAACTTCTACCACGTCAGGTTCATGCTCAACACTGAGTATCAGATGCTCAACTTATTGCTAGAGGAAGAGTTTGGGCCTTTTGAAGGATCTATGTTCATTGGTGGCGCTACTGCGTACGTATTTTATTTTCATGAACATACTTCATTTTTTCAATCAAATGTAAGTTTTTTTTTTAAATCCTTATGAGAATATATCGACAAATAGATATTATAGTATATAATATTATAAAGCATAAAGAAAGATAATGAAAGCGCTGAGAAGAGTAGTTAAACATGCTCCAACATAAAAATTAATTCAATTTGAGCATCGTTTCTAGTAAACGGTAGCACGGTTTTGTGGGGCGTAGATATTAGATATTAAAAAAAAAAAAAAAAAAAAAAAAAAAAAAAAAAAAAAAAAAAAAAAAAAAAAAAAAAGATCAGTAGTAATCTGACGAACCAATGTATATTCACTCATTTTCATCAGCAAGTTTTCCATTTCACAGATATTTGACAGGCCCGTTGGCGTGGTTGGTTAAGATACCACCTATCATGCCGCAGGTCGTGGGTTCGATTCCCATCCAGAACAAACATTTGTGTGCATGAACATGTCTGTTTGTTCTGAGTCTGGGTGTAATTATCTATATAAGTATGTATTTACAAAAAAAAAGTAGTATATGTAGTATATCAGTTATCTGGTTTCCATAGTACAAGCTCTGCTTAGTTTGGGATCAGATGACCGTGTGTGAATAATGTCCCAGGTTATTATTACTATTATTATTATTTCAGGGAGCACCTAAAAAAATCTGCCGTAAACCAAGGCCTAATCGGTTGCTTCAGAGGCTTGGTCGTAAATGGCGAGATCTTGGACATCTACAGCTACATGTCCGTCCATCTATCAGAGATTATTAAGGATTGTAAACCATCTTGTGTGCCCAACCCGTGTCAGAACAGGGCCATTTGTAAGGAGCTCTGGTCAAGTTATGAATGTATTTGTAAGAACCCATGGGCTCATTTGGGGACACATTGTGAAGAAAGTAAGTACCTACACAGACCAAGACCAGTCAAATTCATATCAACAAATAAAAATTAAATATGAAAAGTCAACTAACCCACTTTATTATGAGTACCTAATATTCACGTAGGTAAACGATTTCGATGAAATCGCTTACATCGAAAAAACAATTGAAGATCTAACATTATCATACATCATTTTTAATCCAAATCTAAAGCTCCATTTACACGGTGCAAGATTATTGCCGATGGCATACCATAAAATTGAAGGGCAATTCTGCCGCCACAAGGAAGAAGGACGTTCCTACAGAAATATTGAAATGGAAAAATAATATTTTGTCCTGTTTAAAATAAAAATGTTTTTTAGTACTTAGGTAGTATGAATTATTAGGTTTTCGTTAAGTGTACGCCAATATAAAAATACTGGTAGATGTCTTTTTTACTGATTCCGAATATGTAAATAACTCTATTTCGAAAAAAATGTCAGATACGTCTTTTTTCCTTACGACGGCAGAATTAACTGGCACCGTCTAAACAACACATACAATATTGTCGCACGTTACGGGCAAGTTAGTTGCCGTTCAAAACTGGTATAGGTGTAAACAGCACGTACAATAAAATTGCAAACGAAATAACATCTTATTCGTCTCTACAAGTACGAACGAATGAAACAAGATAAAAAACTTGAGAAGACGTTCAATAAAATTTTAATAAAATACGGGCAATGCTTGAATCAATTGTACAAGGAAGTTAAACGAGGCAAAACTTGCATGCAATAATCGCCTTGCAATTTTATTGCCTTGGTGTAAGTCGCATGCAATTTTATTGAATGGCAAAACTTCCAATCAATATTATTGTATTTTTACCATTTTATGGAAATTGCAGGTGTATAAACACTTGCATGCAATTCTTGAATGGCAATAAAATTGAACGTGATTTATGGCATGCGATTATTGCTCTTGACCGTTCCAGAAACTTGCACCATGTAGATGGAGCTTAACCGTTACTTTTATTGTAGATATAAACGAGAAAGCCTTAACATTCCAAACGCAAAAAGCTTACCTAAAGAAGAACTACCTAGTAGACAATGCAACAGATGCAGAGAAACATCGACTGAAGAAAATGATGACAGAAAACGTATTGATGAACTTACGAACTTATGACGATAACGCTTTAGTACTATATGCAAACGACAATCTTAACAATTTCATACATCTCTTCATACATAATGGAACACAAATCATTTACCTATTCAATGATAAAGACGAAATCATACAAATGAATGTAACTTATGAGAAGATCAATCAAGGCGAAAGTGTTCAGATTGCTATTATCAGAACTGAGAATGGGACTACTTTGCATGTTAACGAGAATAATGCTACGATTGATAGGACTGCGCAGTTGTTGAGTAATTACACTGACAAGCCTTGGATTAATCCTAACTTAGGTGAGTTCATATTATTATTTGTTAATGTATGAGCACTTTGTCTCTATCAGAATTAACGTCATAGTCCATTACCGACATCGTTTAATTCAGTTCTCTAGTCATCAGCATGGCCAAAAAAATCATTTTTTTTAAAACATACTATCTTATTAATTAAACTTGATAGTAAATTATAAACGCTTTTTTTATTATTGTTGACTGGGCCTGCTCTTGACCTAGATCACGCCTGATGGAAGTTTATCTTATATTTACCCAATCCATGTCTTATTTATTTATCACAATGTGGTGAGAGGATAATAAATTATACTAGAACATAGTAGATTTTTTGTAAACTGAAGTTGTTCGTTCTGATTCACCGAACTATTTATCATAACTTAAAAGTTTTCATGGTTTCCAATATCTGTCTCAAAAAAAGTCTTGAAAATATTACAAGCTTTATTCGCGTTGTTCTTCTAAACTTCGCAACGGGTTTTTGATTCGTTTTGAGAATTTATTCTGGAAAGTATAGATGTCGATTACATTATTATTAAACATATAATAATGAAGTCTCAATATTTTTTCATGACGTAAAAATCGTGCAAGGCCAGGGGTAGGTTTATATTTGCTTGCTTCGTTCGTATGTGCTTCCAGTTACTACTCCCATTGTCATCCAATTTTTTTGTAACTATTCAAGAATAAATAGTAAGTAAGCCTACATGTTTTCACGTGCAGATCGATTTCATTGATTTTTTTTTATATTTCTTTAGGGCTCAAGATATGCAAACCTAAAATAAAAGCCACAGAAATAATACCTAATACAATACAGCATGATGTTTTAAAATATCGTAAAATCATCGTCAAAAAACAATAATGTCACCGACATAAATCAGGCAACATCTTCTTATATTTCAATGTTCACATTTCCAGAGGTAATCCTTCCTCAACGGCCTCCAGCGCCTCCTACAGACTACTTCCAGTTGAACTTGGGAGGGTTCGACAATTACTCTTTACACCTGGCTCCTAGAGCTAACTCTCTGCATCAAGGAGGATACGTTGGCTGTGTAAGGGGGTTCAAGATCGCTGACCATGTGGTTGATCTGTCTAGGAAGGCTTTGCAGAACACTGATCAAGGTATGTAAAGTAATGATAAACTCTAGAGATGGTGCATGGTAAAAATCAGCGTTTTAGTGGATTATACACAGCAGTACTTTCTTCTATAATATTTTTTTTTATTTGTGATGGGTTTGCTCTCGACTATAGTCTATATAATAACTATAATATCTTCTTCTTCTATCTATCCAATATAATAATATATTTAGGATGCTGTTGCGGTTGCCTCGCTTTTGTAGCGCATCTGGCATGTTTGCTGAGGCGCGTACGGATGGCTTTCATGCAGTCATACGTAAAAAAGTTGCGTCTCTGCGACGTCGTCTGTGGGGCAGTAGCAATAGCATCCAGCAAATGATTGCTGCTAGATTTGACTGCCCATTTCAAAACCATTGGATGCGAATTTTAACTTTTAATAATAATGAATGTTTGTAATTAATTTCGTTTCGATTTGATTTTGTTATTTTATTTTTATTATGAATGATTGTATACTAACATAGTTTTAAGTAAATATTGTTACTAACCATTATAATATTATGTATATGAGTATAATTACTTGAAATAAATGATTAATAATAATCTATCTATACTAGATTTTGCCCGCGGCTTCGCTCGCGCGTGTAAGTCGTAAATTATCGCAGGGGAACGTACTACCGGAATAAAAATTATTCTATGTCATGGCGTATCCGTTACGACATGAAAAGGTAATAAATGCACTGACCGGCAAATGTAAAAAATTGTTGGTGCAGTTCGAGACCACGCTGATTGTTTTCGTGTAAACAGATTGAAATTTCACTACGGTTTCCGATACTGCCGTAGCCATTGTATTTGCTCGACACTAGACTTATTGGGTTTATTGCATTCCTTATAAAGTAAACTTTTACTGATTAAGATGTTTTTTTAGTTCTGAGCAGATTTACGGCCGATATGAGATATCTTAAACGTTTAATTTTGATATTTGCAACAGATTTTCTTACGGTTTCAATCACTACCGTAGCTTATTGTATTTGCTCGGCACTAGACATTTTAGACTCATGGCATTCTTTTTGGTGCAAGCTTTCTTTGATTGCAGCTTTTTTTTTCATTTCTGAGCAGATTTACGGCTGACATAAGACGACATCTGACATTATTTTTCTATTGTCGACTTCATATTAATTTTTAACCCTATTTTTTCCAAATTTTCTGCTATTTCTTTTTAGGCCCTGGTAGTGCTTTGTCACTTCTTGACTAAGATACCAGAATAACTGATCTAGCTAAACACGATTTTGCGCTATACTAATTGATATTTTGGCATATAGTGTAAAGTAGAGGGTCGCGCGCAAGCACGTGCACTCGCAGTGTGACATCACACGCAAATTGTATTCGGCAATTGTTATAAATATGACCTATCTTTTGAATGCTCGGCCATCACTCTAGCATTAAAAGTCTCGTAGTTATTAGCGCTTACATGTTTTTGTCGGTCAGAAATATTGAACTTACCACCAGTAGGTACACTGAGCGAAAAGACGTTTTTTGACGTAATAATAATAATAATAATAACCCCACCGCTGTATCTCTACGTTGACGTCATGGTGGGGCTTGCGTGCTCCAAACTTTAGGTCTGTGCCGGTAGAGTTTGCCGGAACGGGTCTAGGATGAGGAGCCAGACCAAGAGAGATACAAAAACCCGCAGGGCAGCATGTGGCGAGCTGATGGGCAGTAGCGACCTCATGGACCCTATCTCCCGGGAGAAATCTTGTCCTCATCTCTGGCTTGCCTTTATTGGCCGGCTGGAGTGAACACTGACGAGGAACAGAGCTCCCACCTCTTTCTTGCCTTTATTGGCCGGCTTGAGTGGAGATTCGCAAGAGCAAACGTGCTCGGAGGAAGGAAGTATTCCAGTAAGGTGCTGGTAGGGATCTTGGCCGTACTTCCGGGATTGTCCTGATAGCCGTGGAATACCTCTCCACTCCTCAGGCACCTCAGGAAGTGTTGCTCCCTTGTCGCTACGTCACTATGTGTTAGCGGCCGTCTCCGGGGGCTCATTATTGAGTGTGCAAGTCACCCCCTGCCATTTTATCCGTGTATAATATATAACATTGGTCAGGCAGGGGACATAGTTCTTCCATAGTTCAAGTTACCCAATCCACTTTAGCTACTCAAACCCATAGCCCAATATGTTTTGTTTCCACGTATAACAATAGTCCTGTACCAACCGGGGGTTGTCCTTGGGTGCACTTGCATAGTGCATACACGGATAATCGTCGGTTGGTTTGGTGCCTCCTCATCATTTAAAATTATCTAAGGGGCCTCTGCGAGTTGGCTTCGGCTCCTCGTACGCCTTCCAAAGGTCCGGGACCCCAGGGTCCCGAGAAATATCAAAAAAGCAATAATAATAATCATAAAATCGATTTTTATGATTCCAAGGCCCGCTTGCACTGAAAACCATAAATATAGTTAGTTAGCGCTGAACATGTTTAAAACATCATTCCATCCCTGACAACTTCAAAATTGACAGAAATTGAACTATGAAAAAAAAATTGTTTAGCGCTCAACGTATTTAGTGATTTGTGGTGCTACGAGTACTGGGCCTAAAAGTATAACATAAAAATAATAAAATTAAGCCTTTACCTACGAAATTGCCGTTTAGTATGTTAGAAAGTTAAAGTAATTTTTGTATAAATATTTTTTAGTTCTATCAATCAAAATATGCACCCATGCTATCAATGCATCTCTGCCAGCGCAGTGGTAATTTTTCAATGCCTTTCTTGAAGAAATCAGGTGTACGGGAGCCAACAAACTCTTCAAAGGCATTTTTTACTCTCAGGTATTGACTTTTTCCCTGCCAAGGAGTTGTCCAAATTTTGGAAAAAGTAGAAGTCTGTCGGCGCAAGGTCTGGTGAGTACGGTGGATGACGCAAAACTTCCAACCCTAGCTCTTGTAGCACAGATACCGTCTGTTGTGCCATATGAGGTCGAGCGTTGTCGTGTAGGAGCAGCGGGGACGAGCGATTAAACAAGGCTGGCCGGAGATTTGCGAGCTTCTCCAGCATTGTGTCCAGTTCCTCACAGCACACATCCGCAGTAATGCTGGTGCCATTTGGTAAGAAGCTGTGATGAATTATACCAGCACTAGACCACCAAACAGTGACCATGACTTTTTAGGGGTAAGTTTTCGTTTGGGGCTTTGCCTAGGCGCTGAACTAGGGTCTAACCAACATGATGGCCGCATACGATTACCAAAAAGAATCCATTTCTCATCACAAGTGACAATGCGGTTCAAAATCCCTTCGTTCCTGTTTCTGTTTAGCAACGCAAGGCATACCTCAACCGCGTTCGTCGCGTTGGCAATCGTTCAGTTCGTGCGGCACTCACTTATCAAGTTTTTTTACCTTGTCATTTTGTTAGATGCTAACGTTGAAAGCTGCTGCTAACTCAGCCGTAGATTGAGTATCGTCAGCTTCCACTATCGTCTTTAATTCGTCGTTGCTGACTTTAGTTTTCGGGTGACTATGGGGCTCATTTTTTAGATCAAAATTTCCATGTCTGAAGCGTTCAAACCAATAAAGAGTCGTGCGTTCGTTTGTAGTATTCACTCCATACACGTAATTAATGTTGCGAGCCGGCATTGCTACCGGGACGGAACTCGTATCCCATAATTACTCGTATTTTTATCGTGTCCATATTGATGAAAAAGATGCAAATGTAGTGAAAACAAAACACTTATCAATAAACAAATGACTGAATTTGAAAATATAATTCCATATTTTTTAAATAAAATTCATTTGAATTTAGAATTTATTGCCAGCCATACATAAATTACGTTTCAAATGGCCAGTATTGTAAAACGGCAACTTCATAGGTAAAGACCTTTTATAATTTTGTGATTGACCACAAACTGACCCTATAAGTGAATGTGGACTTACGTGTTAGCCAAGTTATTTGTATTACTTTAAATTGTAATAACTTTTGACCGAGTGGACCGATTTTAATGAAATAAAAACTAAATATTATCTCAAGCTACGGATTATGACTACATTTCCAACCTTTAAATCTCTTAAAAATAAGTACACAAAAATATCAATATTACACGTGAATTATAAAATCAACCCCTATTTACCCCTTTGGGAAAACGCTAAAACACGTAATTTTTTATTTCTTACCAAAGCTTAAATTTTAGTTTTCGTATCCCCAACCTATTAAATGCTAGGTTTCCGTACAAACACTGTCATCCCCTATATCACCCCCTTTAAGATTATTTGAAAGCGGCGAAAGGCGTGAAAAGGTAACATACGGAGACAGAGTTACACAGACAGAGTAAACAGTATAATATTAATATGGATTATGAATTTATAATGAAGTTTATTCTGTAAACAGAATCAGATCAAAAACATAAATGTGAAAATGGAAAACAATTTCAATATTAAGAATATGTATGGTTGTCGACACCGACAAAAGAATTGAGATCTAAAAGGGTGCCAAGTTCTGTAAATAATCCTAAAATGTGTCCTACGTCCGTTTGATTAGCCAAATATTTTAGGAGCAGAATATCGGCTTTGTTTCATTAAATCGGATATTGCAAGAAAAGTTATCATAATTTAAAGATATTTGGAATTTACTTTTATACACAGTCTGGCCATAAATACTGTTACAATTAAAAATAAGAAAGATATTACATTTGAATTTGGAATCTGTCATTTTTATACGATTGTTCATTGAGTTTTCTAATTTTGGTGCCAATACATTGTACAATATTTTGCGATATTAAAATGGAGTGGGGTGATAAAAAGAACCGAATCGCTGTGATTGCATTACACAAAGTTGGTATGGAGCCAAATGCAATTTTTAAAACTCTCCATACGCTTGGTATTATTACAATGACACCTCCTCTGTTTGTGACAGAAAAAGATCTGGCCGTCCACGTAGTGTTCGTACGAAAAAAATGGTCAAAGCAGTAAGGGAAAGAATTCGAAGAAATCCTGTCCGAAAGCAAAAGATTTTATCTCGGGAGATGAAGATAGCACCCAGAACCATGTCGCGTATTTTAAAAGATGACTTAGGACTTGCAGCCTATATGAGATGCACTGATCAAAATCAAAATCAAAATCAAAAGTCATTTATTCAAACTAGGCTGAGAATCAGCACTTTTTGAACGTCAAAATTACATAAGACAGTCCCCCAAAAACGCCCGCCCTTCACCACTTCCTAGTGCTTTAGCTGGGGAGAAGAAGTGGCGCAACAAACTCCCCAGCAGCACAGCTGTCTGTTCAGTTAAAAAAATGATTCTATATAATACTGCGCATAATAATTTAGGTACATTACGCAACACAAAACATTAAATTAAATTATTTGCTATAAGTAAGCTAGCACACGCCAATATACCAAAAAAAAAAAAAACGAAAACAATACTCAAGCAGAAACAAAATACAAAACTAAAAACGTAAGCAGAACTTTATACCTAAATAAAAGCCTCCAGTAATAAAGGGCGTGCCCACTTACATATAGCCGTACATGTAGTCGTAACTCACAAGTCACAGATAGGGATAAACTAGGACCATCGAAGTAAAATCAACAACGAGTTAAATTACTAATAACAAAACAAAACCAAGGTCAGCAAGACGACCTGTCACCACAAGCAGCACCCGTTCACGAGTATAACGCAAAGATCAGCCATTACCCCCCTCGCCATATTTGAGGGAAGGAGACAACCCGACCCCCGACGCTACCGCAAGCAGTGACATCTAAGGGAGCATGACGAACTTGCTGCCGGTTGCTCGGGCAAGAAAAACTATGATCAATTGTCGAGGTCACTAGCTAACCACATATTGCAATACCACTCATAAAAAATAAATAAACATTGAAATGAGTAGATTATGTCAATAATAAATAAAAATAAAATTAAAATAAATTGACCTTGAGAGTCAAAGAAAATAAATAATTATATGAACTCATATAACCTGTCAGTAGCTATGCTAATTCTGGAGAAAGAACATAAACATTGTCTTAAGCTAAACACAGCGACCAACTATTCTTATCGTTTAAGTAATCGTTGATAGAATAGTATGCCTTTGAACAAAGGTTAGATTTTACTTTAGCTTTGAACGCATTAAAGGGCAAATCTAGCAAAGAAGAGGGTAGCTTGTTATAAAAAGTTATACCAAGCCCAACAAATGAGTTATGAACCTTATGAAGCCGGTGAAATGGAGCACGTAATTTGTCCTTATTTCTGGTGTTAACATTGTGAATATCACTGTTTTTAGTGTATAAATGTATATTTTGTCTAATATATAAGATGTTGGCGAAGATCATTTTTTAACTGATAATTTAAAAAAGAATAGGGTGGTAAAATCGAAACAACTACTGAAGCGGTACGCAAAGGGAGGTCACAGAAAAATTTTGTTTACGGATGAGAAAATCTTCATAATCATAATCATTCATTTATTGCATTTCATGTTGTTTACAGGTTGTTACATTATGATAGTTCCAAACAATGAACCCTGCTAGGGCACAGCAATGTATAGGCGATAGGTTTTAATTAATTTAACATGCTATCATTATTCATATAATTTGTTAATATAGATTAATTTAAAAATTATTAATTATTATTATACATTATGTCATTCTTATAAACTAAATAAAATAAATAAATTATCATTTTCACATTATAATCTTATACTTACTACAATTTATGTCATTTGCAATGAGCCTAAATGTCATTATTATTTCAGTCTTTCTCTTTCTCTTTACAATCTAATATATAATTTAAATCTTTACAATTGAGCAAAATTTTAACAAACAAAGTGACCGTATTTATGCTCAAAGCTCTAAGGAAGCTTCCCAATTAGTCGACAGAGTGCAACGTGGGCATTATCCGACTTCAGTGATGGTTTGGTGCGGTGTTAGCTATGAAGGAGTGACTGAGCCATATTTTTGTGAAAAAGGTATGAAAACATCGGCACAAGTGTATCAAAATACCATTCTTGAGAAGGTAGTTAAGCCCCTTAACAACACCATGTTCAATAACCAAGTATGGTCCTTCCAACAAGACTCGGCGCCGGGTCATAAAGCTCGGTCCACGCAGTCTTGGTTGGAAGTGAACGTTTCTGACATCATCAGAGCTGAAGACTGGCAGTCGTCTAGTCCCGATCTTAATCCGCTGGATTATAATTTATGGTCAGTTTTAGAGAGTACGGCTTGCTCTAAACGCCATGATAATTTGGAGTCCCTAAAACAATCCAAACGATTGGCAGTGAAGAATTTTCCCATGGAAAGAGTGCGTGCTTCTATTGATAACTGGCCTCAACGTTTAAAGAACTGTATTGCAGCCAATGGAGACCACTTCGAATAAGCTTTTTATATTTTAAATTGTTTTATATTTATGTATTGATCTAACACACTGTAAAATAATAAATATTATTTGCAATAAAAAAAATTTTTTTCTTCGTGACAATATTTATGGCAAGACTAGGTACCTACTGTTCGCTACTGTTAGACAATTTCTGAGCAGCAAACCTAACAAAAAAAGTACCTACTAGGCTTGTATGAATCATTTAAATTTGGAATTTAGTTTTATACTATTAGAAAATTTCTGAGCAGTAAACCTAACAAAAAGTACTAGACTGGCATGAATTCTAGATAGTATTTCTATTCCGGCATAGCCGCTGGCAACACCTAGTTTTACAAAATAATTTAATTTTCTTTATTCTCAAATCTTACAAGACCTCTTTAACTTTAAGACCTCAAAGGCGTCCTACCGGAATGCAACATGAAATGCGACTCAGAGCCTTGTAAGAACGGCGGTATATGTACGGAAGACTTCACAAATCAGGAGAGCAGTTGCGACTGCGAACTGACCAGCTACTTCGGAGAATACTGTGTTGAGGAAAAAGGGGCGGATTTCAATGGAGAGAGCATTCTGCAAAGGAAGTTTCTACTTACAGGACCTGTGTTTAAGGTATGTTTGAATTTCGAAGTATTAAAGGTTCGACACATAGGTAAGTCCGGGTCAGGCTCGTACATAATGTATCAAGAAATATTTCTCCATCGCTGACGGTACTCTGATGGGACCCAGAACAGATCCTGATAATAATATTTATTTTGTTGTGTTCATACAGATTTTCGGATGAGTAAAGATTTCACAACTAGAAAATAAATCATTAATCACTTTATAACCATAATTCTAGTTTATTAAAAAGTATTTTTTGCAGGTTAAAATAAAACTGGCGTTTTCCAGCAACGATCTACGCCAGAAGAATACAGTACTCCTGTTGGTTCAGACGGAAAATAAGTAAGTTACAATATCTTCCACGGAGCACGGAGAGGCCTTGGCGATTGCCGGCGCGCGCGGCTTATCCGTGCTCTGTGGTATTTTCATTATTTTGTTTGATAAAGTCCCCCAATATGTCTTTCGATGTTTCAAAGTAAGTACAGAAAAAGCTAAAATGTTTTAATTCTAGACGCAGCTACTACCTACTGGTTGCAATCACACAAGACGGCTACTTGAAGTTCGAAGAAAACCGTGAAGAAGAGGCGTATGGCGCTGAAGTTAAAAACAGGAACTTTTTGAACGGTATAGTTCGACAACACAATAGTGAGGGAGGGGCTTGTAGCTAAGTAATAACAGCCGTACGGGTCGATTGGTCAGGTTAAGCTACGCTTGCTGCGGTAGGTCCGTGGTTGAGTGACCATCTTTACATACCAAGAACACCTCCGTGACTTGGAAAGCACGTTAAGCATTTGGTCCCGTCTGTCATTCGTGGACAAAGATCCACCCATAACCACTGTCAAAGGACAGTGGTTACGGGTCGTCAGAAGCCCGAAAGTCTGACAACCAGTCTTAACAAAGGGTATCGTGTTACCCAGTAACTGGGTTGTGGAGGTCAGGTGGGCAAGTCGCTCTATGAAAAATACTGGTATTCAGCTGGATCCAGTAAGACTGGAAGCCGACCCCAACATAGTTGGTAAAAGGCTAGGCAGATAATGAGTTCGACAATACAATACCCACTATTAGGTAGGAAGGTTGCCGTTTTCCTTCTCTGGTTAACTGTGCACCAACGCGCGGTGTAAACGTAATGGCGCCTCTTCATAATCGGCGATCATAGACGATTAGCTGAAAAACTAAATTAAACCACACACGGATTTCGATAAAATTTGGCATGGAGATAGATGGCATCCTCGGGAAAGACGAGTATGGCGATATGACTCAGCAGACTGGGATGAGAAGTGGCACTTTTTTGCGTCTTATCCATGGACCATGTGTGATTTTCCTCGGGTGACCCTTCGTGCTGTGCTGACGTGGTTGCGGACGTGATTCGGCAAGGGATGGAGTATTTTATTCCATTCTCCGACATCGCGCTCAGTCACAAATCCCGGCCTTGGTATAATGCAAAATGCGCCCATGCTGAAGCCGAAGTTCTGCAACCGGGTTCTACGTAGGGCACGTTTTGACCATGTCGAACGTATTGGGGCCAAACTAGCATCGCACCCTCCGGGTAGAAAGCAGTTCTGGTCCCTGTCTAAAGCAGTTGAAACGAATTTCTGTCGTCCCACCTTACCTCCAATGATGAAACCTGATGGGTCGCTGGCCCACTCTGCAAGTGAGAAGGCAAATTTATTTGCATCTTTCTTTGCAAGTAATTCGCGTCTGAACGCTGGCTCCAAGCAACCTTAACTTTACCTCGTTGTGACTCTTCGATGTCGGAGATCGCAGTTCATACAAAAGCTACGAAGAGTATTGTGCAGTCTAGATGTGAACAAGGCCAGTGGGCCTGACGGCATTCCAGCGAGAGTGTTGAGGCAGTGTGCGCCTGAACTGTCTCCTGTGCTGACACACTTGTTCCGCCTCTCTCTAGAAATTTTGGAAGCCAGCTAATGTACAACCAGTGCCCAAAAAGGGCGGCCGTGCAAACCCTGCCCATTACCGTCCTATCGCCATTGCCTCCATTCTGTGCAAGGTTATGGAAAGGGTACTGAACAATAAGTTGCTGACCTACCTTGAAGACAATGATCTCCTCAGTGACCGTCAATATGGCTTTCGCCGGGGACGGTCAACTGGCGATCTTCTTGTGTACCTATGTCACGCACTGCTGTGGCGAAGCCATCTAGAAACACGGCAAAGCCCTTACTGTATCGCTTGATATCTCGAAGGCCTTTGACAAGGTATGGCACTCAAGTCTTCTCAGTAAGCTTCCTGCTTATGGCATCCCAGCTGGTTTTTGTAGGGACTTCTAAGGGTTCACTAAAGAAGTCTGATATCCAGACTTCCTTAGTGAATGATCGATCAGAGTAGTCGCTGACAGCGCTCCTCTGAGTTTATGGCTATTGATGCCGGAGTTCCTCAGGGGTCTGTTCTCTCTGCAACTGTTTTACTGCTGCACATCAGTGACCTACTTCAGCATGGTATTTTTGGGTACTTGGATGACAGTACTGTTTCGGAGAGATACTTGTCCAGCGCAAAAACCAGCGGCGATGAAGTTCGTTCCTTGAGAGAGGCCATGGTAGAGCGGATAGATTTGACCTTGCGAACATAAATGTACTGAACAGCTGATTATTTTTCGCGATTTCAGGTTTGGTCCCATAGTAAAAGTTGTTCATAATGATGAGTACAATGACCCCTTAAGAGGTTGTTGGTATAACCCTGTATTTACCAAAGAAGTCCTAACGGTTGGGTCTCCCAATGGGGTGATTATAATCTGGTCTCTTTTAATGCCACCAAACCACAGGCGTATCTTTTCACCGCTAAAAGGAGTCGTTTCGACCAAACTTTACTCGTCGGGGTACATCTGTTCCTGTAACAGATCGGCTCGAGCTCCTAGGCATGGAGTTGACATCCAGTCTCAACTCGGCGCTACCATTGAGCACAAAGCTCAAACTGCGGCCAAAAAACTGGGCATCCTTATCAGAGTGAAGCGATACTTTACGCATGGACAGCTTTTGACCCTTTATAAAGCGCAAGTCCGATCCTGCATGGAGTATTGCAGCCATCTTTGGGATGGCTCAGCTAAATACCAATTTGCTGCGCTTGACTCAGTAGAACACAGAGCTAAGAAGCTCATTGGCGACGTAAAACTGGTGGATGCCCAGCACACAGCTTGGCTCATCGCCGCGAGGTTGCCTGCTGGTCGGTCTTCTATAGACTATACTTCGATGAGTGTGCTCAGGAACCTCATTCCACCGTACCCCTTCTACCAATGAACATCTAGACGCATTGCAAGTTACCATCCATACCTAGTTGCCATTCCACCAATTTGCACTAAGCGCTTCCAAACATCCTTCACAATGCGCACAGCAAAAGAGTGGAACTCACTACCTGCGTCTGTGTTCCTGAACACATACTACCCTAATCTCTTCAAAGTTACAGCGAACAGGTTTCTTCTGGGTAAGCTCACTCTATCGTAGACTTTTTCTCTGTCACCTCTGACCTAGACTATAGTCAAGACCAAACCCATCTCAAATAAAATAAAAAAGGACATAGGCTACGTTTTGTCTAAAAAATAATTCTAAAGGGGGTGATAAAGGGGATGAAAGTGTATGATCGCCGATTGTGAAGAGGCGCCATAACGATATTCAAACGATTTTAAAATTAAAATACTTGTTTCGCATGTAATATGAATATAGTAGTAGTTTTAAGACTTTATTCATACTCAGGAGTGACGCTTATTTGTTTACCGCATAAATTTATTATTCATATTCATTTAATTCATTCCATATTGTGAAAAAGATATTACAAAAGGTACTACGGGCTACGTAAAGGGTTTGGTACAAAAATATGGATCCTGTAAGAGCACAGCAACAGGATAACATTAAAAGTGCAGGAAAAAAAACAAAATTAAAACTACTACTAATATAAACATAAATAATCTAAATATTTAATTAATTAAACAATAAATTATGGACATAAATAGATATTAGGATTAGATTATTGCAAATTATTATATCATTTATTAATAATAAAAATATAAATTAATAAAACATGTAATTTAAAATTTGTCATTAAAACTAAAATGCTAGGAGATTCAAAAATCCATTACCGACTCAGAATCTACTTACTCCCATAAGTATAATCTCAAAAATATTCGAAAAGCATTTATATAAACAGCTATACACTTATCTCGAAAAAGAAAATATACTTGCTAATGAACAAAAGGGATTCAGAAATGGTAAAACAATAAACTTGGCAATATATGATTTTTTATGTACTATCATGCCGAAAGTAGATGCAAATATACCTGTATGTACCATCTTCTGTGACATGACACAGGCCTTCGACCATGTCCGTCACGACATACTTATCGAAAAATTAGAAGCATACGGCATTAGAGGTAATATTTCTAGCCTTATTCAGTCTTATTTGAGCAACAGAAAACAATTTACAGAAATTTCAGCAATAAATAAAAGAAATAAACATGAAGTAATCTATAAATCAAAAGAGCGTATAGTTAAATTTGGCGTACCGCAAGGTACTGTCGTAGGCCCACTATTTTTTATACTGTACATTAATGACCTACCAAAAAGTATTGACCATCCAATGACACTTTTTGCCGATGATAGTACCATTACAATCGCTTGTCAAAATAGAGACACATACGAAGCTGACATTAACAATTCTATAAAATCTATGATACAATGGTTAGAAAACAACAACCTTAAGATTAATCTAGAAAAAACTAATATTATGCATTTTGCCCAAAGATCGACTATTCCAAATCTTAAAGTGCACTACTTTGATCATAACATAGATCAAGTTGACACAACCAAATTTCTTGGAGTAACTATAGACTCTAAATTAGATTGGACGGCACATACGGAAGCCTTAAGCAAAAAAATGAGTAAGTCCACATATGCACTGTATAAATTAGCCCCGATGTTAAATATTGATGCGCTGCTAACTGCCTATCACGGCTTAGTGTCCTCCAACTTAAGATATGGAGTGATTTTTTGGGGTAATTCGACAAATAAAGATGTAATTTTTAAAATCCAAAAGAGGTGCCTGAGAACTATGTTTTTGGACTTCAGGTTACCGAGAGCTGTAAATCGTTTTCAAAAAATATAAAATATTAACTCTTCCATCTTTGTACATTTTAGAGACCATTATATTTGTCAAATCAAACCCACACCTATTTCCCCTATTGTCAGCGAAAGTAATTCGGAATAGACGCGACAATAGCAAACTTTGCATTCCTAGATCCAAGACTGCTTTAATGCGTAAAAGTATATTCTGTATGGCACCAATCCTTTACAATACGTTGCCAAAATATTGGAGAGAATATACCATAGAAAAATTAAGAAGTAGGTTAAAAAGCCTTCTGATAGAGAAAGCCTATTACAGCACTGACGAATTTCTGAAAGACAAATTAATCTAATTTTTGTATTTTTATTTACTTTGACATTTAACTGACTAATTTTATTATCAATGATGAGATGATGACTATTCTCTATTCTCTATGCCATTCTTATTTACTTTGACATTTAATTGATTAATTTTATTATCTATAATGAGTTGATGACACTGTTCTTAGTACAATTTTAATTTTAATTTTGATGTTTAATTGTTTGAATAATTGATAATTTATATTATTTGATGTTTATGTTATAACCTACCTATTTATATTTGTATGACTGTGAAATAATTTTATTGTAACATCTTGCATGCCATGTGTATACTCATGTTTTGGACAAATTAAATGATCTTATCTTATCTTATCTTATCTTATCTTATCCCTTTATACGTCGATTTCGATCTGCATTAATAAAACAACCACAATTTCTTCAGGTGCCCGCCACACGATCTACTACACCCGAACGAACCAAGAAGCCAAACTCCTAATAGACAGGATAGAGGTCCCTTTAAAGATGGTTCCTCCTCAAATTGTATGGGATGTGTTCGACTTAGGATCCAATGAGGTGCAGGTCGGGGGACTTAATACTACGGATCCGAGGCTTAAGGTCTATAAGGGGTATAATGGATGCTTGTCTAGTGAGTATTGCTTGTTATCCTTATGTTAAGTAAGCGCAAACAAACGTTTCAATATTCCTATATTTTGCATTTACACTAAGCAACTATCTACCTGAAGATAGCTTTTATCGATAAGAACGCCCTGTGTAAAATTGTGTCACCCTGTGTAAAAATTCTACATTTGTATCTGAAATTTATATGGTGTACATAATAAAGAGTATTCTATTCTACTCTATTTTACGCGGTTTTTTAACACAAGAAAAAGATTTGATTTATTGTTGCAATATATGATTAAATAAAGTAATTAAACGATCTGGCGATCTAACCACTGCAGTTTTGATGCAGACTTTCCAAGAGAAATTCCAAGTTCCTTAGTAATCATCAAACTGCCGAGTTGAAATAAAATTGCCAAGTGTTATTAAATTTATGGCAGAGCAAAAAACGCTGACTAAGTGTATCTTTGGACACACCCTGATTTTCACCGAAATAACTAGGTAGGTACTGTAATATTCAAGCTCTCACACAAACAAATAATAGAGTTTACCAGGAGATAATTATCTATATTCGAGCGAATAATAGATTTTTCTTAATTATAACGCACTCCCTAAGCCGATCTTATTTTCAATCTATTTTTCTTCTGAACAAAAGCTAGAACTTACTTTTTATATTCAAAAGTGATCGTTCGAATGTCAAAGATATTGCCAGCCTGCACCTTAATTGCGTAACACACTATCGATCGGAATCTTAATCATTTTGAAGCATATTGCTAATCCACTGCTTCATGCTTCATACGTTCGAAAATTTTGTCTGCTCAACAACGTAAATAACGCAATGAATGTTGTTGGAACTGTCAAAATGAAAACGATTCCGACTGATAGTGCGCTACGCCATTATAGTGTTGCTCTAAATAGACTGGCCTTTGAATGAAACCTTTACAGTACCTACATAAGAATAAATACCTTGTATGGTCTTATTAGTGGACTTTCTAGAAGATCTGCCTCATTAATATTATCATGTTGTATCCTTCAAAACAGACATCCTAGTAGAAATAAACGAATACGAGATGAAGCCTTTAGAAGAATATATGCTATTCACCCGCCTCAACTCTGCGGAGGTGAATGCGGTGAACGCACAGGGCGTGCGGTCTGCGCAGTGTTCCACAGACTTCGATGAAGCCTGGCCTGACCAGACACAGCTAGCTGCTGCACATAATGGCAGCTTTCTTATTGTGAGTAGACCTATTTTGAACCGACTTCTAACATAGACTTCTCTATTCGTCTGTAAGTTTTTCTTTTTTTTTTATATGTTTGTTACGCGACTACTCAAAGATGGATGGACCGATTTGGAAAATTCTTTTTTTTTTTGTTTGAAAGGGTATAGGAACTTCCTAGGTGGTCCCATATAAATTTTATTAACTTTGCTTGGGTAGTTTTTGAGTTAGCTTCAATAATGCTTATTTTCCCCACTTAGTTTATGCGGATGATGTTTTAATGACTTCCTATCACTGTTATCTACATAGCAGGTAGTGGTATTCAAATTTGTGTGGGGTAGATACCACAAGTAAAAAGTGAAAAATAAAAACTTTGAGTAAAAAATAAAACCGACATCCAAAACAAAACACTACAAAGTAAAAAATAACTTTAATTTCGGGAGTCGATGTCTTTGGTTTTGTATTTTCGTCATTTCGTGTTATGCCACCGACTTCCGAAATTAGACCCCTTCTTCTTCCTCTCAACTCTGCGGAGGTGAATACGGTATACGTTCAGGGCGTGCAGTCTTCGCAGAGTTCCACAGACTTCGATGAGGCCTGGCGTGGGGGTAAGCACGAAATCTGTAGTTTTGGCCGATGTTAAGGGCGTTTCCTAGGGGTCTACTCCCTAAGCACGAAGTCCGTAGTTTCAGGTTTCAGTACGGGTTCCTACTCCGTATCACTTGCGGACGGATGATTCGTTCGGGGCCCGAACAAGGAATGAATGACTACACGATTTGAAAATTGTCTCTACTTTCAATGTGGTTTTGCCCGTCCGAAAAAACTACTTTTACACTTGGTTAAAGGATCGTTATGTCAGACGAACGGAAAGACGGAAGGACGGACTTAGGGAGTAGACCCTCTGCTCCGTATCATCATTCATCATTCTCCTGCCATTATCCGAATCTATTTGGGGTGGGCGCAACATGTCCCTTTTTTCCATACTTCTCTATTAGTCGTCATTTCGGTAGTCACCCCCTTTCTAGTCATATCATCACATCTCCGTATCACCTACGGAAATAAGATTAGGTTGGAGGAATGATTTGACAGTTTTACCCGTCTACTTACTCACGAGTGACTCGTGTTTACCCGTTCGAAAAATTAAATTTGACATTTGTTTTGTCGGATCAACTACTTTCAGGCTGGCCCGTATCTTCGTTGACAGAGACCCCCTGACCAGACAAGTTAGCGGCTGCGCATAATGGAAGTTTTCTTATTGTGCAAAGACATACATCACCGTTGTACAGTTCCTGGGTGCTAATATGACACGTAGAGCTTTAGAAGAGACTATCACATACAGATATGAATGAGACGACGCTCAACCAAGTCAAACTTTTTTCTGAAACTCATCGTGCCAGGGCACTGTATACCAACATGAATGTGTAAGGTCTGATCATAGGTATTAGGAATGTAGTGCATGTGCTCTTTGGATGCACAGGCGTTACCCAGTTTAGAACTGAAACCCTTGGGGCACCCAGATTATTCACAGATGTTCTGAACAGTCCAGGAGACGTGATCAACTTGTGGAGGGAGGTGAGCTGGTTGGAATAACCACCGACGGCCGCCATGGTTCACGCACAATGGTGCGGTAATAGAATCAACGCTGAGAAGTGTGATGACAATAACAGCCCAATCAGATTTCTCTGCATTTTTCAAAGAACCTTAGACGAAAGTATTTTTACCAAACCTAGGTTGTAATTTTGTAAATAATGGTATCCTACCGCAAACAATTTACCAACAGTTCAGGATAATCAGATGTCAAGACTTCGGAACGACGTGCACTTAACCAATTTTGGTCCTTGGATTATTCTTTGTTATTGTTGTTGCTAACTACCTTTTTTGTCCTCAGAGCGTAGATAAGACCTGGGTGGAAGATCCACCGTCCCGCAACCCGTACGACTCTTTGTACCAACAGCCGGACACCGAAGAAGACAATACAGATAACTTCTTCATAGCACTCATCGTAGTGTTCATACTAGGACTGTGTTATTGCGGATATCACGTAAGTTTGAGACTCAAACAACACTTAGCACCGATGTATTGAAAATAATCTATGAATCAATTGAGTACTTTTTCTCAAAACTGTACGATCAGATATTGATGACGTCATTATAAAAAGCATGGCCACAGTAATATGGATTGTAATACTGTGGCATGGCGGTACTTTTAACCACGTCTCTTTTGGTTCTTTTTTCTCCTTTTTTCATAACTAAACTCTTCAAGTGCTTTTCCTGGTAACAACCCATACATAAAATTATGTAAATCCCCTGACTCTGCAATTCTGAATTGGTAAGCTAAAATCTAGATAGTCAACATAACTGTATCATACAGATGTGGCGAACACACAAAGCTTACAAGCTGAGCTTAGAAAAGCAAACGGATGAGAACATCATGAGAAGCAAGGAACAAGCGACCAAACTACAGGAACCCTCCATATCTTTTCTACAGGTGAGGTTACTCTAAAAACTTTCTGGAGCCAGTAAATTAAAAGTAGAAATAACAACTTCTGGTGTAAATGTTCACTGTATAACTCCATTCTGAATTCGCCCTAACAATAATTGTTATTGTCAGCTTCAGAGTTAAAAGTTCACAAGACAAATAAACCTCTAAAGTAAGATTCTTCTGAATAGCATTGCTCATGATCTAATATTTTCTAACATCGAGAAGACTCTTCTTAGTAGGTACCTATGCTTCTAAGTTTGTTCTTAATATTGCAGCTGAACAAAGAGCCAATGCCTGATGAAACATCTCCAGATGGTGACAAGAAAGCCAACGGAGTGACCATTGATACAGTTCCCGTCGTTATAGTGGAGATACCCAGCGAAGGATCTATTAGCAGAAAGGGAAGCTTGAGATATAGGGGCAAGTATACTTTTAAAAAACTCTGGACAATACGAAGTATGGCAATTAAGTTCCGGGAATTTGTCAATAAAACAAGCAAATTAAGTTACGAGCAAAATTTTATCGTTGGCCTTCAGCATAGTGTGCCTCTAACTATACACGACGATTCCAACGTTGCTCCCACGATTGGAAGCACCTTGGTAATCCTCCGAAGTTAATCCGTTCAGCACCGCGGTTACTTGACCTTGACCTCCTGTACGCCGCCATCATGAGTTCCCTTGAGTTGAGACTTCATCTTGGGGAATAAGAAAAAGTCACAAGGGGCGATATCAGGGTAGGTGCGGCAACGTTGGATGCCTTTTTTCTGTTCATGGGTAAGAAGTTTTGACACCATCTTTGCGCAAATGAAAGATTTGCAAGTTCAAATTCTCGTGTAACATTTTGCGAATGGCTTCTTTGTTGATCTTTAACTCGTCAAACCATGCACGAATGCTTAGGTGCCGGTTAGACGTAAACAGCGTGCGCAGACGCGCGTTTTCGACATGCACTTGTTTCCGTACACCAATGATTTTCAATGGATTTCCGAGGGTTTTTCGCCAGATTTCACTAAAAGTTGGATCACAACCCGTTGCTTGAATGTGTCACTCATTTTCACGACGCCACTAAAAAAGTTACTATCGAAAAACACGCATAATGTAACACAAACCAAACATGCTATCGACTTCAAACTTCGACAAAAACTAAAGGAAAATTCCCTCTTTCCAGACTTAACGAACGATGCGGTGTCGCCAGTCCCAAATTGTCTATTTGGGGACTGGCGACACTTTAGGAGATTGTACGTATGGACCGTCTGGTCCATACGTACAATCTCCTAAATGGTAGATCCGTGATTTGGACGTTTTGTTTTCATGACCTTCAGGCCAGCCAGTAATACTATTGTTTACTTTAACAAACAAAAAAAAAAATACAAAAAATAAAAAACGAGCCAAGAGCGAGTCGGACTCGCGCACCGAGGGCTCCGTACCATTAAAAAAAGTGTTCTATTTAGAGACATCGTTTTATTTTTCCTGTAATCTTTACATATACTTCTATCACATAGAATAATTTGAGATTTTTCTCTATAAAAACATCGGAGATAAGGAGGATTTTGATGAAAATGCTAAAAATATTCACTAAAATATTCAAAAAAATATATAAATATTCACTAAAAATAAAAACTAAATTGCGATGTTTCCGTCCTTCAAGTACGCGTGTACAGAGTGTTTCTTTTACGTATCAATTTAACATTTTTAGTGAATATTTTAATATTAAAAAAAATAAAAACCATTTTGTTTTCGAATGGTAATATTTTTTTTAGCATGTATGGATGCTATACTATTGCGGGTTAACGGGAACGCCCTCTGTTGGTTAACATACTGTATATACGTATTTTTATTTTAAGTACCTAAGTACCTACTATCTGCCAAAAACTCCAGATGTCAAAGACGAACGAGTTACTGTCTGCAAAACGATATTTTTGCACACCTTTGTGAAGGCTTCGTAAGAACAGGTTTGAAAAAATACATTGAAGGTGACGGAAAGTTGACGATGTGCTTTCTTCCTTGATAGATCTCAAGTATCTCTGTGAACACAACATAATTCCTTCCGTATATTTCGATGTTTTTAGTCGTCTACTATTTTTTGTCTTTTTAAAGTTTACTTTATTTCTTTATCTTTTTATTTTGTTTTGCTATAAAATACTTTTATTAGGTCTTTTTAATTTTTTTTTTACTACATTATTTTTCCTACCAATTACGAATTGATCTATATTTGTATAAAAGATGTTTGGTTGTTTGTTTGAGATGTGTTTCGCTTTATGGGACTTAAACATAGTTATGTTTACCTAATTGCTAATCCATTGCCTAAATGCGGGTGTACTATAGGTACACCTCTGCCTAACCCTTCGAGGAATACAGGCCGACGATTTTATCTTTTCATGTTAGTTATGTTTAATGTAAAACGATTTTGGTATCGTATCGACCAACCCCGTAGCTTAACCCGCACGGGTCGATCCATCAGGTTAAGCTACGTTTGCCGGGGTTGGTCCGTAGATGGGTGACCATCTTTACATACCGAGACTCCTCCGTGAGATCCCTCGGAAAGCACGTTACGCCGTTGGTCCCGACTGTCATTCGTGGATCTTTGGCAGTCATTACGGGTTGTCAAAGCCCGAAAGTCTGACAACCAGTCTTACCAAAATAGTTGGGAAAAGGCTAGGCAATGAAAAAATGGCGCCGATTCCCTTGTTCACAAACTAAACTAAAATTAAGTTCCGTGCATCTTTTTCTTTCTATTTCATTAAGAATAGGACAGACGATAAATATTAGTTTAGTCCTGTAAAATTAGTCAGCGCCTGACGTAATTGACGTATTCTTAGTAGGCAATTTTTCAATCACGTCTAAACTTGTCTATGGAATATCTTAATTTGACAGGACTTAACCAAAATTTATCTTCTGTCCTTTACTCCTTGACTCCTTTACTCCTTTCCTGAAAATAAAAGTGATTAAAAAATAATCTAAATAAAAGAGAAAATACCTACTAAGATTTGTCATTGAATTGATTAATAAAAAAAATTACTTAGTAAAACAACTTTTTATGTTTAACCGACTTCAAAAAAGGAGGAGGTTCTCAGTTCGTCAAAATCTTTTTTTTTTATGTAGGTATGTTTCCCAATTAATCGAAGACGACTGGACCGATTCTGAGTTTGAAAGGGTATACTTTCTAGTTGGTCCCATTGTCACCAGTTCAGTCTATACACTCAACTCTTCAAATATTATAGGCACATCTAAAGCGATTTGAGTAGTTTTATAGTAACTCGGGCATTTGCTCTCGGAAAGTACCATTTAGTGAAGTAGAACTGATGATAACTACTTAAATAATAAGTAAGTATTTCACGGGTTGCGATTCGATTAGGTACTTTAATAATGGTTGCTAAGCAATTTATGCTCGTCACATTCATATGGTGAAGTGGAGCTGATGGTGCCTTCACCCTGGTTTCTTCTTCCTGTAAAATCGGTCACTTGTAGTTAGGGGATTATTCGTAGGGACTGTCGAAATTATAACTAAATTCCCTCCTCGTATACCCAAACTTTTCAGAATATGTGTGCATCGGTTCATCATAATTACCTATTGGTAATTTGGTCCGTAGGCCAAGCTAACATGTCCCAAATATTGCAATTGACCAGAATAACACATGGTCTTAATAAACAAACAAATAACATCATGATCTCATCCACAGGTAGGTATCGGTAAATACAACCCTACTATTTTTCTTAGATCAGGGTTGCAAGACCGAAACTAGCGAGTTACCGACTAACGATAAAACTGCAAACGTTTTCAGTTTTTAAATCGTTTTTTTTTTTTCAGATATATTAGAAAAAGAAAAAGTGTGGGAAACCCTTGAAGAAAAAGATGAGCTGTCTGATAGTGACGCAGAAGACAACGAAAAAGTGAACGGCAATGATCGTGAAGCGAACTGTGGGGAGCCTGATACTGACGAAGAGTCCTCCTCCTCTACGGAGGAAGAAGTGGTTTGTGTATGCCAAGCATTCTTCAAACTTACCCAATTAGAACCTACAGCCAGCCAGATTCTTTGTCGTTAAAACAATATCCGCAGAATATACCTAGATGATAATAATATTACTTTTCAATTTTTTATTTATTTATCATGTGAAAACCAACAGCTTTACTTAGATACAATAAATGTACTGAAATAAGAAACATGAAGCCAATTATAGGTTTTCACGGCTAGCTATACAGTAATATAATTAATAAGAGATCTTATACACGACAAATCAAGAAAATAAGAGCACCAATGAATGAAATTGAATTAAATTAAATAAGAACCAGAACTACTATTAACACTAAGAATTAATTTTGAAGAATTCAAGGTTCAGCCTGTTGCGTACGCTTGAGCCCTTGGTTGAAAACAACCAAGCCAACCTTGGTTGTCCTTGGTTGGTTATATAGGTTCACTTGTGCAAAGCGATGGCGAAGTAGACCGGACTGTTAAGCACAGAATTAACACTGGATGGATGAAATGGCGGCAGGTCACGGGAACAATCTGCGACTCCCGCATTCCCCTTAAACTCAAGGGGAAGATTTATAAAACAATGGTTAGACCTGCTGTCTTGAATGGATCAGAATGTTAGGCTATAAAAAGAATGAATGAAAGGCAATTGCATGCAGCCGAGATGAGAATGCTAAGAGGGATGTGTCGTATTACGCGAATGGATAGAATAAGAAATGAGTATGTAAGAGGAAGTCTGAAAGTGACACCGGTGACTGAAAAGTTGTGTGGAAATCGGTTATCATGGTAATGCGGAGGAATGAGGAAAATGTCGTCAGGAAAGTTTTGAGTATGAACGTGGAGGGCTATACGAGTAAGGGAAGACCAAAGAAACGATCGATGGACTGTGTGTAAGATGATATGGCCAGAAAGAGAGTGACTACCGAGATGACGACTAATAGAGAAGTATGGAAGAAAAAGACATGTTGCGCCGACCCCAAATAAATTGGGACAAGGTCAGGAGAATGATGATGGTTATATAGGTATAGTTAACTGCATTTAATATATACCGCCGTGAAAAACAATAACATAAATATTTTTAGATGTGCAAAAATGCGAGAGGGATACCCTAATTAAGGCGTCGGTACTCAAATCATGTTCTCTTTCCCAGGATTCCCATCAAGAGCATCACGTAAATGGTCGCAAAGATTCCAACAAGGAGGGTCCACCAACACAGACTAACTTGACGACGCAGCTGCCATACAAAATAGATGAAGACGACACCAACGAACTTCTTACCTCTACTGCATAATTACCTACCAAATAAATGTTTTTGTATCGAATAAAATTAGCCATTTTGTTTGTAACTACCCTTTGTGTATCATCCTAGCCAAAGGTGGTTTTACACCGGCGAGGCGAGGCGTGGGTGGGCGAGAATTGAAATCATGCTTACCATTTTAGACTGAAAGGTTTCCATCGCTATACAGCGCGGTCTCGCGATGGCCAGCGCTGCCTCGCGCCGGCTCGCGATGTCACGCGCCGGCCAACGCTACCTCGCGCCGGCTCGCGCTATCACGCGCCGCTCGGCCAGCCGTGTCTCGCGTGCTGGCCGGGAGCTGTGGAGAGTACAGTATTTAGCGATGTGTTGCGATGTTGGAGCGAGGCGGCGCGTGCCAGCGCGAGCCATCGCGAGACATCGCGAATCAGCGCTTGACGGAGAGAGACCGTGCGGATCCTCGATGGCCAGTGCGAGATTGGTATATCCGTTTTATAAAGTAAATAAATACTCTATTCTTAGAGCAATAAAGCTCAATATTGTACCTACTAACAAATATTTCAATTCTCGCCTCGCACATCCTCGCGCACCTAGACCTTTTACACCAAAGATGGGCAGGGTGTGGATACAAATTTTGCCATACAAATTTCAAGTCCCATCCACGCCTTGCCTCGCCAGTGTAAAACCACCTTTAGGTGTCAGTTTCCGATTACGACTCTCAAGTCCATACCCAAATATAGGTAAATAGCCAGCTTCGCACCTGCATTACCAAATCTACTGAGCTAATCTAGAATGTAGGAGTATGAAGTGGAACGCAGAACATCTTTCTTACATTTACAGTACATCTAGAGTCTAGCCGAGTCACAGTCTGTCAAACTTATCTGACCCGGTGAGAATTTTGTAACCCAAAATTTATTTTACTGGTGACACCGAATACCTATCATAAGTTCGAAAAATATTTGACCGAATTTCATTTCACCTAAAACTTTTCGACATAATAGTTGAAGAGTCTTAGTTTCGTTTATTTTTTTTTTACGTCATCGAAGTCACGTCTGCCACTGTATCAGTTGACCTATTATCAATTCAATTTTTTCGTTACTCCGACGTTTCATTTGGTCGAAAAACTTTTTACCGAAGTTACACTTAACCGAAATAACACTTGTTCAAAGTATTATGTTTCCGAACATTCAAAATCAATCAAAAGTCATTTATTCAAACTAGGCTGAGAATCAGCACTTTTTGAACGTCAAAATTACATAAGACAGTCCCCCAAAAACGCCTGCCCTTCACCACTTCCTAGTGCTTTAGCTGGGGAGAAGAAGTGGCGCAACAAACTCCCCAGCAGCACAGCTGTCTGTTCAGTTAAAAAAATGATTCTATATAACACTGCGCATAATAATTTAGGTACATTTTGTGTTGCACAAATCATTAAATTAAATTATTTGCTATAAGTAAGCTAGCACACGCCAATATACCAAAAAAAAACGAAAACTATACTCAAGCAGAAACAAAATACAAAACTAAAAACGTAAGCAGAACTTTATACCTGAATAAAAGCCTCCAGTAATAAAGGGCGTGCCCACTTACATATAGCCGTACATGTAGTCGTAACTCAAAGTCACAAATAGGGATAAGCTAGGACCATCGAAGTAAAATCAACAACGAGTTAAGTTACTAATAACAAAACAAAATCAAGGTCAGCAAGACGACCTGTCACCACAAGCAGCACCCGTTCACGAGTATAAACCAAAGATCAGCCATTACCCCCCTCGCCATATTTGAGGGAAGGAGACAACCCGACCCCCGACGACGCTACCGCAAGCAGTGACATCTAAGGGAGCATGACGAACTTGCTGCCGGTTGCTCGGGCAAAAAAAAACTATGATCAATTGTCGAGGTCACTAGCTAACCACTTATTGCAATACCACTCATAAAAAAATAAACATTGAAATGAGTAGATTATGTCAATAATAAATAAAAATAAAATTAAAATAAATTGACCTTGAGAGTCAAAGAAAATAAATAATTATATGAACTCATATAACCTGTCAGTAGGTATGCTAATTCTGGAGAAAGAACATAAACATTGTCTTAAGTTAAACACAGCGACCAACTATTCTTATCATTCATTTATTCAACTATTCATTATACCACTGTTTTAATTACTATATTTTCTTTTCACCAAACAAGGATGCTTGCTTCAAGTATGCAGCATGCAAGCAGGCATGCAGCATGCAAGCAGGAATGCAGCATGCAAGCAGGAATGCAGCGTGCAAGCAGGCATATGGCTGCATGCTTGTTTGCTTCAAGTATGCAGCATGCAAGCAGGCATGCAGCATGCAAGCAGGAATGCAGCATGCAAGCAAGCATGCAGCGTGCTAACAAGCATGCAACATGCAAGCAGGCATGCTACATGCAGCAAGTATTGTTTCTGTCACGGCTCCGGCGCTGCGGGGATTGGGCGGCCGCACACGAGCTTATCGTCGCAGATGGTTTGAAGGCCAGCCGCCGCCGCCGCGGCCGAAGCTGGCCAGCTCGCCGGCCAGCAAGCTAAGCTGCGGTGGTGGTTCTGCTCAGCTCGTGGGCCGTCCCACCCCTCCGTGCCTACGCGGGCTTAAATTACACTCTAGGGGTAGGGCAGACAAGACTGCATGAAGTCGTTTTGCAGCGATTCGTTTCTGACACTAAAATTTGTAGCACAACATATTGACTTTTTATGACACTATTTTAATTTCATATTGAAAATGCTACCAAGTAACCGTCTATATACTCGTATTTGTGACCCAATAATATTCCGTAAAATGTTGTTTCGGTGTGTTAAAAATATGGCAAATAAATCTTTTGGCAAATGAAAAAAGTTCAAAATAAGCTTCGGCCAATAGCATAAAGTTATTTTGTAAATCGGCGAACTAAAGTTCGTTAAAATAATACGTATGACACATGATAAGTACTTCGATGATCTAAAGATATGTCAAATCATTATTTGCTAATTATAAACTTGACCGGTTTTTATTTGCTATAATGCATTCATATAGCAAATAAAAACCGGTCAAGAGCGAGTCGGACTCGCGCACCGAGGGCCATCATATTATATAAAAAATGTGCTATTAAGAGACATCGTTTTATTTTCCTGTAATCTTTACATAAACTTATGTCACAGAATAATTTCAGATGTTTCTCTATACAAACTACGGACATAAGGGGGGAACTGTATTGTTATTTACATTTTTCATCAAAAGTCGAAAACTAAGCGGGCTAAAAAAAATATTTGAGAATGTGCAAACAGCGCACTTTCATATGACACCCCATATGCCCTAGTAGCCCCAGTTCGAATTTTTAAGACCCCCTTTCGTCCCTAATGCAAATAAAAATTCTAAATTTTTATTTCTTTCTTATTTGCAAAATGGTTGGGCAAACGTCATCTAAAACTATTACAAAATTCAAGTTGATAGCATTAGTAGTTCTTGAGATATCTAGCTGTGACAGACAGACAAACTGACAGACACTGAGTCGCATCATAAGGGTTCCTTTTTACCATTTTGGTACGGAACCCTAATAAATAAACTAACTTAACTAAAAATCTAGAAACTAAAAAACTAGATTTAACTAAAAAGGGAACCCTTATGGTGCGACCATATGGGTTCCTTTTTACCATTATGGTACGGAACCCTAAAAAGACGTCGGTCAAATGTCAATAGGTCTCGGTAAAATGCAATTGCAACAAAAAAAATTCGGAAAAGTGATCGGTTCCCATAAATTTTGCAATAAAGCAAGCAAATCGACAATGTAACAAAAACATTTTGGTTCAAATCTTGAAAACTACTGAACCGATTTTTCAATCCGATTAATAGTTTCGGAGAAATGCGTGGACAAACATACATATACCTATAAAAATTTGTATATTTGTTTGGAAACCGTAATAGACATATATAATACATACACAGGTACATACGTGTCAAATTAATAATCTCATTTTTTAAAGTTGGTTAAAATTGTGAAATTATGCACACACCAACTACATATGTAACACCAGGCGATTTGAAAGAACGTAAGTAAAATGTTAATTAGGTACCTAAAACAACAAAAACCGACCAAGTGTGTGTCGTATGTATGTCGGACTACGCACAATGAAGGGTTCCGTAGTTGGGATGAATTTATCCCAAGAACAAACTTAACACTGTAGTTGAAAAACATCTTTTCCCATGTAAGTTTGTACGCACAATATTGAGGGATTTAACATGATATTTTAAGACCATAGACTTCTTATAAATTTTCCTGTAATCTATAGGTATAGAACTATTTTCTGTATTTTTTGTTTTTCAAAATTTTACGCTTAGTAGTTTCGGAGATAAGGGGGTAGGGGTGAATGGTAATTTTCATCTATTTACTTAAATAACTTTAAAACAATATATTTTAAAATTATTAAAAAAAATACATTTGAGACCCTTAAAGCTCTAAGCCCTTTTATTTGATATGTCACTCGGTATAGTTTGCAAAACTTTTTCTTGTCTTATTGGCCCCCGATTTACCCCCATATTCAAAATTTATTAAGTTACGTTACACGTCCATGTTTGGGTCACAGGAATTCACACGTGTACCAATTTTCAACTTAATCGGTCCATTAGATTCGGAGCAAATTGGCTGTGACAGACAGACACACGAGTGATCCTATATCCTTTCGACTGGCCTGTTGGTCTAGTGGTTAGTGGCCCTGACTGCTATGCCGGAGGTCGTGGGTTCGATTCCCACCCAGGACAAATGTTTGTGTGATGAGCATGATCATTTGTTCTGTGTCTGGGTGTAATTTATCTATATATGTATGTATTTAGAAATATATAAGTATGTTTATCAGTTGTCTAGTACTCATAACACAAGCTCTGCTTAGCTTGAGGCTAGACGGCGTTGTGTGATAGTTGTGGAATATTATATAAGGGTTCCGTGTTTTCCTTTTGAGGTACGGAACCCTAAAAACAAACATATTCCTCGAAAATATTTATATTTTAACACAATAATTATGATCATCTGCTTATAATGTATGGCGAGTGTTCTTTATCGGGAATACTCCAAACCTCCGGCTATGCCACCGGAGACCGGAGTTATTTATCAGTTAGGTACCTACTTCATCATCAAAGACACTACTTTCGCTTTCACTGTCACTGGCCAAATTAATTATGAAAGGCTCGTCAAAGTTTGCATCCATAGTTCTATACACGTTTTCAATTTTTTTAACGTGATTGCAGTGCTTTTGCCATTCATTCACTGTTTATTGAAGGCTTCTGCAATCAAAGTAGGTAATGTAGGTATATCAGAATTTGATTTATCAATCTTCTGATTAGCCACGTTTCGTTTCATCGAGCTCCAAATCATTTCGATTGCATTTAAGTCGGAATGGTATGGCGAGAATCTTAACAAGCTATTTCCATCGTTCAACAGTTCGTCTATTTCGTATACAGGTTTTGTTTTATGCCTTTTAATCTGTCCACAAACCCTGCTCGTCCTCCTGTTTTCTTTGGAGACTCTTTTCCGAAGAGTTTCTCGCCTCCCTTTAAAATCAATGTCTTATCAGAGCACATTTAAAACTTTCGTATTGTGGAAATTTATTTTCGCAGTGTAAAATTCATGAATTTTTCTTCATAGGACACTGAGATCGAAATATCCACTTCAATTTTACCTTTCGTCCTTAACCCTTTTTTCCTGGCGTGGTAACTTTTGTTCCAGTTTCGTCTGCCTATTCTTTTGCCTTCACAAGTTTTCTAACAAATCGCTCCCAAACACCTAAAATAAAAGGAACGAAAATTTTAAAAATCATGCATCTATTCTACGTGCACGTGCGAATTTATAGGTGACGTTCCACGGGAAAAGGTACCTTATGATGCATTTTAGTTTCGGAGATATTAAATGTTTCGTAAAAATACGTAAAAAAAAAATATTGCTGTTTCGTAAACCATAAGATGTAACATTTATTTTTCTATTTTTTTATTTCTGATAAATGATAAATGTAAGTTATTAGCCTATAACGTGAACTCAAAGTTTAGTAGAAAAGGTTGTTATGAAAAATAAGAAAATAATATTAGGTTGGGGAAAAAGATGTTTTTTCATACATTTTGTACGAGACGCTCACAATCGGCGGCCGACTATACGCGATGGTGTGAACGATGTCTTAGATCCACTTCTGTGAAATCAAATGAAACTTCACGTACTCATATGTGTCCTTATTACTGCATACATATTATATTAGGTTGGGGAAAAAGTCTTTTCGCATTATAGTATGTATGAACTTGTAATAAAATCTCTTTGGCTATACTATTTGTATCTGGCTGGTTTTGGTATCATTGAAAGTTTAAATTTTAAAGAACATAATTCCAAATTCAAATTAGGAAAATGTGTGATTTTCATTTGTTTTTCGTACCGTCAAGATGAGTGAATCTAATGAAGAAATTCGATACATTTTAAAATTTTACTACAAAAAAGGTTAAAATGCAACGCAAGCCGCGAAAAAAATTTACGATGTTTATGGACCTAGTGTAGTGTCTGTGAGAGTAGCACAAATTTGGTTTAAGCGTTTTCAATCCGGAAATTTTGATGTCAAAGATGCACGTCGCTCTGGTCGCCCTATTACGGATAAAATGGATGCCATTTTTGAAAAAGTGGAGCAAGATCAGTAGTTACGACGTAGCTGAAGAACTGGAAATTGTTTTGGCGCATTTGAAAAAAACTGGGTACACAAAAAAGCTCGACATTTGGGTACCTCACGAGCTCACTGAAAGAAACCTAATGGACCGTGTACTCATTTGTGATTCTTTATTACGACGTAATGAAACCGAAACATTTTTGAAGAAGCTGGTAACTGGTGATGAAAAGTGGATCACGTATGACAAGAACGTGCGAAAAAGGTCGTGGTCAAAGGCCGGTCAGGCTTCACAGACTGCAGTGGCGTGCACTCCATACATGCAAATAAGCACTGCATACCCTGTTGTGCCATACATACATACCCATCTAATTGTAAATGATAAATAACTATAGTTCAAAAAAAATAATTAATCTACGTATTCGCCATTCACACGAACCCACATTCGCTTCCAGTGTTTACAGCGCGATTTACGCGCCATCTATCGCAAGCGCAGTGAGTGAGTGAGCAAAAGCATTATTACGCCGTGCTTATTTTTCATACAATGCATGATTTCGAATGTCGTGTAGTACACAGCAAAAGTGTATATGTGTGCGTGAAAACGTGTGCGCGTGTTCGAGTTTTGGAAGCACAGCTTCTTTTACAAACCGTCCAAATTGCGAAGCCGTAAAAGAACCGCCTAATTGTTGATTGCAGAGGGTTGACATTTTTTAGTCGGATTGGCCCATAGAATCATTCGTATTAGTTCGGAACGTACCTAATTGCAAAGTTTTTTCGCCATGTTGTTTATGTTATTCTCGGCGCAAGTGATTGACTGTCTAAGTGATTATTTAGTAAGTTTATTGTAAACAATGGAAAATTATACCTGTGAGTCCTGTGCTGGCGAAGTGTGTTTAAATTAATTAAAATCTGCCGCGTTTTCGACGTTAACTTTTGAGGAAAAATTTAAATTGATTGCAAAGGGAAGGTGCGTGGGTTGGATTTAACTAAAAAAAAGTAATACTTTTACTCGTTACTTTCATGAAAAGTTTTATGATAATTATCACTGGCTAACAGGTTGTGTATGAACTCACAAACATATTGTACTGTTTCCCTTGCATTTTCTTTACAAACCAAGATAAAAAGAATGTTTGAACCTATAACGGATATTCAGATCTAATAACACGATTCTTCAGAAAAACATCTGAAATCCTGCTTGAAGTTCCAAACGTTTGGTAAAGGTAGAATAGATACTAGTTTGATTGAATAGCCAGTTTAAGTTAGATATTGAAAGGCACAACGCGAAAGTTGAGAGAAATAGAAATATTTTCAAACGGTTAATAAAATTGATGTAGTTTGTTTTCTTGGTAAACAAGAATTAGAATTCCGTGATCATGACAAATCCAGGTTATGTTTTAATAAAGGCAATTTTCTAGAAATTGTAGATTTTTTAGCTAAATATGATGGAAATTTGGAAACCCACTTACAATCAACATCGGGTAGCTCATTCACGAGGTTATCGAATAGGACCCAAAATGATTTAATTTCTATTGTTGCGTCGGTAATTAAATCAAAATTCGGTAGCACTTCGACCGAACGATCATTTTCTAGTCTAAAACGAATTCATCCATATTTACGAAACACGGGGCCAAAACAGTCTCACAGATTTGTCTATGATTGCAATTGGAAAAGAACTTTTAGTAAATCGATGTAGCAGTTTTTATGACGACGTTTTGCAAAACTATCTGAAAAAAGATAGGCGCGTCGATTTGATTTATAAACATTAACTTGTAGAAAGTAATCAGGTAACATTAAAGTAGTAATTTATTTTGATTTTAAATTCATTTGCGCGAAGAAAACAAAATAAACGTCCTACGGCCTTTTTAAATGCCACTTTGCATATCATATAAGTGTCACTTATTTATATATTATTAGTGGTCGCAAACAAACATCATGCGAAGCCAAAGGCTCCTGTGGTAAAACTCAGGTAGGGTAGGTAGTCCTAGTCGTTGGGCCACCGACCAGCAACAAGCTGAAAATGGTAAGTTTTTTTTTAGCTGTGCATACCTTGTCTGAAATCTCTGTGCACGCCACTGACAGACTGTGGCGAAACCCGGGTTAACTCGCAACAAGGTGATGCTGTGTGTGTGGTGGGATTGGAAGGGCATTATTCATTATGAGCTGTTACCACCAGGCAGGACCATCGATTCTGAACTCTACGCGAACAACTGATGAGATTAAAGCAAGAAGTTGAGAGAAGGCGGCCGGAATTAATCAACAGAAGGGGTGTGGTTTTTCATCATGATAACGCTAGACCTCACACATCTTTAGCCACTCAGCAAAAATTAAGAGAGTTTGGCTGGGAGGTGTTAATGCATCCGCCGTATAGTCGTGACCTTGCACCTTCAGATTTCCACCTGTTTCGGTCTCTTCAGAATTCTTTAGGCAGTGTCAGGTTAACATCATGAGAGGACTGCCAAAACCACTTGTCGCGGTATTTTGACCAGAAGTCCCAAAATTTCTATAGCAATGGGATCATGTCCCTACCTACAAGATGGCAAAAAGTTATCGAACAAAATGGTACCTACATACTTTAGTTAAATGTAAATAAACTATATTAAAAAATGTTTTGAATTTTCTTAAAAAATGCAAATAAACTTTTTCCCCAACCTATTACTTGCAATCATGTCGGGACATGCTCCACTTAGTTGACAAAGTAAATTATATCGAAATAGAAAAATACGTTGAGTTTATTAATATTATTATAGTTTTTTTTTAATATAATTATAAATGAAAATGCTTTTTCGTTTCATTGTACCCCACTTGTCCCAAAGCCTTAAAAAAAAGTACAGGTAGGAAGGAACTGATTATTTTTGTAGCAGTTTTTTATTAAAATAACAGTTAAAATTAATAAAAAGATCATTTAATGTAATGACGTATTCTTTGTTACGTAATTTCCATAGAGTACCTTTTCTTAATTGTATGAAACAAAGACTGTTATTCAGACGTAGGTAAGTTTCAGTGACTTAAAAAGATAAAAATAGTCTCTAAATGCGATATTATCAGTTTTATTATATGCTAATGAATGAATATTGTGGTTATTTGTGCAAGAAATTATATTGTTTGTTAAATTAAAAATTAAATCGTTAAGTTTTGTGATTTTGCATGAAATTATGAAAAGTTAGTCATACCTCTAATTCTTGTTTTTTTTTTGGTCTAAATTTTATGTAGTAATTGTTTTCTAATTCAGATCAGTAAAAAATCTGGCGTTCTCATTGTAAAAAATGATGAAAATTAAGAAAGAGTTTTTATTTTAGAAATTGGTTATTAGGCACATTCATTAGCAAGGTTTCAATTTATAATATATACAGAACTTATCGCAACATTTTTTGAAGGACAGAAGCCCAAGGAATTAGTATCCATAAGAGGTGGCCAAACTTAAATTATCTGTTTTGTAAAATTGCAGTTTCCAATACCATATTTAAACAAATATATCTCCGTAACTACACATTGTAGGAGCTGGATCTGTTTTGATATCGACAGCTTATTATGACGCTTATTATGATAATTTCAGATTATTATACCTTTACCCGTGGAACGTCAGATAGTGTGTTCGTGGAGTTTATTTTCGAAAGCTGACAGCCCCGTCTCGGGTATATATGTTCTGTGCTGACAACCACAGAGTACTTTTTATCTGACAACACTAACCTGCGGCGCACACTGCGGCGGCAGCTACGCATTCATACAATTTTACGAACTGTATTATCAGTGCTGAAGGCACTTTTCTTACATCATACAATCTAAGACTTGTAATAGGTATAACGTTTCTCGCGTCTCTTTTTAAAGCTTTCGGCATTTTTCACTAGCTGGTTAACTAAACGAAAAATAAACACGCGGAGCAAACATCCAATGTGCAATGTATTGAATGCAATGTCAGATTGTTAGCGAATGGTAGGCTCTCCGCTAGGAGCACTGACTTGTAATATCACAACGGCTAGGAGTAATAGCTTCCTATATAATAGTTATAATATATATTTATAAAAGTACTCTGTGGTTATACCCTTTGATAGTGTTCTGTGTGTAGGTTGTGGTAGGCAGCACTAGTCAGTGGGCAGCACCTTAGAATAATAACTAAAGTATTCAAGGGCAGCACAGATCAGTATTATGTGGCACCCTTTAGTTATTATTCTAAGGTGGCACCACAGAACATAATATACCCTAGACCAAGGAGGTTAAAAATAGGGAGTGCGCGCTTCATACTAGAGAAACGTTCCTATATCGGTGACCTTGAAATGAATGAAAGGCACCGAGTTAAGCGTTCCATTTCTTTCTAATAGAGTGTCTCTCGTTCTAAAAGTGTGTGCTAGAAGGAGATAAAATACAAAACTCTGTGCCACTCTTACTAAGAAAAATGAGGATTAGTTACAATGTTCCAAGCGCTCGCTCACTATTATTTTTAACCTCCTTGCCCTAGACGGGCGTGGCACAGACTACGTACTACGTAGGCAGGCATATTGACATTTCAAAATGGTGTCATTAGTTCCTCTTTTGGCCACCAGGGCAGATAAGTTTGTGGCACTATGAGTGCAACGCAGTTCACATTTCTTTTCAGAGTTCCCGCCACTCGTTTCATAGCATATAATCAGTCAATAATGTTCCCAATGCCAAAAAATAAAACATCTCCATGAGAGAGAATGGGTCGTAAAGTAATCGGCCAAGCAGTACAGATTAGTTGCTCGTAAATAGGTCGTGGTTGGAAAAAAAATGATCTGAAATAGCCAACTCCTAATTCACGTCTTTATATTGTTTGTTGATATTTAGAAATCATTCAAACAATATGTTCGATGTGAGTAAAACTATAAAACAAAAAAATCTGCGTCCTAAAACCACGGATCAGTGGTGGCCCAGTCGTAACGGCCCCGACTTACAAGTTGTAAGTCGTAGGTTCGAACCCAGGCAGACGCATTACTTTGTGCAGTTTATTTCATCAAGACATGTGACATCTGCCAACCCACACTGGGCCCGCGCGTGGTGGATTACGACCCATACCTTCTCTCAGAGAGGAGGCTTGTGCCCCAGCAATGGGAACTTTATAGACTGATATTATGCATAAAACCTCTTGTTCAAACCATAAAAATATCATAGACTAATTCATATTAATATTTTCTGGCAACACAATACTACTTTGACGTATAGGGAGTTATGTTGTCTATAGTCAATCATATTTGATTTCAGAAGAACACGGTATTGTGTCACTTTCAGTCGTTTTGTCATAACATGGACGAAATTGAAAAGGAAAAAATAGCGGCTCTGCCATCACAGTTGCTCGTAACAACGATATGCCATCCCATGGAATATGCGAAAGTGCTCATACAACTTGGGTACGAGCCTTTGCCGCCACGCCGGTCTACAACTCTGTTTGGACGCCCTGCCATGATATTACCTAACGTTTTCCAATACATCAAGTTTATTAAAACATCAGACGGATTCTTCGGCTGCTACAGAGGACTATCAGCGAGAGTGCTCGGGCTGATTGCGTCCAGTCAGCTCACTTCCAAGGTAATCTATGCGATGGGCATCGACTTGCCTGAAATCAATGACCCTCCCAATATCGTCACCGATGAGGAGCCTAAAGTTGAAGATTACATAAAGCTGGGCCGCCGGGACATGATAATGCACACTGCTTCAGTCATCGTGTCCTATCCATTCCATGTTGTGTCTGTCAGGATGATGGCCTCTTTTATTGGAAAAGAGGAACACTACAGCACATTAGTAGGTGCAGTAGTGTCTATCTATAGAGATGATGGAATACGTGGGTTCTTCCATGGAATCATACCCAAACTGCTTGGCGACTTAACTTGTGTTGCCGTGACGGGAATACTGGCATACTATGTGAACAAATACTTGGTCAAAACTAAAGACCTACGATACTACACAGTACCTTTGCTCACTTTTGTGACTAGTACTCTTACATATCCATTGGTTGTGGTGTCTACTTGCATGGCTGTTGCTGGTTGCAGCCTCTCGGCAGGCAACCCTCCAGCGATGCCCAAGTACCCATCATGGCAAGCCTGCTGGAGGGACCTGCTGAGGAACAAGCAACACAAGCGTGGCTCTTCCCTAATCTTTAGGTACTACATTGCCCCTATCGCAGCCATGCAGTAGTCACACTGTCCTAATGTATTTGCATTTATGTTTATTATATTAGCTAAGTGTTATTCCATGATCACCAAAGTAGTCTCAACCTTGCAGTAGAGAACAAGAGAATATGTACAATGAACTGTGTAAATAATTTAGTATAAATGGTGTACCATGTGGATATTCGTTATGCTAGATTGTCAAGTCAAGGAGTGGTTATTATTAAATAAATATATTTTATTTGTGAGTTGTTTTGTCATTTAATAATTATTAAGTCATTAAAATATGTCTTTAACCATTACTGTGTAATATTTTGAATTTTTCCAAGGTTATGATAAGACATTTTAAGATATCAGTCTTCTCTTGTATCTATTTAGATAACTTATCATAATAAAACCCCTGTTTCTGAATACAAAATTATTTTATTTTAGCTAAAGCCTGTGCTCTTATAAAGTCATCAACAAGTTCTTTTTTCAGCATGCCAATAGCTCTTCTATAGATAGCAGGTGTAGCTTGAGCATTGTTCTCTGTTTCAAACGCCATGTACTTCATCCAGATGTCCACATTATCAGTTCCATGGTGTTGAACTGCACATTCATAGCATTTTCTAATACTCTTAACATTTGGTTTGTCCTGAGCCATTTCAATATCAATCATATTTCTGTGTACCTCAATCTGAGTTGGTGGAGTTCTAATTAAGTCTTCATACAAATCTCTTGCAGCCTTTATTCCACTGTTTTCATACATTTTCTGCAAAAGTTTAGGTTTGATTGCTAACAGAACAGCATTTTCACAATTCTGGAACTTTTTGTACAGATTCTTTAACTGGAAAATACAAAAAAAAAAGTAAGTACATAATGAAATTAACCAGTATAGTTTAAATCAACAACAGTTTAACTTACTGCAACATCAGTTTCTACATTATCCAACACTAAATTATAAAGTTGTAACAAGTCAACTGATTTCAATCCTTTCACAGCTTCCTGCAGCACAGATAACATTTTCTTTTCATCTGGTTTACTCAGAAGGATCTTTTCTTCCCACACACACCTAAGCTTAGGATTTCTCTTGGCTGCTGAATCTAATATCTAAAATAAAAAAATAAGATGTAGATACATACTGAGAAATTACAGTTGTAATATCTTTTTCTCTTCTCTTTATAGAAAACGCTTTAAGTATCAAGATTTTCTGAGAAGGAATTAGCTTTATTATAATAGAAAAAACCGGCCAAGCGCTTGTCGGACCACGCACAATGAAGGGATGCTAGTAGCTGGTAGTTGGGATGAAGTTATCCCGAGAACAAACTTAATATTGTAGTTGAAAAACATGTTCTCCCATTATATTGCAACAGCAAATGTAAGTTTGTACGCACAATATTGAGAGATTCACCATGTTATTTTAAGACCATAGACTTCTTATAAGTTCTCCTGTAATCTATGCGTACAGAACTATTTTTTGTAGTTTTTTCAAAATTTTAGTAAATTTTCGACTATTTTCTTAAATAACTTTAGAACAATCTATTTTAAAATTGTAAAAAAATATACAGGGTTATTGGGAAAACACCAACTACCTCTTAAGGGGTCATTGTACTTATCATTATAACAACTTTTACTATGGGACCAAACCTGAAATCGCGAAAAAAAATCAGCTGTTCATTTTGACGAATTATGCGAACATAAATGTACTGAACATTGATTTTTTTTTCGCGAGATCAGGTTTGATCCCATAGTTAAAGTTGTTCATATTGATGAGTACAATGACCCCTTAAGAGGTTGTTGGTGTTTTACCAATAACCCTGTATATTTGAGACCCTCACAATAAGCCCTTTCATTTGATATGTCACATGGTACATTTTGCAAAACTTTTAAAAAATTTTATTATTTACTCTCCAAAATTTACCCCCATATTAAAAATTAATTTATTTACGTTACACGCCCGTGTTTGGGTCACCGATATTCGGAGCAAATTGGCTGTGACAGACGGGCAGACACACAAGTGATCCTATAAGGGTTCCGTTTCGTCCTTTTGAGGTACAGAACCCTCAAAAATCTAGTCTCCTAACATCACAGCCATAACAATATGCGGCCTCTTCAGGATAAATATGTAATCTGAATTAATCTATATCAGCACTTTATATTAGGGTAGCCCGCGAAATTCAAATTTTCTTACGTTTTTTGCAATTTACAAGTCAGTATTAGGTTGTACGTTGATCAAAATGTAACTCGCGGCCGTAACAAGTATGTACTTAGATAATTATAATCATTAAAGTGATCAATACAACTCTGTAAGACCAGGTAATCCCAATGAATGACTATTTCTTTAAATCTTGACATTTGAGGATTATACTAACTTAAGGGGGAAGCGTCAGGGTAGCCCGCTAAATTCAAATTTTCTTACGTTTTTTTGCAATTTGCAAGTCAGGATTAAGGTGTACCTATGTTAAATAAAGTATGATTTGCGACCGTAACAAATATGTATTTACAGAATATAATCATTAAGATCAGTAATACAACTCCTTAAGTTAGTATAATCCTCTAATGTCAAGATTTCATGAAATAGTCATACATTAGGATTACCTGGTCTTAAAGAGTTGTATTGATCACTTTAATGATTATAATTATGTAAATACATAATTGTTACGGCCGCAAATTACATTCTGATCAATGTACAATCTAATACTGACTTGTAAATGGCAAAAAATGTAAGAAAATTTGAATTTCGCGGGCTACTCCGAAGCTTTCGCCTTAAGGAGTAGTATTACTAATTCTAATGATTATAATTCTGTAAATACATATTTCTTACGGCCGCGGATCGTACTTTATTTACCATACAACTTAATACTGACTTGCAAATTGCAAAAAACGTAAGAAAAATGAATTTCGCGGGCTGCCCTGACGCTTCCCCTTAAGTATTATAAATTAATGTCGCTTTTCTTCTAAGTGCAACTTCCACCATCGTTTAGGGAATTTATTTCGGAAACTTTAATATTAAAGATACACTCAAGAAATCTCCATGTCTTGTCAAGTCGTAAAAATCAGTAATAAACAATTATAATTACCTGCATCAATTCCTCATTAGATGTTTCATTTTCAAGCTTCAGAATTTCAATTCCAAAAGCAAACATTTCATTTGAAAGTAGTCCATTTTCGTGGCCATACATCCAGGCGTGTTTCACTGCATTTATCTTCTGATGGTCACTACATATACTTTCATTTGCACCAAGGAGGCCATGTATATATTTTGTGCATAATGTTTCATCTGGGAACTAAAAGAATGACGTCATAATGATGCATAATCAGCCAGTTAATAGTTCCCCATGCTAGGACACAGGTCTCCTCCGTAGAGTAGGCCGTAATCCACGACGCGGGCCCAGTGCGGGTTGGTAGATGTCACATTTCTTCGAATTTTTGGTCTAGGGCATGCCGATTTCCTCACGATTTTCCTTCGCCGTTTTGAGAGCAGTGGTGATGAAATAATTTACACAAAGTAAAGCGCCTGCCTGGGTTCGAACCTACGACCTACAACTCGTAAGTCGCATAATGATGATCTCTAAATAATAATTAATGAAATAAGATATTTTTTTTATTGTTGACAAACAAACCTGTTGCAAAGCCTCTTCATTAACTCCTATGTAATAATTTATTTCTTTCGAAAAACTGTTTTCCTCATCAACAAATTCTTCAATTTCATCCCAATGGCAACTCTACAATCAAAATAATGGACTGTCATAAACAAAGATTTTTTTGTCATTAAAACCATAAAATGTTAACGGTAGTAGAAATTTCTATTATACTCTAGAGAAGCCAGCTTCTCTGTGTAGAACTTAGTAGGCTGTATTATAACATGCATAATAATTTCTAAAACTTACAACCAATTCCCTCGATGCTATGTAAGACCAAACATCCTTATTATCCCGTCTGGACCATATTTCCTTTTTAATATCATCAACAAAAGACTCCTTGATTTCATACTTGCTACATAAGTCAAAAATACTAAAGAGGTATTTTACGTTTTTAATGTTTTTAGCACCATTTCTCCAAACAATATCTGCTCTTTTTATTTGTTTTTCCTGAAAGAAAATCATATTATTTTGAAATTACGTATATAATAGTTGCTACCCATTCTCTTCTAGAATGCCGTTACCTCCTCGCCCATTTCCCGATGGCATTGACAAAGTGAACGGGTAGTAGTTACACTGAAAAGATCCTACAAGAATAGAATTACTATTTCTAAAAATAACAAATAAAAACATGGCTAGGGAGAGGTGAATTTCATTAGGATAGCAAGTTTTGTAAACCAGTAATTTATTACATTTAGCATGGTTATTCAAACAAGCAAATCAAGAATATGGAAATAAATGTAATGCATTTATGCCTTATTTTGTATTAGTAATAATTCTGTCAATATGAGACAGAATGATGATGTCTGTTCTGTTGTATATAGGACATGGAGATTGAGTAGTGTTCAAAACCAAGGACAATGCTATAAATAATAGCTATGAATAAGAGAGTATGAAGGGTAGTGACAGGCTGAAGAAGCAGAAGCTATCAACTCCACGTTAATGCGCGTATTTTGCGTGTAGGGGGGAAAATCGATTATTCGATCCACCCCAGCTCTTCAAAGAAGGCCAGCAGCACCTTGCTGTTACTGACAATCTGAATTAAAATTGAATTGATACGGAAATTTAAGCTCTACATCAATTTGCCTTTATATACAACGTCAAATAGTGTCACTATTTGTTTGTAATGATTTGAATAAACAAACAATTATCAATTTGCTTAACATTTTATCCTGCTGTCTTGTACGAATCAGAATGTTGGGCCACAAAAGGTATGAATGAAAGACAATTGCATGCAGCTGAGATGAGAATGCTAAGAGGGATGTGTGGTGTTACACAAATGAATAGAATAAGAAATTAAGAGGAAGTCTGACAGTTGTGTGGAAATTGGTTGTCAGGGTATAGGCATGTGATGCAGAGGAATCAGGAAAGTTTTGAGTGTGAATGTCGATGGCTGTAAGATTAGGGCAAGACCAAAGAAACTATGGATGGACTGTGTGAAAGATAATATGGCTAGAATGGGGCGTGACTACCAAAATAAGTAATAGGGAAGTATGGAGGAAAGGGACATGTTGCGCCGACCCCAAAAAAATTGGGATAAGCGCAGGAGAATGATGATGATGATATCAATTTGCTTAATAATAAATTACCTAGACTGTACATTATTTCTATAATGTAAGAAAATATTTACCCTCTCTTCCTCAGTATCAGTTTTAAATGTAAGAGATATGAGTTCAATATCAAACAGCTCCAGATATAACACTTCAGAGTCAGGGTGTCTCTGAACACCCTTCAGTAGGAAGTTCCTGGCATTGTCCAGACTGTTCTGTTCTTTACTCTCCCATTTACTTGCCATCTGCCAGACCTTTGGTTTGTCACCGTGGATCTGAAAACAGGTTTGCGGTTATTTCTACAGTGCCCAAAAAAGTTTAGTGCAATCATAGATGCAATGAAATTTCCAGTATCTTATGCATAGACCTAAGGTACAGCATACAATGAGTTGATTTGTGTCAATCAAGTCATTGTGTGCTGTTGAAATTCAAGAAACCAATCATGAAGATAATCAGAATTAACACGTTCTGTGCGGCCGACACGTATGTGCGATTTTCGAACGTTCACCAAGTATTTATGTACTTCCTTCGAATGCGGCGCGCCGCACCTGTGGGTTTTTTGTGCATCTCTATTGTTCTTGGCGTAATTGTTTTGACTCATAAAAAATGGGAAAATTTTCAAACACACCTACGCGTCTGCCGCACTTGGGATAAGTTTGTAACGGCGCACATATGTGCCCAGCCGCACTGGGTAGAGTTTCTTCAATCGCGCCTGAGTAGCCAGTATTTTTTGGGCGCGTATGAGTGTTTGCCGCACAGGGTTTAGTGTATCATAAAGCAGCACTTGGGGCAAGTTCGCCAAATAATTCAGCAGTGAATGTGTTAATGAGACAACTTTTTATAAATAAGATAAAGGAGATGTAAGTATGTACCTGTAACATCTGTCCAATAACCCCAGAAATAGCATAATCAAATCCTACACTCCTGCAAAACTTGATATACTCAAAATAAATTTCTATATCATCTTGAAACCTGTTTATGAACTGTTTGAAAACTTTGTTCAGGCGCTTTGCTATGGCATACTCTATGTCTTTTTTCTTTTCTCCCAGTTTAGCCCGCTTTCTTCTCAGAGATATGTCTTCAAGCAAGGCTAGCTCATAAGCTATGTATTGTACAAAATCCTCTTTTTGTTTGACTCTGCGCTGTATATGGTATTCAAATTCTTTCCTTTTCCTTGATATTTCTCTGTGAAAAAGTTATAAGTATTATATGTAATAAAAATTAAAGCAAGCATCTGGAACTTTTTAGTCATGGCACTGTTTAATAGGATCAAGTTGTTTTAGGGCCCCAAAATAGTGAATACTGGTATTGTACATACCAGTAGGTAATTAGTATAAGTACTCTCAAAGTAAAAAGTACCCAACTTGTTATGAATAATAACCACAAGCGGGATAATATTTCTAATACGGGGTTTGTGCACGGTTATTATTGAACATTATGCTATAGAAATTCGCAATGGAACAGTTTGAATGCATGTTATTTGTTTGTACTTACTTTATTTCTTCGTCGTCGTACAATTGTGTTCTCCGCATCTGCTCCAGCTCATTGATCATTTCCTCAATACGTTCATTTACTTGTTCAGCCATTTTTGCTGATTTTTATGTTACGTACACAGAAAATAAAAATACAGAACAGCTTTTGGTCCGTTTTCGCGTGACTTTTTTGAGGTTATGTTGTTTTGTTGATAGCTGTCAATTTTCGATTCGTTCTGAAATATATTTTTTATAGAGTTGTTCTTGGTCAGGGTGCCATTGCATTGCACTGTTTCATTCAGTAAGCTGTTGTCCATTCAATTGGTCGAGCAAGAATAAAGTAGTTTAGGTACCTACCCTGCAGACCAAAAGTTTAAGACCACCTTAATTAAAGTAGGAAAATAAAATAAAATATTAAAAGTTTAATTAACCTGTTTAATAATCTAATAAAACACTGATTGACAAACAATATACTTTAAAAGCGTAAAGAAATATTAACAGTCTATGCTAAAAAAGGCTATAGTTAGCTAAACTGATTTTTCATCAAAAAATCCTCCTTTACATTCTATGACTTTTTTCACAAGTCTCGGCATACGGGCAATCAATTTAACACCCCTTGTGAGGCACAAGGGGTGTTAAAAAACATGGTTTCTCTTCTAAATATCCTCTGCATAATTTTGAGCTATGCTTGGATCATTATCTTGTTGGAAAATGAATCCATCCATCTCCAATTAATCGCAACCCGGAAGGAACGGCATTTTGTTCTAATTTTTTTTTTGTATTGTTCCTTTTTCAAAATTCCTTCAATTTTGATCAAATCGCCAATTCCTTGGCTAGAGAAGCAACCCCAGACCATAATTGAGCCACCACCGTGCTTGATTGTTGGGACTACACAGTCTGTCAGTTTCTTGGGTACCTACTGCGTCGAACGTAAATTCTTCGTTTTGAACCGAATAGTTCAAACTTGGATTCATCGGTCTAAAGAACTTTTTTAAAATCTTCTTCAGTCCAATCTCGATGGGCACGAGCCCACTGCATCCGTTTTTTCCAATTTTGTGGCCTTAGCAGAGGTTTTCGAACGGCGACGCGACCATACAATTTCGCATCTATCAGTCGCCGTTTTACTGTAGTCAATGATAAAGTTTTAACTCGTGTTTTGTTTACTTCAACGCGGATTTCTGGTGCTGTTATGCGTCTATTTCGCTTGCTGGTGACAACAATGAAATTATCTTCACTAGACGTGGTAGCTCTCGGCCTTCCCGAGCGTGGACGATCTTGAAAACTGCCTGTCTCCCTGTATCGAGTTATTGTGCCATGAACACAAGTCTTCGATAACTTCAGTTGTGAAGCAATCTCACGTTCGGATTTCCCTTCATTATGCAAAACAACGATGGCAGAACGCACTTCACTGCTAATTTCGCGTGCTTTTCCCATTTTAAGACGTCTTCGCTGTAGAAACCACAAGTTTAGACTAATTGAGATTGTTTGTGAACAAACCCAAGTAAACTCAGGCAATAATAAGTCGGAAACACGTGTTGTCAGAAGCGAAATAATCCTAATTATTGACCAATGCGAAACAAAAGCAAACTAATTAGTAATGAGCACATCATAAAAATATTATTACGACTCTACCACCTGGCTCTAGCGCAGCGTTTATCGGTGTTTGAAACCAATAGATGTTTATTGTCCAATAACTTGAAAGTAAACAAAAGAATGACTTCTTTAAATATTCCGATATTAACAATAGAATATGCAGATGTGCATTTCTTTTATTTATCATGGGATTTTATTACAATTGATAGATAATTATGTTGTTTAAGTGCGGTCTTAAACTTTTGGCCGGCAGTGTACCTACATTTCAGGGCAACGTTAGGTAAGGCCACTTACTAATATTAGTCAAAGTAGGTTGCAAGGAAGGATAAGCCAAACTTAGTTTTCCCAACCTCTAGCCCTCTAAAAGCGGCAACTCGGGCGATAATAAAATATATATAATTGGGGTCCGTTTGCGGTTAGTTGGTAAGGCCTGAAGGGCTAGCGCGCATTGCGGTGCGGTGGAAATGGTGGAATGCAGTTATTTTGCCGTACGGTATAACAAACGTAGTCATAGGTTGGGGCACCGGCGGTGAAAAAAATTATTCATGATGACTATCTGCATAACTTATTGTTGCATAAAAAGAGCCCCAAACGGTTTTGGCTGCATCCCTTGTAGGCCTTAATGTCTTCTTTTTCGTAAGAAATAAAGATTTATGGGCGCCAAAAAACACAAATTATAATATGCTTGGTCGGTGTCTCGGTGCGTTTTTTTTTTTACTGCAATGCGCGGTACTTCTTAGATCTCTATGCGATACTAAAATACATGCGACGACCGGCGACGCACCGCAAATAGCGTAACGGAAGGCCCACTGTGATAAACCGCATGCGTATTTTTCATCGCAATGCGCGCCTTTGACATTCCATCCTTCACGGATCATGCGGAGAAACGCACGGCAGAGCACGCCAGGCATTAATTAGGTCTACCGCTAGGTAGCTAATGTTGGCTAGGGACTCGCAACTTTGAACCTCTTCACAAGGTTGCCTTCTGAATCGGGTTCCATTTTGCAAAGCAGTGTTACGCCATCAAGCCATTATTATGTGCTATATGCATTATACAACAATGGCTAATGTAATAAAATTCGCTATTTATATTGTATCACTAATTTTATTTTCAAAACAGTAGTTACAATATTATCTATTAGCTTGTAGTTAATCTAGATTTTAAAGGTTTTATAAAAATTAACAATTCTTAACAAAATGTAAGTTTCCCTAACCAATAAATTAGCCTACATAATCATTAAGTTTTATATTACGCTTAAACAACACATTTCTACTATTTACAACACTTTATGCAAAGGCACTTGTGTACATACTTTTTTTACATTATTTGGACACTGCATAAAACATAAATGTATCAGTTCATAGGATATCAGGGTTTTACATTGAGTAACTGCCACGAAAGGCGTAGCGCGGACCGAAAGGAGAGTAGAGAAAACGAGTTTGTGATTAGATTGAATTATGAACTTTATTATGAGAAGCATAAAATGCAAAGTTGTACGAACATTGACGCAGGCATCAAAGTGGCCCCTGGACTGCATCAAGCGTGCTCGTACCGTTATGTTTGTACTTTATGTCACTCATCATAAAGTTCGTCATTCAATGTCGTCAGAAAATCGTTGCGCTGACGTTTAGTTTTCAGCTCTATAACTTGATCGATCAATCATCAAGGAGAAACGGCTGATTATTTTGGCGTGCATAACCATTTTCAAGGTGGGTATATCAAGTAATGATCAGCTTCAGGTACTATGTTTAACAAACAAATAAAGATTAAATCCCTTAAAATTCAGTTTATCTCATCTAGCAGTAAATTTAATTACCCCTCCTTCACAGTGCTCAATCATTCCTCTGCCTTTGAAACAATTCAACCAAGTTTTAGAAAACAATTTGAAGCTTTCCCGTTCTTCATCTGTTTTCGACACCGGAGTGACATTTATTTCTGGAATGCATCTCCCGAAATCGATTGCTGGCAACCAGACGCAGAAATCCGAGTCGGGAGAATATTTAAATATATCCTGGCAACCCTGGAGGTTTATTTGCGGTACTGGGGGTTGCCGCTGTAATAATTTCTTGAGTGTGATGAAAGTTAGGTTGTTATTCTTTAGTGTTATTGATTGCAGATGTTTAGCTCGACCGATGCTCCTGTAAATAACAGATTGATTGATTTATAACTTAGATAACTATATTTGATATGATTTATAGGCTTTAGGCAAATAAATTACTGTCTCAAAAATAAATAATGGCGCGGGAAAAGGGTTCCTGGAAGGACTTGGGAGGCTTTTGCCCAGCAGTAAGAAAATGAAAAATATTTTAGATTTCAATTAACACATTAACTGCGCGAAATTTATGCAAACGCTTCTTTATGCTACACTAATCCTGTGTGGCAAAAGCTCGGGTGCGTGCAAAAAATATCTTGGGTGTAGACACCGATGTTTTCGAAACAATAGAGATGCACAACGAACGCACAGGTGCGGCGCGCCGCACTTCAAGAAAGTTATGTAAATTGTATGGACGCGCATACGCGCCGTCAAGCACCTGGTGAACGTCCGAAAACGCGCATGCGCGTCTGCCGCGCCTAATGAATTAAACAATAAATCAGAATTACGTACCTAAAAATCCTCATAAACTGCCCATCAACCAATTTGCAGTTAGACAGTCCAAATCTTCTGATCTTTAAGTCTTTAGCGGAATCCATAAAACTTGCCACACAACCAACAACATTGCCTTCCACACCAACATTGTCCAACTCCAAGTCAACCAACACATTCGGATTTAATGACGTCATCAAACAACTCACGACGCCCTGCTTCACCTTATTATTGCTCAAATCAATCGATTCCAAACAATCGAAATTCAAACTTAATTTTATTGATTCGTTAATCGCATTCTGTGTTATTTCGCAATAGTTTAGTTTTAGTATTTTTAGGCGTATATGTTGGGATATTTTAGCGATGTTTCTGAAACCGTTGTCTGATATAGGGTTTGAGCTTATATCGAGTTCTTCTAAAGATGTACAGGCGGGGCGTTTGGCTTTTTCGAACATATTTAATAGTGCCTTTGTCCCTTCGGCTGTCACATTATTCCTGCTTATGTCTAAATGTGTTAAATGCTTCATAGTACACATACATTCAGTCAAGTACTTGACGCCAGCGTCACCTATATTGTTATCTGATATCATGATAGCTGTGATGTGCGTTTGGTGCGTTAAAGCTCTGAAAAGAGGTCGTATTTGTAATGATGATAACGTCTTTGCTCCTAGTGCTATTCGGCGGGTTGTGTGGCTTCGACCAACCGCTTGTTGTATTTCTTCGGAAGGCGCTGAAAACAATCACATTATAATTAAGATATTGTAAACGACTGTAGTCTCCTTCCTACCTTCCTTCCTTTCATTGTTGACCACTGAGCATGTTTTTTATGCTGAATGCCAAAATTTGTGGCTTTCGTGGTTCTAAAACGTGGGAGCGAGAAAAATTGATAAAATATTCACTGCCCTACTCGCACTTCTTTTGATGCAATCATAAGAACTGCCGCGCGAGACTTGACACTTGATATAATATGTAATGTTTATGGGCCCGATATATTTAGCCTTCAGGCTAAAAGTTCCTAGTCTTGTCCCAACTATGTTGGGGTCGGCTTCCAGTCTTAATCGGATGCAGCTCAATACTAGTGTTTTACATGGAGCGACTGCCTATCTGACCTCTACAACCCAGTTACTGGGTAATACGATACCCCTTGGTAAGATTGGTTTATTTATTTTTCACAAAATAAAAACAGACAGACTTGCGGCTGACTGGTTGTCAGACTTGCGGTAAATATTCAAAATACAGTATCCAAAAAATACACACGTATACTCAATGCGTCGCAGCACTCGAGATATCTCTCCTCAGCGGGTGACGCCTTCCAGTTAGTGATGCAAGTCTTGAGCTCAGGAGATGATAGTACTAAGCTTAGTGGATCGTCTTCTGATAGTATTGCGCCGTCTGACGTCATCAGACTGAACACAGGACGGACGCCTGTTAGTCTGAAAAAATAATAATAAAAATAATAAATTAACGCATAGCAGTCATTTGGAATGAATCCTTTTATTCATATAGGTAGGTATACAATGTTACTTGGGGTAAGCGTCAAAGGTTTAGCACATAATGCTGCAGTCCCACAGCTCGCTTTCTCAAAGGCCAGATCGTGCTGTGAAAACCGTTGCTTCCGATGTGGCCTGCGGTGGTCTGTCGTCGGAATGCTCGGCATGGCCGCGACAGGCCTATCTAACCTCCACAACCCAGTAACTGGGTAATACAATACCCCTTAGTAATCATGGCTTCTGACCACCCGTAACGACTGTCAAAGATCCACGAACGACCGCCGGGACCAACGGCTTAACGTGCTTGCCAAGGTACTGAGAGGTCTTGGTATGTAAAGATGGCTGTTATTACTTAGCAACAAGACCAACTATAATTATTATTATTAAGTAATACAAATTCATAGTCTACTTACTTATAATATCTAGATTTAACTTCTTCAACCAGCCAGCTGATTGTCAATCTATTAATCGTGTCCAACTTCAAAGAGATCAACAATACTTTATCCTCAACCTGAACTTTGACCGCAGCGGGCGGCAAAATCTGCGTTTGTACCGGCCTTCCATTTTTAGAAGACTGAACTATGTTAAACGGTTGTATCACATTCATTGCTTGCACTATATTGGGGTTCATACCCTGCATTATGTTAAAACCTTCAGTAGAATTATAATGGAAGTTTTCTCCCGAAGATTTTCTAGAGAATGTACCAGTAGGCGTTAGTCTCTTGTTTAACTCTCTCCTAGAATAATCACTGTCGCTACCGCTGTTGCTTGATTGGTCTCCTTCCCGTTGTCTCTGGAAACCAGCTTTTAATAACGTACTCTGTCTTTTCCATCGTCGTTTCATTTTGTCCCGAGTATCTCTATATATAGAGTCATTCAGTTCTCTAGTGATATTTCTCATAGATTCTGCTGCTGATACTTTCGGGCGGACATTTTCGTTTCTTGCAAAACTGTCGGAATCTGAACTGTTTTCGCTTACGTCAATGACGTCACTGACTCTCGATTTCTTTTTAACGTTGAATTTATTGCTTTCGATTAGAGGCTCAGATATTTTATTTATTTCTTCTATCTTGTCTTTAATACTTTCGTATGAAGGTTTTTTAGCTACTGTAGTAAGAGGATCAGTCAGTTTTCTTTTTTTATTATTTTTATTTATTCCTAGGTCGTCATCTAGCCAGTCATCGTCAACCTCTTCTGGGTCTAACAAAGCAGGTTTTACTTTAGATTTCTTTACGTCAACTTCGGGTAAGTCATTCGTACTTCTATTTCTAAGTGCTTCGATAGCACTTCTATATTCATTAACTCCTGTTGATTTCTCCTTGTCTTTACTAATTTTACAGTCATCAGATAAATTTGAGTCGTCGGATGGGAAAGCCGCTTCGTTCCTTATAATTTGTGATAGATCCACATCATCGTCACTATCATCGTCAATTATATTTCTCCTTTTAAATACCGGAGTGTCTAGTTCTTTGATTCTACTCGTCATTTTTGACGTACTTGGTGGAGAGATATCTTTTATCGGCTTTACTGGAGTTTTTGATTTAGACCTATTTAATATTTCTGTAGTATTTCTTTCCGAGTTTTGTATTTTATTGCATATGTTGTTGTACTTAGTTTCTTCGTCTTTTGTGAGAATGGTGCCTGCCCGCCATTTTTGTAGGACGTGTAGAGGTGTTTCGCCGAAGTCAGTCTTTAGTGTTGGTATCGCGCCTTTTTCTAGTAATAACTGAACTACGTCTAGATGGCCGTTGCTTGCTGCGTCGTATAGAGGAGTAATGCCTGAAATAATAAGAAGACATTTAAAAAGTTACTGTATGTTATTAAATTACTTTGGTATCTTGAGAGACTTATGCAGAGGGCCTATATCCAGTTGTAAACTGCAATACGGTAACAGCGTTAGCCCAGTTACCCTATTGGATTATTTTTAGACCCAAGCAAGATTGGATACAGTTAGTCATAAACGTATTAACAAAACTGAGAGCCTGTTTCACCACCTTTGAATATATTCTGAATTGAAATTTAACTGACAGTTTCTTATGTTGAAATACAAAAAATACTGGTAGCCTATTAGGAGGTGGTAGAAAACACCCTAACAGGCAGATTAATAAAAAAAAATCACAATTTGGTTCGACTCTTACGTACTTAAATATAGCAATAAAACAAACTCACCATCACAGTTCGAGCCTCCTCTATCGTTAACATTAGCGCCACTATTGATCAGTATATTGGCGACCTCAATATGGCCGTGTATGCACGCCTCGTGTAACGGTAGCCAGCCAGCATTGTCGCGAATGTTTACAGGATGGCCCTGCGCTATGAGTCGCTCTACGAGGAGTTTGTTGCCTGATATTGATGCCTGGAGAAAAAAAATATATTTAACATAATATCAAGCTTGTAGTCCCCGAAGGGTTAGACAGATGTGTACCTATAGTACACCTCGAGTCGCATGTAGGAGGCGAGCCTATTGCCATCAACCGGGCACAAATCCAGACTCCGGGCTGCTGAGAGACTGAGAAATTCCAGAAGCAAAACCCAATAACACTTTGCCCGACCTGAGAATCGAACCCATGACCTCACGCTCAACAATAGCGCTTGCGACGTCAACATGGCCGTGTATGCACGCCTCGTGTAAAGACAGCCAGCCATCATTGTCACGAATGTTTACAGGATCCAGGCCCTGATCTTTGAGTCACTTTACTAGGGAGTTTGTTTGTTTATAACCCGGGGAATTTTGTTGCCCGTGGTCCCTCCGAGAAATACAATGCTGCCGTAAAATTAAAATGGTAGTCTCGAAAATATTATTCGCGACAATAACAAATACGTAGTCTGGGTTGCTTCTACTGACAAGTCTGTCAAAATCACAACGATCTTTATTCTCCTTACAATAAGGTTGTTGCTACTGACAAGTCTGTCAAAATCACCACGATCTTTTTTCTCCTTACAATAAGGTTGTTGCTACTGACAAGTCTGTCAAAATCACCACGATCTTTATTCTCCTTACAATAAGGTCGCTGTTGGGTTGCTGCTACTGACAAGTCTGTCAAAATCACAATGATCTTTATACTCCTTACAATAAGGTTGCTGTTGGTTGCTGCTACTGTCAAGTCTATCCAAATCACAATGATCTTTATTCTCCTTACAATAAGGTTGCTGTTGGGTTGCTGCTACTGTCAAGTCTGTCCAAATCACAATGATCTTTATCCTCGTTACAATAAGGTTGCTGTTGGGTTGCTGCTACTGACAAGTCTGTCAAAATCACAATGATCTTTATTCTCCTTACAATAAGGTTGCTGTTGGGTTGCTGCTACTGATAAGTCTGTCAAAATCACAATTATCTTTATTCTCCTTACAATAAGGTTGCTGTTGGGTTGCTGCTACTGTCAAATCTGTCCAAATCACAATGATCTTTATTCTCCTTACAATAAGGTTGCTGTTGGGTTGCTGCTATGCTACAGACAAGTCTATCAAAATCACAATGATCTTTATTCACCTTACAATAAGGTTGCTGTTGGTTTGCTGCTACTGATAAGTCTGTCAAAATCACAATGATCTTTATTCTTCTTACAATAAGGTTGTTGCTACCGACAAGTCTGTTAAAATCACCACGATCTTTATTCTCCTTACAATAAGGTTGCTGTTGGGTTGCTGCTACTGACAAGTCTGTCAAAATCACAATGATCTTTATACTCCTTACAATAAGGTTGCTGTTGGTTGCTGCTACTGTCAAGTCTATCCAAATCACAATGATCTTTATTCTCCTTACAATAAGGTTGCTGTTGGGTTGCTGCTACTGTCAAGTCTGTCCAAATCACAATGATCTTTATCCTCGTTACAATAAGGTTGCTGTTGGGTTGCTGCTACTGACAAGTCTGTCAAAATCACAATAATCTTTATTCTCCTTACAATAAGGTTGCTGTTGGGTTGCTGCTATGCTACAGACAAGTCTATCAAAATCACAATGATCTTTATTCACCTTACAATAAGGTTGCTGTTGGTTTGCTGCTACTGATAAGTCTGTCAAAATCACAATGATCTTTATTCTTCTTACAATAAGGTTGCTGTTGGGTTGCTGCTACTGTCAAGTCTGTCCAAATCACAATGATCTTTATCCCCGTTACAATAAGGTTGCTGTTGGGTTGCTGCTACTGACAAGTCTGTCAAAATCACAATGATCTTTATTCTCCTTACAATAAGGTTGCTGTTGGGTTGCTGCTATGCTACAGACAAGTCTATCAAAATCACAATGGTCTTTATTCACCATACAATAAGGTTGCTGTTGGTTTGCTGCTACTGATAAGTCTGTCAAAATCACAATGATCTTTATTATCCTTACAATAAGGTTGCTGTTGGTTTGCTGCTACTGACAAGTCTGTCCAAATCACAATGATCTTTATCCTCGTTACAATAAGGTTGCTGTTGGGTTGCTGCTACTGTCAAGTCTGTCCAAATCACAATGATCTTTATCCCCGTTACAATAAGGTTGCTGTTGGGTTGCTGCTACTGACAAGTCTGTCAAAATCACAATGATCTTTATTCTCCTTACAATAAGGTTGCTGTTGGGTTGCTGCTATGCTACAGACAAGTCTATCAAAATCACAATGATCTTTATTCACCTTACAATAAGGTTGCTGTTGGTTTGCTGCTACTGACAAGTCTGTCAAAATCACAATGATCTTTATTATCCTTACAATAAGGTTGCTGTTGGTTTGCTGCTACTGACAAGTCTGTCCAAATCACAATGATCTTTATCCTCGTTACAATAAGGTTGCTGTTGGGTTGCTGCTACTGACAAGTCTGTCAAAATCACAATGATCTTTATTCTCCTTACAATAAGGTTGCTGTTGGGTTGCTGCTATGCTACTGACAAGTCTGTCAAAATCAAAATGATCTTTATTCACCTTACAATAAGGTTGCTGTTGGTTTGCTGCTACTGATAACTCTGTCAAAATCACAATGATCTTTATTATCCTTACAATAAGGTTGCTGTTGTGTTGCTGCTACTGCCAAGTCTGTCAAAATCACAATGATCTTTATACTCCTTACAATAAGGTTGCTGATGGGTTCCTGCTGTCAGAGGTAAAATAACTGTGAAAGGACTGTAGGTGTTATGTTACATTTCATGTGACAGTTAATAAATTAGGACGGCTAATTTGTGTAACATTTATATTAGGTTTCATCGATTTGTACCCGGCTTTAGAACCAGCAGTGTGTAATACTTACGACATGCAACTGCGTCTCTCCTTTCATATTCTTCTTGATGGTGTATCCCTTGCCTCTCTTACGCGTTTCATGTTTTGTCTCTTTCACTTCTTCCTCGTTTGTATCTGACAAATCTACAAAACAAGGCAAAACAAGGTTTAGAAGAGGTCAGATTACGATATTATGTGTCATTATTATTTATCTCATCAGGCTTTATTTCATTCTACTTGCATAAAGAAATAAATGGAAACACATTACCTGTTAAGTCTTCAAGGCATATATCATCGCCAATATGGGTGGTATCCTCATCACCCCCTCCAGCAGAACTCTGGTCATCTTCAGAATTCTCCAGGTTATCCAAATTGTCGTACCCTAGAGCTCTCAGGTCATCTTTAGTTTGCTCCATTTTGTCAGTCTCGCCGTATTCCTCTTGATATTTGAGTAAGCTTTTTAGTACCCTGATTTCATATTTTCTTTTATTCCATTCTTGAGCCTAAAAAGGTGGACACAATAAAAAATGTTTGGCATGTGAAATGTTATGTATTTATATTAACACATAAAAGTAAATTAATGTCTCTATTAGACACAATTTAGTTATACTATAAGAATAATCTGAGACAATAATCTCACTCTGCTAAAACTTTAAATGTTTTTCGGATTTAAATCAGGAATGAGTAATCGTCATACCATGAAGTTTGCTTATTCCATTATAATATTGATAAGTTTACAGGATGCCTTCAGTAAGCGTCCTATGGACCTATGAATAAGACATATGCAATAAACAGGGTGTTGTAGTGCTTCTTGGGACAAGCATAACGTCCAGCAGTAAGTTTTATATCAACGGCTACTTTTACGATAAGAATTAGTTAGTCGCTGTGATTAACTCAAGACAATGTTTATTTACTTTCTGACAGGTTATATGAGTTCTGTATAATTATTTATTTGCATGTAATTTATTTTATTTTTATTTATCACTGACATAATCTACTCATTACAATGTCTTTTATGAGTGGAATTGCAATATGTGATTAGCTAGCGACCTCAACAATTGATCATATTATTCTTGCCTGAGCAACCGGCAGCTAGTTCGACATGCTCCCTCAGATGTCATTGCTTGCGGTAGCGTCTGGGGTCGGCTTGCCTCCTTCCCTCAAATATGGCGGGTAATAGCTGATCTTGCTATGCTCGTGAACGGGTGCTGCTTGTGGTGACTGGTCGTCTTGCTGACCATGGTTTTGTTATTGTTATTAGTAATTAACTCTTATTTTATTTATTTTACTTCGATGGTCCTAGTTTATCATTCGTGACTTCGAGTTACTGCTACATATATAGCTATATGTACTTAAGTGGGCACGCCCTTTATGCCTGGAGGCTTTTATTTAGTTATAAAGTTCTGTTTAGGTTTTTAGTTTTGTATTTTTATTTCTGCTAGAGTATAGTTTTCGATTATTTAGTTTTTTTTCTTTTTTTGGTATATTGGCGTATGCTAGCTGACTTATGGCAATGAATTTAATTTATTTTGATGTTTTTTTGCGTAATACTTAAATTATTTTGCGCAGTGCTGTATACAATCATTTTTTTCTTAACTGAACAGACAGCTGTGCTGCTGGGGAGTTTATAGCGCCAGTTCTTGCTAAAGCACTAGGAAGTGGTGAAGGGCGGGCGTTTTGGGGGACTGTCTTATGTAATTTTGACGTTCGAAAAGTGCTGATTCTCAACCTAGATTGAATGAATGACTAAAGTCAAAGAATAAATCAAAAGTCATTTATTCAATCTAGGTTCGAAAAATTTATCTGCTCTACAAGGAAATTTATTTATTATTTATTTATTTATTTTATACACCAATTACACTATTTAATTATAATTTGACATAAAGTACCTATAATTGATTCAACTCAGTCATGCATTCTTCTCACAAAACTTCAAACATTCCGATAGTATTCCATTCATCCGCAAACATATCAAGATCTGTGTTTGAGTCCAGGAGAGCGTTAATAGCGCCTAATGCCCGAGGGATGGGTGACTTGGAGTGCGCAACTGTGCGGCATGTTGGAACAGCCAATAAGCGGTGTTTCCTGCCGCGACAGTAATTGTCTGGGACAAATAGATTGCAGATTACATTATGCAACTCAGGGTCATCGATAATCCCCCGAAAAGCTTTAAATATCAGAATCATCTGATCGCGCGACCGTCTTACTTCTAGAGAATTGAAACCCAAACAGCCCAACAGGAATTTAGTGGGATACAAGAAGGGATAAAACCCGTACATTTGCTTATAAAGGTATCTGAGGAATGCTTTTTGCACTTTCTCTAAAGCTAACGCAAACTGCTTCTCAAAAGGATTCCATACGCACGCACTAGACTCAAGCTTGCTACGGACCAATGCCCCAAAAAGAAGCCTGATAACGTGGGGGTTGTGGAAGTCACGACAGTTTCTCAATACAAAGCCAAGGCGCCTAAAGGACTCCTTGGCAGTGGATGCGATGTGGTCGCGAAAAGTGAGCTTCCGGTCAAATGTGACTCCCAGGTCTTTCATGGAATCAGTTCTTGTGATTGTTTCTCCATTCAGTTTGTATAGAAAGTTGATAGGGCGCCGCATTCGACCGAAAGACATCACGTAGCACTTTGACTTATTGAATTCCATTTTATTTTCTAAGCTCCACTTAAATACTGAGTCAATGTCTGATTGCAGAGCTTGGCAGTCGTGCTCAGATTTGATTTCATGAAATAGTTTTAAGTCATCAGCGTATAAGAGGGATCTGGCATTCGCAACCTCATCAGGGAGGTCATTTATCACTAAAATGAAAAGGAGAGGGCCGACTACCGAACCTTGACTCACACCGGAGCGAGTGCAGTATGGGAGTGACTCGTACAAACCTAATCTGACAAATTGTTGTCGGTCCCGCAAATAATCTGCCAGAAGCCGTAGAAGCTTTGGAGCAACGCCTAACGCACTGAGCTTTGACAGCAAGACGTCGTTATTGACTCTGTCGAACGCCTTTTGAAAATCAAAGTAAACCACGTCTACCTGGCGTCTGCGATCAAGACTAGTCGAGATGTAATTAACTAGTGTCAGTAAGTTGGTATTGACGGATCTTTTTTCACGAAAACCATGCTGCTCATTGCATAGGTGCTGCTTCACTTGCTTGTAAATTCCTCGATGGAGGACATTGTCGAAAACTTTCGCGGGAGAAGATAGTATCGCTATTGGACGATATTCATCGACTGAAGATTTATTGGAAGTTTTCGGTATGGGAGTCACACGTGATATCTTCCATTGTGGTGGATAGATTCCGGATTTAAGGGCTAAATTAAAAATGTGGTAAAGGGGCTGAATGAGAAATTCCTTTCCCTCTTTTAGAAACCATGGAGGAATATTATCCGGACCAATAGAACTGTTTAGTTTTAGCTTGTTAATTCCTGTGCTTATATCACTTTCGGTGAAGTTATCAATATTAATATAATTACTAATATTACAGTTGCTTGGACTGGCTACATTTTCATAGTCTAACTTTGGTACCTCAGGTTGGGAAACGCTCGCAAAATATTCTGCGAACGCCTCGGCAGCCGCCACACCAGAGTGAGCCTTACCTATATGGGTTACATAAGGCTCAAACCCGCCTTTTGATTTAATGTTGGAAATGTGTTGCCAGAACTATTTGGGTTTTTTTTTAATGTTCCCTTCAATGCGCCTGATATAAGCGCATATATATATATATATAAACAACGCAATGAATGTTGTTGAACTGTCAAAATGAAGCCAATTTCTACTGTAAGCGTGTTACGCGATTGCCCCGCAGATTAAATTACTTAAAAAATAAATTCAATAACATAACATTTACTTACAGCTCTCCTAGCCTCCAAACACGCCTTCTCAATCTGTCCATACGGTTTCTTAGCCAAGTACAGTGTCTCAGCAATATTGAACATCGTGGTGTAAGCTTCCTTTGGCACGTCTTTGATTAGTTCGTATTCCTTCTCGTAGTAGTCAAGGGCTTCATTGTAAGCACCCATGTCTTTGTAGGTTTGGTATAAGCTGAAACAATTAAAAACTTTTTTTATGAATGTGAGACAAACACTTATGGCCCGACTTGTTGAAGTGGACAGCCGCCTTTAGATAACAATACCAAGGGATTTGATGAAGGATTGTAAACTATATACACAAGTTTGAAATACTTCATGTTATGCTTTTTGTACTAACCCCTTAGCTTTAAAACCGAAACAATAAACTGGAATAGAATAGTAAGAGCTAGGAGCTCTTAAGCGCCGGGGTAGCTCGCGAAATTCAAATTACGTTTTTTTTTTTTTCAATTTGCAAATAAGTAGTGGTGGGTAGTATTGATTAAAGTATTATTCGCGACCTTAACAAATATGTATTTACATAATTATAATCATAAGAATCAGTAATAAGTTAGTATAATCCTATTATAAATGTTAAGATTTCATGAAATAGTCATTCAATTTCATGAAATTCAGGATTACTTGATCTTAAAGAGTTGTGTTGATGACTTTAATGATTTTAATTCCGTAAATACATACTTGTTACTGTCGCGAAACATATTTTAATCAACATACGTAGGGTGTTCTGAAAGTCTTGAGATTTAACTTTATTTTTCAAAGTTTTTCAAAATAATTTTGCCTCCTTATAAACCAACCCTAAAAATGTCTTCCATTTCTGTTCAGGAATTTCCGCACATATATTGTCCCAGGCAGAAAGTAAAGCTTTTTCGTCCCGAAATCTTTCAAATCAAAGTATTTATTTATTTTTTCTTTGCCCTTTCAATTTACTTTTCACGAAAGGAAACAGTCCAAATTCACATGGCGCCAAGTCTGGGCTGTAACGTGGGTGTTTAAGAAGATTCAAAGCCGCCATCTCGTAAAAATTGGCATGTAACGTCAGCACGATGTGCCGGAGCATTCATGAGGAAGATACCAGGTGCAGAGTTGTGACTTTGGACGAAACTTCTTGAATTCCTGAATAAGTTGAGGAAAGCAGACAGTGGTGTACCAAGCAACGTTTACTGTCTTCTGTTCACGGAGAACTACTTGTTCAATAATTCACCGAATACCGAAAAAAACCACGATCATTTTCTTTTTTATCGACTTAGATTTTTTTACTTCAGTCGGAGTTTCTTCGCCTTCTAGCACCCATATTTTATTTTGCTGCTTTGTGGGCACGTCGTAATAATAAAGCCACGTTTCATTTCATCGTTTCATCAAATAAATGAATTTTGCATATAGGGGTCAATTTTGGGGGCAAATAAGAAAATTAAAAAAGTTTTGCAAACTGTACCGTGTCCCTTATCAAATGAAAGGGCTTACTGTGAGGGTCTCAAATATTTTTCTTTTATAATTTTAAAATAAATCATTTTAAAGTTATTTAAGAAAATAGACGAAAATTGACCATTCCACCTCCGAACTTATCTCCGAAAGTACTGAGCCTAAAATTTTGAAAAAAAATATAAAAAATAGTTCAATACCTATAGATTACAGGAAAACTTATAAGAAGTCTGTGGTCTTAAAACAACATGGTATATCTCCCAATATTGAGCGTACAAACTTACATTTGTAGTTGGAATGTATGGGAGAACATGTTTTTCAACTACAATGTTTGTTCTTAGGGTTCATCCCAACTACGGAACCCTTCATTGTGCATAGTCCGACACGCACCTGGCCGATTTTTTTACGCTATTCAAATCACTGTTTCTTTCGTTCATCGGTAAGTATATGTGATGTGGAATCCAAAGAGTACAAACTTTTCTATAACCTAAATAATGGTGAATAATTGAATGTAACGCTGCTGAGCCAATCTGCAGTAAGGACTCTATTTGGCGGTAGGTTATTCGCCGGTCAGTTTCAATTGAATTTTTAATGCAGAAATATTTTCTGGAGTAACTGCTTCCGCCGGCCGTCTTCTAGGTTAAAACAGCCACGCTCAAACTGTTTGTACCATCTGTACAAGGTTGCACGAGAGGGACAGTCATCACCAAGTATATAGACTTTATTTCTTCGAAACAGTTTTCTGGACTTAATCCACGTAAAAAGTTATAACGCAAAATTGCGCGATTTTCGATATTCGTTCACGAAGCCATACATTATAGTGAACTTGTTCGAAAACGATCTGCGGCAATACTGAATGCAATCAAATGACAACTGATACTAACGTATATCATACATAACATAAACAATCAAACTACGTGCTCGCGTCAGTGTCAAGACTTTCAGAACACCCTACGTACAACCTAATACTGACATGCAAATTGCAAAAAACTTAAGAAAGGAGATGTTTCAAAATGGGCCAGGTCTGTGTACACTACCTCAACAAAAAGAAAAAAATCCGTAGAATTCGGGAAAAATACAGATAATTGATTTAAATGTAAAACTGTTGTGATAGAGAATTGATATTTATCATTTATTTTTATCGACTTTCAACATGGCGTCTCACCGATGTAGTTACTCTGTGCATAAAAACAATGACAGTAAACCATAGATCGACCATTGATCATAGAAAGAGGACTGTCAGCTGTCACAACAATGTCACTTCAGTCCTCTTCTTGAGTATTAAACATGTCAAACGTCATTAATCAATCAGAAAATCAGTCAAAAAGAAGCTGTCTTTTTGACTGATTTTCTGATTGATTTTCAGATTGACCGCCATGACGGGTTTTTGTTGTATATTGCAATTTCATGAGTAATTAATTGTGGTTTACCAGCAAACAAAGCCATTTTAAAGTAATTGGTCAGTTGTGAACTGTTTTAAATGTATTTCCCTATTTTTATGTATAGTGTATACGTACCTGGCCCAAGGTCCATACATTTTGGAACATCTCCTTTGAATTTCGCAGGTTACCCTGGCGCTTTCGCCTTAACACTTATATGATATACTAATTATATGATATTTTTTTTTTTTTTTTGTGGATGGGAAATCATCAAATAACTTCTCCCGCTCTGGGTGGAGCGGAAGGGCGTGTCAGACTTTTACTGACTAAAACCCACCCGTGTTCCTTCAGTTGCCTATGCCAGGGCCACGGTATCTTTTTCAAACAACCCGCGACAATTATATGATATACTAACAGTATTTTGATATTTTTTTCCATTACTAATGGGATGACTACCAGCGCGTCATTTGCGGCCAATATGATCGCCAATAACATACCTACGCTGATATTCACTAAGAAGCCAGTAAACCCATTGAACATGCTTTGCTTGCCATTTGATTGTCCCATGTCACTTGCGGTCGGCGCTAAATATTGTCCCCTTCCATTCTGTCAGCCTTCACATTCACACTCTTTTTATTCATCCCTCACACAATCCATCCATCTTTGATATCCCTCTCCATCTATCAACATTATATCACATTCATCACTCTCTTAGTCAAGATAGAAATTACCTAACATAATATGTTAGGTATGTACTGTCTAAGAGAGAGTGCGAGAACGCTTATACCGATATGTTACATCGGTATAAACACAGAACAATAATGTTACAATAGTACATCTTCATAGAAAACGGCCGAAACGACGCGCCCCGAAATCTCAGTGTATATCAGTAGGCAACGGTTGGAGTATGCAGCAATTATGCACGGACAGACGCGGATTTATCTACCGAGCGGCCGTAGGTAATTAATTCAAGGTCACTGCTCAGATGTACTACTGTAACTTTATAATTCGGTGGTATAAGCGTCTTCGCGCGCTCGCCCGCAATTTCCGCATGGTCTAACAGACAGGCACCATCATCAAGCTTCTCATAGTGTATCATAAAGGTCACTCTCCAACTAAGCCTACGTATAGGACTTACCTGACATATTACGGTACGAGCGCCTTCCCGCACTCGCCCGCAAGTTCCGCATGGTCTAACATCTTCAGATAGTATACTGACGCGCCCGCATAGTTACGTAGGTGACAGGCATCATAATCAAGCTTCTCATAGTGTATCATAAAGGTCACTCTCCAACTAAGCCTATTGAACTTACCTGACATAAATCGGTATAAGCGTCTTCCCGCACTCGCCCGCAAGTTCCGTACGGTCTAACATCTTCAGATAGTACACTGACGCGCCCGCATAATTACGTAGGTGACAGGCACCATCATCAAGCTTCTCATAGTGTATCATAAAGGTCACTCTCCAACTAAGCCTATTGAACTTACCTGACATAAATCGGTATAAGCGTCTTCCCGCACTCGCCCGCAAGTTCCGTACGGTCTAACATCTTCAGATAGTACACTAACGCGCCCGCATAATTACGTAGGTGACGGCAGTGGCGTGCACAGAGATTTCAGACAGGGTATGCACAGCTAAAAAAAAAATACTTACCAGTTTCAGCTTGTTGCTGTTGGTGGCCCAACGACTAGGACTACCTGCCCTACCTGAGTTTTACCACAGGAGCCTTTGGCTTCGTATGATGTTTGTTTGCGACCACTATGAATATCTAAATAAATGACACTTATATGATATGCAAAGTGGCATTTAAAAAGGCCGTGGGATGTTTATTTTGTTTTCATGGCGCAAATGAATTTAAATTCAAAATAAATTACTACTTTAATGTTAACTGATTACTTTCTACAAGTTAATGTTTATAAATCAAATCGACGCGCCTATCTTTTAGAGTTTTGCAAAACGTCGTCGTAAAAACTGCTACATCGTTTTACTAAAAGTTCTTTTCCAATTGCAATCATAGACAAATCTGTGAGTCTGTTTTGGCCCTGTGTGTTTAGTAAATATGTATGAATTCGTTTTAGACTAGAAAATGATTGTTCGGTCGAAGCGCTATTGAATTTTGATTTAATTACCGACGCAACACTAGAAATTAAATCATTTTGGGACCTATTCGATAACCCCGTGAATGAGCTACCCGATGTTGATTGTAAGTGGGTTTCCAAATTTCCATCATATTTAGCTAACAAATCTACAATTTCTAGATAATTGCCTTTATTAAAAGACAAGCTGGATTCGTCATGACCACGGAATGCTAATTCTTGTTTACCAAGAAAACAAACTACATCAATTAACTGTTTGAAAATATTTCTATTTCTCTCAACTTTCGCGTTGTGCCTTTCAATATTCAAACTAGTCTCTATTCTACCTTTACCAAAAGTTTGGAACTTCAAGCAGGATTCCAGATGTTTTTCTGAAGAATCGTATTTTGCAGACGCTTTGTGAAATTTTTTTTATCTTGGTTTGTAAACAAAATGCAAGGGAAACAGTACAATATGTTTGTGAGTACATACACAACCTGTTATAATTATCATAAAACTTTTCATGAAAGTAACGAATAGCTGCATTACCTTTTTTCGAGTTAAATTCAATCCGGGTATACTCACCTTCCTTTTGCAATCAATTTAAATTTTTCCTCGAAAGATAACGTCGAAAACGCGGCAGATTTTAATTTATTTAAACACACTTCGTCAGCACAGGACTCACAGGTATAATTTTCCATTTTTTACAATAAACTTACTAAATAATTACTTAGACAATCAATCACTTGCGCCGAGAATAACAAACAATACAAACAATATGGCGACAAACTTTGCAATTACGTTCCGAACTAATACGAACGAATGAATTAGTCGGTCATTTGGCCAATCCGACTAAAAAAAGTCGACCCTCTGCAATCAACAATTAGGCGGTCCTTTTACGGTTTCTCAATTTGGACGGTTTGCAATATAAGCAGTGCTTCTAAAACTCGAACACACGCACACGTTTTCACGCACACAGACACACTTTTGCTGTGTACTACACGAGTCGCGAAATCATGCGTTGTAGGCACGGCGTAGTAATGCTTTTGCCCACTGCGCCCCTGGCATAGCTGGCGCTTAAATCGCGCTGTAAAAACGGGAAGCGAATGTGTTCGTGTGAATGGCGAATAAGTTAGATTAATTTTTTTTTTGAACTATAGTTATTTATCATTTAAAATTAGAGGGGCATGTATGTATGGCACTACAGGGTATGCAGTGCTTATTTGCATGTATGGAGTGCACGCCACTGGGTGACAGGACCCATCATCAAGCTTCTCATAGTGTATCATAAAGGTCACTCTCTAACTAAGCCTATTGAACTTACCTGACATAAATCGGTATAAGCGTCTTCCCGCACTCGCCCGCAAGTTCCGCACGGTCTAACATCTTCAGATAGTAAACTGACGCGCCCGCATAGTTACGTAGGTGACAGGCACCATCATCAAGCTTCTCATAGTGTATCATAAAGGTCACTCTCTAACTAAGCCTATTGAACTTACCTGACATAAATCGGTATAAGCGTCTTCCCGCACTCGCCCGCAAGTTCCGCATGGTCTAACATCTTGAGATAGTACTCTGCCGCACCCGCGTAGTTACGTAGGTAACAGGCACCATCGCCGAGCTTCTCGTAGTGTTTTTTAAAGGTCTCGTGGTCGGACGGGTCCGTGGATACAAGTAGATCTTCTGTGTAGCACATTGCTGCCACTGTTTGGACAAAATATTTATGTATTTCGATTGTGATAAAAATACTCTAATCTAGCAGTTCTGTGTCTGACTCACTAAGAGATAATAGACAATTTATCTAAACCACTGAAAATTAAAGGAAATTTTCTTTGATCTACTTAAATAAAAGGTGTAAAGGAGCGCTAAGATAGTATTTTCTTAATTCAATCATAACTTAAATGGGTTACTTACATCTCTTTTTTAAATTTTGAAGTCGGTTAAAAAGGGTGTTGAAAGTGGTATGTGAACAATGTAGTTACTAGTTTCCAGCAGCCATCTAATGGGTCATCATTAGATGGCTGCTGATCGCTGCTTGAAATTGTACTCATATAAACCTAATCCAATTTCATTGAATTAAAATTAAATTGGATTGAATTTGAAGATCACCAATAAGTGTGATTTTACACAAAAAATCATACATGATTTTCTCTAGTTTCTCCCTACTTCTTAGGAAAAATGCAAGATTGAATGTGTGTAATTATTGAATATTTTTAAATTTTAAGTATCATTTCAGCACTTACCAACTCTAAGATTAGCCGCAATGTTCTCACTCTCCTCCTCATCAGGAGTCTTCAGTTTCCAAGCCTTGAGCAGCACTTGCTTAGCACTCTGAAAGTCTGACATCTTGCATAGAATGTCGGCTTTAGATGACAAAGTTTCACATGTCTTTAATATCTGGAAATAATGTAGAAATATGTTAAGTCTCATTTGTATTTATAGAAGCAAAATTATGTCACTTTATAATATAATCCCTTCTTTAGATATTGAACAGTGGTAAACTCCACTTTAAGGACATGTTTCACAATATTCAGCCAAATAGGCATTCTCTAAAAAATGTTTAATTCAATATTGGAACAGAATTTATCATTCGCCCACATGGATATCAATACTTCCCTATTTGAATCAGTTTTTGTTTACAATTTCATAGGTAGGTTTCATACGCTTTTTCTAAAATAAAAGTAGCCCAGTTATTTCTTATAACATTAGCTAACAATCAGTGAAAGTCCCGTCAAAATCGGTCGAGCTATTTTGGAGATTAGCCAGAAAAAACACAGACAGGCAGAAAAAAATTTTAAAAATTGTATTTTTGTTATAAGTCAGTCTGCCTAGCCTTTTCCCAACTATGTTGGTCGGCTTCCAGTCTAACCGGATGCAGCTGAATACCAGTATTTTACATGGAGCGACTGCCTATCTGACCTCCACAACCAGTTACTGGGTAATACGATACCCCTTGGTAAGACTGGTTGTCAGACTTTCGGGCTTCTGACGACCCATAACGACTGTCAAAGATCCTCGAATGAGAGCCGGGACCAACGGCTTAACGTGCTTTCCGAGGCACGGAGGAGTCTCGGTATGAAAAGACGGTCACATATCCACGGACCAACCCCGGCAAGCGTAGCTTAACCTGATGGATCGATCCGTGCGGCTGTTATTACTTAGCCACGAGCTCTATAAGTAGGTACTGTATATACTTTCATATGCATTTAGTAAAGAGCAATTGTGACACTCCGCAAGAAAAAGTACCTTATGGTCATCGGCGCTTAAGCCGTTCAGAAATACAAATCGTACAGTTTACTTAGCTTGTAATAAGCACAATGTCGTAAATGCCAACGACCATAAGGTACCTTTTCTCGTGGACAGTCACAATTATTTGGACATTACAAACCACCACTTCAGTTTTATTTATTTGTATGTATAGATTATGTGCCAGGAAAGTTAACCAGAACTTATCATGTGGTCACGCGTTTAGTGACGTTACAATCAATTTCTCGTAACATACAAGGCACAAGACACTATACATGAAGATTGAAAACAATAAATGATTAATATTACCTTATCATCAAGCCTTTTAGCAACCTCAAGCGCTTTATTCAAGCAGCTTAATGCCTTAGCATAATCTTTCTTCTTGTTACAATAAAGCAGAGCCTCAGTAGTATAACAATTATGGAGAACTTCATACAAATCTTGATTCGAACATATTGATATGGCTTTGTTGATGCAGTCTAAGGCTTTGTCAAGGTTTCCCAGATGTTCCTGTACCACTCCAATGTTCAGAAGCAAACGGGCCCTCATATCCATTAGCTCATGTTTGTTTATTTTGCCATTTAAACTGAAAAAAGGTTTTCTTAGGTGCTCTTCTTTTTCTCCAATCATCACCTCACCTGCCTAGCTTTTTCCCAACTATGTTAGGATCAGCTTCCAGTCTAACCGGATGCAGTTGAATACCAGTATTTTACATGGAGCGACTGCCTATCTGATATCCACAACCCAGTTACTGGGTAATACGATACCCCTTGGTAAGATTGGTTGTCAGACTTTCGAGCTTCTGACGACCCGTAACGACTGTCAAAGATTCACGAACGACAGCCGGGACCAACGACTTAACGTGGTTTCCGAGGCACGGAATGGCCTCTGTATGTAAAGATGGCCACCCATCCGCGGATCAACCGCGGCAAGCGTAGCTTAACCTAATCGGTCAATGCATGGCTTACATGGACATAGCCACGAGCCCTATTTTGTCACAAGAAAATAGCTGATGATGTGGTGTGCAACAAACAAGCCAGCAGGAGGCGCATCCGTGAGTCACACAATACTAAAAAAAAAGTACTAAATTTATCAATTCCGGAATCGTGAGATTTGTACGACGATACAAAAGTATTTATTAGCCAAGACATGAAGGTAAGTACAGTATACATTCGATTCTATAATCAGAACTGTAAATTGGTTGATCTTAGAATTCTGGGATTTTTTCAATACAAAAGCCCATTTCATATTATTTAAAAAATTTTTTTTTCTTCTTCACGAAGAAAAAAAAAATTTTTAATTGCAAATAATGTTTATTAGTTTTACAGTGTGTTAGTTTAATACATAAATATAAAACAATTTAAAATATAAAAAGCTTATTCGAAGTGGTCTCCATTGGCTGCAATACAGTCCTTTAAACGTTGAGGCCAGTTATCAATAGAAGCACGCACTTTTTCCATGGGAAAATTCTTCACTGCCAATCGTATGGATTGTTTTAGGGACTCCAAATTATCATGGCGTTTAGAGCAAGCCGTACTCTCTAAAACTGACCATAAATCATAATCCAGCGGACTAAGATTCCCTTCCAATCCCACCACACACACAGCATCACCTTGTTGCGAGTTAACCCGGGTTTCGCCACAGTCTGTGAAGCCTGACCGACCTTTGACCACGACCTTTTTCGCACGTTCTTGTCATACGTGATCCACTTTTCATCACCAGTTATCAGCTTCTTTAAAAATGGTTCGGTTTCATTACGTGGTAATAAAGAATCACAAATGAGTACACGGTTCATTAGGTTTCTTTCAGTGAGCTCGTGAGGTACCCAAATGTCGAGCTTTTTTGTGTAACCAGTTTTTTTCAAATGCGCCAAAACTGTTTTGTGGTCAATTTCCAGTTCTTCAGCTACGTCGTAACTACTGATATGCCGATCTTGCTCCACTTTTTCAAAAATGGCATCCATTTTATCCGTAATAAGGCGACCAGAGCGACGTGCATCTTTGACATCAAAATTTCCGGATTGAAAACGCTTAAACCAAATTTGTGCTACTCTCACAGACACTACACTAGGTCCATAAACAAAAAGCAAATTTTTTTCGCGGCGTGCGTTGCATTTTTACCTTTTTTGTAGTAAAATTTTTAAATGTATTGAATTTCTTCATTAGATTCACTCATCTTTACGGTACGAAAAACAAATGAAAATCACACATTTTCCTAATTTGAATTTGGAATTATGTTCTTTAAAATTTAAACTTTCAATGATACCAAAACCAGCCAGATACAAATAGTATAGCCAAAGAGATTTTATTACAAGTTCATACATACTATAATGCGAAAAGACTTTTTCCCCAACCTAATATAAATTTCTGTCCATATTTTTTTTTTATTAAGTATTAAAAAAATTGATAGGACATCCAATCAGAGGAAAGGAATGGCCAAAAACAATGAAACGGAAACGGGGTAGAGCATTCAGAAGATGGCCAAAGGCTGTGGCTGAGTCGCTAAGGATAGGGAGAAGTGGAGTTATTTGGAGGAGGCCTTTGTCAGGGGACATACAGACAGGAATGTCAGGGATAACTAAATCATATTTATCAACACTCCAATTCTATTAATTTAACTAAACAAAATAACCAATTAATTAATTAATGTTAAACTTATACCTTTTGGAATAATTGTCTTATTTATGAGCTAGGTTATTATATTTTTATTTGGGGCTTGTGGCTAAGTAATAACAGCCACACGGGTCGATTGATCAGGTTAAGCTACACTTGCCGCAGTTGGTCTGTGGATGGGTGACCATCTTTATATATCAAGATCCCTCCGTGCCTTGGGAAGCACCTTAAGCAGTTGATCCCGACTGTCGATACATCTTTTCGGGTCATCAGAAGCCTGAAGGATAGGCAATTGCTCCATTTAAAATCAGTTGCATCCAGCTTGAGTGGAAGACGACCCCACAACATAGTTGGAAAAAGGCTAGGCAGATGTGTGTTATTATATTTTTCAAATTACAAAGAGTGTTCACACTTACTTCTCACACAATACAAGACTTTTCATGAATGCTTTTTCAGCAGCTCTCAGTGAGCTTTTAGCCTCATGCTCGTCAGAGGTGCTTTGTCCTTGTAATAAATATATTCTACCCAGTGTTGCCATGGCTCTCTGTTCCTCAACTAAGTTCTTTAGTTCTTTTGCTACAGCTGTGAAAGAAAACAGGAGTACCTATTTAAATAATAGTTAGTACAAGCATGAATGTTTAAGATTACAGATTTTTTATGTTCTGTTTATTTATTGTTATGTAATAGTTAGAAAAAAAAAGGTAAAATGCCCATTTACAATTCCGTATTGTACGTTCTAAATAATTACGTGGTATGAAATTTTTTTACTTGGTATTTTTTACGTGGTATGAAAACATTGTAAAGGCCTTTACAGGCCAGATAGCATGGTTGGTCAAGATACCACCTGCCATGCCGCTGGTCGTGGGTTCGATTCCCATCCAGGACAAACATTTATTTGCATGAACACGTCTGTTTGTCCTGAGTCTGGGTGTAATTGTCTATATAAGTATGTATTTACAAAAAAAAAAAGTAGTGTATGTAGTTTATCAGTTATCTGGTTTCCATAGTACAAGCTCTGCTTAGTTTGGGATCAGATGACCGTGTGTGAACAATGTCCTAGGATATTATATTATATTATTGTCATAATATCGGAGCAGCAATCCTCATTTTTTAACTTCATTAGTTTGATTTCTTACCTAAATGTCGCTCCTCATACTTCAGAGCTTTGTCAAATTCTGCCAACAGCATGTACATCTCTCCGATCATTCTATTGCAAGTCCCCCATTCCATACGAAGGCCCAACTCTTTGCAGATAGCTGCCTCACTCTTATACTCGTCCAAAGCATCGCTATAACGATTGTGTTTGTAATAAAACGACGCCAAATCATTGTAAGCTTCAGCTAAAGCTCGTCTGTTGCTCCCGTTTAAAGCTTTCTTCTTTCGTCGAATGAGTTCTGAAATAATTGTTCTCATCAATAAACAACAAGAAACTAACCTAAGAGATGATCTATTCACCTGTAAATGTTTTATTAACTTACTTTCTTCTTCCATTGTATTTGTTTTTAGTTCATTTACGCATAGTAAAGGATTTATAGCAAAAATGACCAAAATCAAAGTTTTAGGCGCCGAAACGAGAAAATGAAATAAACATGAATGAAATGAATGAGCTTGACGTATTTTAATTACGTCACGGCGTGACACTTGACACAACAAATGTGAACACTATATTTTCCCGAAAAATGGACGCGTTCATGATTAATTAATTCACAACTCGAAACGTCTGTGCTCCTGACTGAATTTTCAGTTCGTAATAATAAATTATTATGTCCTTTATTTATTGTCATACTTAAATACATTTTTTAAACTTTTATAAAAAAACATTTAAAAATATAAAAATAGTGATCCGCTGGTGTCGGGAGCAGGGTCCAAGCTACCGGTGGTTAGGGCTGCAAAGACAGGAACCTCCTCACGATGCGAGTCGTATTGAGGAGGATTGCCTTCTGAATCTGTCCCTTGATCCATCCGTCTAACGAGAGTCTCGAGAGATGCTAGTCTAGACTTTTGGCCATCAGGCCATTGGCCGTTACGACAATCGGCATAATGACAGCCGAACTCACATTCCACATGTCAATAACCTCGTGTGCTAAGTCGAGATATTTTATTTGTTTCTCTTTCTCAGCTTTCACGAGGTTCTCCTCATGTGGAATGGTAACACTTCAACAATCATTGTGCGGCGCGCTAATATATCTATCACCACTATGTCAGGCTTATTAGCGACAATAGTCCTTCATTCATTCATTACTGACAAGTAAAGAAGATTTCTCAGTACCTCGTTTGAAATTGTGCCCGGTTGATGGAAATAGGCTAAGTGGCTAAGTAATAACAGTAGCACGGGTCGATCCATCAGGTTAAGCTACGCTTGTCGGTGTTGGTTTGTGGATGGGTGACCATCTTTTCATACCGAGACTACTCCGTGCCTCTGAAAGCACGTTAAGCCGTTGGTCCCGGCTGTCATTCGTGGATCTTTGACAGTCGTTACGGGTCGTCAGAAGCCCGAAAGTCTGACAACCAGTCTTACCAAGGGGTATCGTATTATCCAGTAACTGGGTTGTGGAGGTCAGAGACGCAGTCGCTCCATGTGAAATACTGGTATTCAGCTGCATCCGGTTAGACTGGAAACCGACTCCAACATAGTTGGGAAAAGGCTAGGCAGATTGATTTTTGATGGAAATAGGCTCACCTGACGAAATGTGGTGTACAGCTTACAGGTAGTACACCTCTGCCTAACCGTGATGTGATGTTATGTATGTGTTATCTATATTATTTTGCAAATAAACATTTTCAATTCTATTCTATGTAATTGTGAATGCAAATATTTGAACTTTGTAACTTATGAAATAAATGCAAAAAAAATGAATACTGCACTGACAGGTTTTTGTAAATAAAATTAGGTATTGGTTTTATTTTGACGATTATCGTGCCATAGATAAAATAAGAATAAACTAGAGAATCAAGACTGTCAGAACGGGAAAATAACAAAGGCTCTTTATCGCTCGTTCTCGCGAGGGTCAACGGACGAAAGTGATTGTCGTTTGTTTCTGTTGTGTACAAATGAATAAATTCAGATTTGAAAATCGTGTATTTAATGACTGTGAACATTATCCAATCAATAGTGTTTTGTTTTAATTTATTTGACTCAATATCTTACCGTTTCTCCGCTAATAAAATAAGTTGTTGTGTTAATACCGTGTTGAAGATATTAATTAGCTGGTAAGTAAGTACACTTTATACATTTTACTAGAATTAACTGTGGCATCGGAATGTTAACATCTCATGCTACTCATTTATTAGTATCACAGGATATTAATTTATCCACTAACACACACACCACTTTTTTCAGTAAAAAGGACTTAGAAAACCGATGTTTATATCACAAAGGCACCTATTATAATTATGTATAGCTACAGCTTATTTGATTAGATTAGATTTCTTTTACCTGTATTTTGAGATAATTTCAATTCCAATTCATCAATAATTGTCTGACTCAGTGGTTGCCACTCAAAATCCATTGTTATAAAGTTAGTAAGGCATAGAAGCAGTGGAAGCTCCACCTCCCACAATAGCTGTGAGTATATTTTTAAAGGCAAAAATGCCTTAACTTGTATGTAATGTTGTCCCACTGCAAGAAAATACTTGATATATTTATTTATCCTCCCACTGGAACGCAACACAATTACGGCAACCACCAATATACAGCAATATTATACCATCGGAGCAAAAAATTACTTGCATGTGCTGCTTTCCATCCAACCTGTGCGCGAGAAAATAAAGAAAATTAAAGGCTTCGATATTGGGGGATACAACTGTTTTCATGTGCTGACTCAAGTTATACCAGAATAGCTAAAAGGACCGACTGCCTAGGCCGCAATGAATATCACTCTTACAATGAAGTTAAAGACAATACATTGACCACTGTATTCAATTAACCTGACAAATTGTATGAACCTGAAATTTTGGGATGCTTGAAGAAGCCTCCTCGTGTAGCGCAGTTTGTTCCACCAGTCACTGAACTAAATCAAGCGTTAAGCGCATCCTGGTCAGTCACACCCATCAACTGGTCAATTCTTCCATTGCGGTGGTAGGGCTAATGCCTGCCTGGCTGGCGACCACCTTCCCGCTGGAGTTTGGCGTCAAGCAGCCTGCTGTGTTTTGTCGACGCATGGGAGTCCCAGTGCTTTTGGAAATTAGAGACTTGGCAGTTGCGTTGTCCAAGGCTGGTCTAAGCCTAGGAGTGAACCTCGTCATGGCAACTCAGTCGAGAGCAGTGAGATCCGAAGCACGGTCTTGCTGTTCGCCGACTGCAGGATGTTGAGAGCCCAAGGTAACTAGCATGCCAACCACGTGTGAAAGGCTGCCCCGCCATCTCGCGAAAAATCACGAAATGTTCGACCGTGCCAGTCGGCGACTGGAAGGGAGGACCCGGTGGGCATCTTCCGGGGTTCGGGTGTCCCCGCAGTCGCTAGGTGAGTTTCCTTTTTTGTCGAATTAAGCTTGTGGGAGCTGTTTAGCCAATTGGACTCACCTCGCTTGGCTCACTAACATCCGTGGATTGCACTCAAATATCAATCCGGTCCATCACCACCTTGAGAACGATAAGCCGCACTTGTTCTTTTTGACAGAGTCGAAGATAGCGACCCCGTTAGATGTGGCGTACCTCAACTACCCAGGATACTCATTTGTGCATACGGTTAAGAAGCAGGCTGGGGTTTGTGTATACGTCCTCGATGACATATATGCTGTCAACGTCTCCGCTGCTATGAGGTTGCGGGTTTTTCAACTCTGTGGCTGCTGGTGTAAACCGGCTCCCATAAGACAATTTACACAAATATCCGGCAGCGAAGCTTGTTTGTCTGAGTGACTTTAATGCCCATCATAAGGAATGGTTGTTCCCGTACCAGAAAACTTACCATTCTGAAAGAGAGGCGCGCAAGTTTGCGATATCGCTAGATCACCACCAGCTGGTTGACCAAGATACCCGCGTTCCGGATGTCGATGGCCGATGGCCACATACCCAATCGCACCTTCTGCTGACATCAGATCCCGACAGGCCTCACACCACCTCGACAGGCCCCACACAACCCCGACAGGTCTGGGCTTCGCCGCTCGGATCGTTTGACCACTGTCTGGTGAAATCCGTGTCTTCCTGTTCTCCTCCAGATTTAAGCCCTAGTGGCACGAGGCGAGTATGGGTACGGGTCAGCTGACTGGGATTAGATGCGGCATTTCTTTGCGTCTTACCTATGGCGGCCAATTTGCTTCTTTTCGCGCAACCCTTCTTACTGCGCTGACGGCATTGTTGACGTGATACGTCAGGAAATGGAATATTTTATCCCATTCTCTGACGTCCCACTTGGCTACGGGGCTCAGCTCCGATATGACACGTCTTGTGCGCAAGCCGATTTGCGTACAGGACAGGCATACCGGGCCTGGGCTCCGGCCCTCAGTGACAGGTGCGACGGTCAGGATGCTCGCGCAATGAAGTGAGCTTACAATTATGCCGCAAGGATTGCAAACGGGTGTTATGGAAGGCGCGTTTCAACCATGTTGGACGAATTGGGGCCAAGTTGGCGTCCTGGAAGAGGTTCTGGTCCCTGTCTAAATCGGTCGAGACGAACTTCTGCCGTCCTTCGCTGCTTCCAATGCTGAAGCCTGATGGAACGCTGGCTGATTCCGCGCCAGAGAACGCAAACCTATTTGCCTCCATCTTTACTGAAAATTCACGCCTTTATACGGCCTCTGACATAACACCTAATGACCTAACATACCTCACTGTGGGTCCGCCGGTCGATTCACCTGAAAGAGGTCCGTAAGGCTCTATACAGTGTGGACGTGAATAAAACCGGCGGATCTGACGGAAAAGTCCTGAAAAGCTGTTCTCCAGAGTTGTCGCCTCTCTCTAAAAGCTGGAGTGGAGTCCTGGAAGCTTGCTAATGTGCAGCCAGTGCCCAAAAAGGGTAACCGTGCCGATCCTGTCAACTATAGACCGATCGCCATAACCTCCATACTGTGTAAAGTGATGGAAAGGGTATTTAACAATAAGCTGCTAGCATACCTGGAAGACAATGAGCTCTTCAGTGACTACCAGTATGGCTTCCGCCGTGGTCGGTCTACGGGGGATCTTCTTGTGTATGTTACGCATTCCTGGGGAGAGGGCATTGAGGGACATGACGAAGCTCTTGCTGTGTCGCTTGATATCTCAAAGGCCTTTGCCAGGGTCTGGCATGCTAGTCTGTTGAGTAACCTTCCCGCATTCAGCATCTCTGCAGGCCAACTGGATTTCCGACTTCCTTAGTGATCAATCGATCACTGTGGTCATAGATAGCTGCTCATCGGATCGTATGGCTATTCCTCAGGGGTCTGTTCTGTTCTCTTTCACTCAATTTTACTGCATATCAACGACCTGCTACAGCTTGGTGCTATCGGGTACGCAGTTGACAACACAGTCTCAGAAAGATACCTATCAAGTGCAAGAGCCAGCAGAGAGGAAACAGCTATTCATAGAGAGGCCATGGTGGAGCGAATGAATTTGACCTTAAATCTCGTTTCCCAATGGGGCGACCACCATGTGGTCAAATTCAATGCTCTGAAAACACAGGCGTGTCTTATCAGTGCCAAAAGGGGTGAGTTTCAGTTATCTCCTACTTTCCGAGGTGCATCTGTACCAGTTACCGACCGCCTAGATCTTTTAGGCATGGAGTTGACATCTGGTCTCAACTTCGGCTCACCCGTCGAGTCAAAAGCTCAGACTACAGCCAAGAAGCTGGACATCCTAACCAAGGTGAGGCGATACTTCACATCTGGACAGCTTTTAAGTCTGTACAAAGCACAGGTCCGTTCCTGTATTAAGTATTGCAGCCACTTATGGGATGGCTCAGCAAAATACCAGCTTGCTTGACTCAGTGGAATGCATAGCAAAAAGGCTTATTTGCGACGAGGCGTTCTGGCTAGCCTTCAGAGTCTGGCTCATCGTTTTGGTTTTGGTTTCTAGTGGGTGATTGTTTGACAGGTTAATGATAATCCTGCTGGACATTGGCCTGTCCTAAACATATCCAAAACAAAAGATAGTGACAAAATGTTTAGTTCACACCCCAGAAATGATATCACATGGGTAGGTCAGAAGACAATTTATTACAGTGTGACTAAATGACTAATATTTGCCCAACAGTTATATTATTAAATATCCTTATTATGACAAAATATGTACAGATGATATAATTATAGGTATTTATTATCGATTGTTATTGAATGATTCCTATAATTTTGATTCTATGGATGGATAACCTCTTAAGAGGTTATAGTACTCGTCATTATGAACAACTTTTATTATGAGACCAAACCTGAAATCGCAAAATAATCTGCTGTTCCCTACATTTTGACGAGGTAGGTGAACATAAATGTAGGGAACAGCTGTTTCTTTTTTTTTTTTGCAATTTCAGGTTTGGTCCCTTAGTAAAAGTTGTTCATAGCGATGAATATCCCTTTAGATGATATTATGTAAAAGGCGAACTGGGCAGGAATAAGAAAATGACAGTCAATTACTTCCACATGCGAAAAAAGAGAGCGCAACAATGCGCTGGAACCAAATTAAAAACGCCAAACCAAATAAAAACTGTTAAAAAATAAATTAAGCTAACTTAGATCAAAAATATTTTCAGCCAGAGTTTTCAATTACACTCATACATTTTGAATGCAATTTTGCAATGAAATTACTTGGGATTTTAAAATTACAGAAAAAATATAAAAAAAGTAGAGGTCTGCGGAATTAAATTCTGTTGAGGTTTATCCCATTTGCGTTTTCCTTCAGTCAGAGTATTAATCAAATAGTCAATAAATATTATTATTATTATTATTATTAATAAACATATATCCAAAATATAATCCATACCATACTGTAATAGTGAAATAAATGGTTACGAAAAAGCCCCCGATTTATTATGGTATCGCCTTAAGAGGCCCCCGGAGCATGCATAGTTTATACAAACGAAATACTGAAATAATTTGTAAATCAAACACCTTCTTAAGGTAGTGAGTATTTATTCCGATTGGATTACAGAATATTTAGGTTCCCAAACATATATTTTGAAAGGACACTGATTTGAATACGAGATATGAGGAATTTAAAATTTCTATAGAAAACTTATTTTTCTCATATTTTATGTTTAAATCGATGTTCTTATTTAATATGCAAGAGTCTACAGGTATGTTTCTGCTGGATATCGAAAAAGCATTCGATACCGTGTGGCACGAAGGCCTGCTACACAAGTTGCTCACTCTGGGTGTGCCTATGCTTCTCATCAAACTTATTCAGTTGTACCTCACGAATCGTAAATTCCAGGTTCACATCGGAAACACCACTTCATTACCTCAAAATGCCCCTGCTGGCGTTCCCCAGGGTTCGATTGTAGGACCCTATTTATTTATCCTATTCTTAAATATTAAACCTCCTAACCTATTCCACCTCGAACCAAATTAGCTTGCTTTACTGACGATACTGCCTCTTATACCTCTTCGAATGATACTGATTTGATCATAGGTCGCCTACAATATTCCATCGACTTGCTTCTTGATTATTTTAAGAAATGGAAACTCAAAATAAATGAGAATAAGACGGAAGCAATATTTTTCTCCCGTGCTAGGCAACCAACCCCCTTCAAGAAATTTTAAAATAGCAAGCCATGCGGTACCTTGGAAAACTTGTGTACGTTATCTTGGGATCAAAATCGATGGTCGTCTAAATTGGTCCAAACATATTGCTGATTTGCCTTTGAAGGGCGCCCAAGCCCTCGGTGCTTTAAACCCTATAATGAACCGCAAAAGCAAATTAAGTAGTAGTACTAAACTAAGAATTTATACTACGCTTGTCCGTCCGTGTATAACGTACGACTGTCCTGTCTGGAGTAGCTCATGCATATCTAACTATCAACAGCTACAAGTTATCCAGAATAAAGCAGTAAAAATATCATACAAAACCAAATTTAAAACAAATCTTAAAAAATTACATAACCAAATTAAACTTCCCTTTTTATTTAATCGTGTAATTAAAATATCATCAAGATTTTATATTAAAAACGAAATGAATACTACTAACCCCTTGATTTCAAATTATGTTCATCAACTTTAGACAAATTACCATACTTGTCAACATACCTACAGACAACAACAATATTCTATGGTTAAAATACAGGGTTATTGGTAAAACACCAACAACCTCTTAAAGGGGTCATTGTACTCATCATTATGAACAACTTTTACAATGGGACCAAACCTGAAATCGCGAAAAAAAATCAGCTGTTCAGTACATTTTGACGAATTATGCTAACATAAATGTACTGAACAGTTGATTTTTTTTTTCCGATTTCAGGTTTGGTCCTATAGTAAAAAAATCAATCTGCCTAGCCTTTTCCCAACTATGTTGGGGTCGGATTCCAGTCTAACCGGATGCACTTGAATACCAGTATTTTACATGGAGCGACTGCCTATCTGACCTCCACAACCCAGTTACTGGGTAATACAATACCCCTTAGTAAGACTGGTTGTCAGACTTTCGGGCTTCTGACGACCCGTAACGACTGTCAAAGATCCACGAATGACAGCCGGGACCAACGGCTTACCGTGCTTTCCGCGGCACGGAGGAGTCTCGGTATGTAAAGATGGTCACCCATCTACGGACCAACCCCGGCAAGCGTAGCTTACCTGATGGATCGACCCGTGCGGCTGTTATTAATTAGCCATTAGCTCCTCTTGGTCCTATAGTAAAAGTTGTTCATAATGATGAGTACAATGACCTCTTAAGAGGTTGTTGGTGTTTTACCAATAATCCTGATAACATAACAATTATCCGGTACTTATTGCGACCAAAGCAAATGCCGAAAATTATGATAAATCCTATTTTTCTTGTACAGTACAATATTATACGTACATCAACATTCCTATTCATAGGCAGCGCCATCCTGGCGCCTCGGGCCGCCGCCGTCTATAGTTAATGTCGCCCAGAACTGATGGGACCCCTTCAAAAATATCATTGTGGTAATTAGGTCAAGTAATATATAGTTATGATTGGTAAACATCGGTAAACCTCACCTTTGTGGGCACGTGGCCCATCTCAAAAGGTTCGCGTGACGTCACCGACAGAATAAACAAAGAACAAAAACTCTGAAAGGTTTAAAAAAGGATGTATCCCATGGATCTTTATATTGCGGAAGCTGAATAACGCGAAAATTTGCAAAAATTCTAAACATCTAACTAACACTATTGCCGCCAAATAACCTTGAAAAAGTTGAAACGCCTATTCGTTCCAATGTTTAATATTCGCGTAACTAATTATTATCAGAAAACATTCTAGGCGTAATGCGAGTTTTATTAGCGTTAGTACTCTATGCTTAATGATTTTAAAACATTGGCGATACATTACTTACTTAAATATTAATTAAATCAACTGCTCTTTTCCTACAGGCCCTATCATTTACTTTTAAAACTGGGAGTTTTCTGCCAACCACTTTTGCGATATTGCAACCTCTCGGAACCTCTTAATTCGTAGTTCACAGCTCTTTAATTTTTATAATAGGAGTATTTTTCTTTGAATAACTGACGAAACTAATATGGAATTTTAATTGTTTGTCTTGTTTTCATTTTGGGTAATGGTGGTGAAGAGATTAATCGGGCTACACCCTGCATTCAGATCTAGCTACCAGGCGTGGCGCTGGAAAGCCTTATTCATGTTCCCAACGGGATGGTAATTAAAAAGACAACCGTCCCTCTTGTGCCCGCTTAAAAAGCCAAGAAGCTGCTGAGTGCTTTCTGGGACGGCACAGACATGACCTCCTGGAAAGATAGTGCGGTAGACGAGACATGCGAAATCTGAAAAATCTCCAGATGCTAAAAATCTATAGAGCCTTATTAAAAAACAAGTTTTACCTTTGGACAAAGAACTTTAAACCATCGAGCCATTTTTAAAATTTAACTTTAAAGTTCTAATTACAAAAACTGACGTCATACCCAAGGCTTAGGCACCTATAGTCCAAGCCCAACCAAACCCAGTTATTGAATTGGCTCGAAAGTTAGGGCTTAGATTAAAGTTAGAACTCGTTTTGTAATGATACCGTTGGAATCTTTCAGAGTTGAAATAAGTTCTTTTCTAAACTAGAGCAAGTCAACGACATCGGAATAGGATTGATGTACACGAAGAAATCGTGTTTACTATGCCATAAAACAATTTTCTAACGATATTCGACGGCACACCGCTTGTTGCAGAAATAGAATTTAAGTTTCTCTAAAAATATATCCATTCCCGCATCGGAAACGCCGGTTTAAGGCGAGCATCACCTGGTCATATGCAAGCCGCGCGTTCCCAACACGAAATCGGTCGACGAACCGGCAAATCTGGGCCAAGAAAGCATATTGCCTGAACATTTTCGCCTAGAATATTTTCCGCTGCATTTGCAATTCTCTTTGGATCCTTTTCCATATCTTGGAGTATGAATCCTATGGTAAGACTAGATTGAAATGTACGCAATATTTGACTTACTGAATCTAGTAATCTTGCGAAATATTAATCAAGCAAGTAGTACAGACGGCACATCAAGCTACTACAATCTGTCAAATTTCTTGAATAGATTTTCAACTTTAGCGCTAAAGCATTAAGTTCTATGTTGATTGGGAAAATTTGACAGTTTCGGGTAGCTTGAACTGCTGGCGTCTGTACATTAAGGAGTGGCTTGATTAATATTCCAAAGACAGCTAAAATGTGACTTGTACTTGTAAATGAGGAAGAATGTCTATCTGCCCTTTGAATTGATGTGCGAAGTTTGGGATATCAAGCTAATCTTAAACACCAATGTACGTAATATAATATGTATGCAGTAATAATGACACATATGAGTACGTGAAGTTTCATTTGATTTCACAGAAGTGGATCTAAGGCATCGTTCACACCATCGCGTATAGTCGGCCGCCGATTGTGAGCGTCTCGTACAAAATGTATGAAAAAACATCTTCAGCCGCCGACTGACTGTCGTTTGTTTTTATACATTTTCACAGTCAGCGGCCGCTTTACGGTTGGTGTGAACTATGCCTAAGAATATGAATAATCTGCAACGTAACTAGAGATCAACGAGATGCGTGACGATATACAATAAAATTTACATCGATTACGGAAGGTGGTGATGATCAAGCGTCCGATGGACCGAGAACCACTGCGTTTTGATAGACTGGAACAAATCTCCACGAGCGCCAGCTTTCGCAACAATATATTCGGATTGGTCATTGATTCACGCGTCGCGTTTAAATGTTGCATTCGTGGAACGCATACTGTTACATCTACATGAGTTCACCAGAAGTGTCCGAACGGTATCGAGATTCCGGTTCTAATTAAAGCGAAGTGATTCAGCGGCTCCACGCCATTTTAATTTGCCTACAATTCGCATTATATCTAACGGATCGTGTTGTGGAAAGCTGTCAGAAATTCATAATTACAGAGTTCGGGCTTAGCTCATTATTTGCTCTGAAATTAAACCCAGTTTACTAATTCCCGCACATATTTCTGGTGAACAATAGGTCTGACACTTCGCAGTAAAGCGTTTTACAGAAATATGAATTGCAAATGAAATTTATTGTACTCGGTATTTTGGTATACCTCATATCTTGGTTACAGCTCAATGTTTTTAATATAAAATTTATGGCGTGGCTAAGGGGGTTATCTTGCTCAACCCCACGTTATGGTAACCTATTTACATCGGCGCAGTGTGTAATCTGTGCATTAATATCTGAAAATAAATGACGGCGAACGCACGAAAGCTTTCCACAGCGCAATGTTTGATCGATACTGTACCGAAAATTACATTTCCTACACCATTAGCTATATGCAACGCACTTTATCAATCGCTCGAAGCTCCATTTGTCTATGGGCTGCTAGTTAAACAATCGTTCATGTGACGACAAACGAGTGAAATCCATTGTATGTTACAGCTAATAGCTCCGGAATTAGCTCCTACGTTTACTTATTGAACCGTATGTAGAAGACGATATGTAACAAGTAACAATGCTTTGAGTGATGGTGCTCGCCACCACTTTTCGTTATCTAAATAAGATACAGTAGTGCGTTTCTAAAATCATTAAACATGGTTTATTGTTTAAGTGAAATCGTTAAGAGAATTTACGTCATAGCTTAAAACGTGAATGTTGTAACAGTAACCACTAATTATTGAGAGTTATAGCTTCAAAATATAGTTTCTCTTTTTAAACTGCCTTCGAAGACTTGGTACCTTAAATAAACTATAGTTTCCTCTTTTTAAACTGCCGTCGAAGACTTCGTACCTTAAATAAAATATAGTTTCTCTTTTTAAACTGCCTTCGAAGACTTGGTACCTTAAATAAAATTGTGAATTGTGATAAATATTGCACTGACTTGAAGCATCGTACTTCGAACATTTCATTTAGTTACCAACTGTAAAGCTCCGAAAATATCATTATGGGTCAACGGCCGGGAAACTCGAATGGTTTTATTATAGACCTCATCTATTATGCATTTAGTGGAGTCCAATCACGGGTCGAGGAGTAAGCGAAAATCGTTACCGATTGCTAAATATGGAAGAGAGTGTGAAGTGGGACATGGATAAAATTATATCTGGAGTTCTCGACCCATATGAGATTGTTAGTGAACGATGTAAGTCGTTCGCATTCACTGAACAAGGGTTCCCCTATCCACAATCCGTAACGTCATGTTTTATGCTTCGCCCTTAATTCCGAACGATGATAGCTGCCGTGTGTTCATTACGAATGACGTCACGAATTTATGCGTCATCGTACATAATATACATTTTCCAATTACCATCAAAGCTGGTTAAAAAGAAAAGTAAGAGATAGGCTCAACTTGAGTCTTTATAGCAGCGTGCGATGGCGTGGGCGCATTAAGACCGGAGTTTTATCAAGTTACCATCTAATTTAATCCAATATTTTGTTTCGTAATGTCTCGCAAACAATGGAGTATGTGTTGCCGTGTTCCCTTATTATTTATAGTTAATTCTAAAGCTCTCGAAGGGCAAAAGGATGTTACTGTGAGTGTGAATTTCGAAAGAAGCGTAGCTTGTCATTATGTACATTATAGCGGTAAGCCATCCTACGCGAGGAAGGTGTCGGCTTCATGAATTAACATCGGATGTGTATTGTTCTTCTTGAGTGAATGATTTGGACGTGTTCATTACAAGAGTCAACCAATCTGCATAGTCTTTCCCCAACTAAGTATGTTTGGGGTCGGCTTCCAGTCTAACCGAATGCAGCTAAATACCAGTATTTTACATGCAGCGACTGCCTATCTGACCTCCACAACCCAGTTACCGGGTAATACGATACCCTTTGGTTGTCAGAATTTCGGGCTTCCCCGTAACGACTGTCAAAGATCCTCGAATGACAATCAGGACCAACGGCTTAACGCGCTTTCCGAGGCATGGAGGACTTTCGGTATGTAAAGATGGTCCATCCACTGACCAACCCGGAAAGCGTAGCTTATCCTGATGATTGACCCATGCGTCTGTTATTACTTAGTCACGGGCTCCTTATTGAGAGAGTACATGCATGAAAAAATACATTTTCATGACTAGTCATTCCAAAAGTGTGAATAACAGCAAGGAACTTGATTATAGTTTCTCACTAAAACTTTTACGTGGGAAAGCTTGTTTAATGAGACTGGCAAAGCACAAAAATGTACGGAATGCTGCAAATGTACGTTTAGGCAATGCGAATACACTTCCACGAAGGAAATCTTTTGCAAAACTCGCCTGGCATCTGCACATCTGCGGAGCACATAGTTTAACATTTAGCTTAGCAATTATTCAGCGAGTTAAACTTTGCCCACAAAGTTACTGTTCGCGGCTGGCTAAGTCTCTTACCTCGTGTTGAACTACGTACACTTCTTTTAAAAAATCGGTATTACATAAAAATCTGACTAATAGTCATAAGTAAAACAACTGCGTGTTAATTGAAGGATGACTAAAGGATAAAAAAGACATAACTGTATACGTATAGCCGTGAATAATATTGATGCTCAGAATGGAAGTGCTGTTTTTATTCAGACTTATTTATTTTACTAAAAGAAGAGAAACACGGCGAACGACTTCAACTTATTTTAGAACCGCTACTTTTATTCTTATTTGGAAAACGCCTAAAGAACTTGCCAAGTGTTTATGGATAAAAAATATTCCATGACAACAACAGATTAAAGATTATAGGGCAATGTTCTGCGTATTCCAAATATGGGCGAACGAATGTCGCCGCTCCACCATTTTGGGTTTAATGAATTCAAAGCCGTTGACTCGATGAAGTAAGATGCAAATATGTACTTGGTTACCTTATTATACACGCAATAACACTTACGTAAATTCAATCTAGTTCCAATAGTTATAATATTAACATGTAACGACTAGGTAATTTTAATGAATTAAATCGATAAACGGAATCGAAGGAGATGTTTTGATTCTGACATTGTGAGTTGAATGTGCATTTTCAGAATATCCTGTTGCAAAGACTAGTAAACTTTCAACTTTGTGAAACATACGTGCTCTTGTAACCGCAGTGAAGCGCTGTTTACCGAGCATCAGAACTGCATCAGGAGAACCGGAACATATCTGTGAATAACGAACGGTGAACGTAAAAGTCGATGCTATTGAGCGTAGCGTGGAGAAATGGACTCTTTTGGGGGTGACCGACTCCGAATGTGAACAATCATTGTTCACGTTAACTGTAGCCAAACGGAAGTAACGGTTAGTCAATAAACTGTTGTAATACATGACGCAGACGGCATTAAGACCTCTGTAACGGGAGGCTTTTAGTCAGAAAACGTCTATTCAAGTTGCTTTGATTTCCTATGTGATCAATCGTCGGTGTATTTTCGACCGTTCGGTGAAATTATCGTCTTGACCGGGAAGAAAGATGTTTGAAGCAATCACAACTCTGAGACTCGTTTATATAAGCTTAATTTCTTTCTTAATATATCCTGGCGGAGGCGCGCTCTATTTCATTTCCGCAAATGCAAGTATCTGGGATCGTTCTAAATTTTACAGCATATTAAAAACGTTGCAGTCGGAGTGCAATACGGTCCTACGTTCATAGGGCGCGATTGCGACTATAGATAGCATGATCCATTAACCGAGCGACGTTCCAGTAACAATGTTACGTTTCGGTACTGTATTTACATAGCGATGAGTGATGGAAATGTATTTCCATTCACGCCCAAATTCTATGCTGATTTTGTTCAGCACACCAATTTTCGTCGTAATTGATGTAAATCATAGATTTTCACGTTTTATATGTTACAATATAAATAATAATAACCTAGGACATTATTCACACACGGTCATCTGATCCCAAACTAAGCAAAGCTTGTACTATGGAAACCAGATAACTGATATACTACATGCACTACTTTTTTTGTAAATACATACTTATAAAGATAATTACACCCAGACTCAGAACAAACACATGTTTGTCCTGGATGGGAATCGAACCCACGACCTGCGGCATGATAGGTGGTATCTTAACCAACCACGCCAACTGGCCTACATAGCAATTATGTTCGTGTTTTCTATTCACACGTTGGAGTTCGAATTATCTGCAATCAGAACCATTTAGGTCTTGGAATTACGATGCTGAATTTACGAGCCTGTAATTGTTTCACTGTAAACCGAAAGCTATGAAATTGTCACATCTCTACCATTAAACTTAGAATTGCAGAAGTGGCAAAGTAAAATAAATGCTTTGTTAATGAATGAGCGCACAGCTGTTTGAAGATTGAAGAGGATTCAGGACCAGGAGAAAGTTTACCGTGTCTTTCAACAAGCTTATAACGACGAAAGGAGGTGGGGCTGCATAACAGCAAGTTTTGTAAACTATTCCATCATTCTTGTACAGCTTAGAAACAGTTTTCGGAAACAAATGTGCTGAGGGAAGTACCTACATTGTACCAATTCGTAAGAATGGAATTGTGGAGCGTGAAATTGAAGATACTGTTGTGCAGTAGGTACATTTTCCTGTTTTGTTTCTCTTTTGTGCATCATTGGGTATGTGTGCCGCTTTACCATTCTATTTTCCAAACGCAACATTTTCTTTTCGTTGTAAAATTGGATATAAAACGTTTTGTCTGTTGACAAACTGGTCTCTCGGGAGTTTGTTTAACATGTTCGCTTATTGACGCATTTAGGATTATCATGATGAGGGTCGGATGCAGTAGAGTGTTTTAAAACTATGGTGTCTGCTACCAAATCAAATAGTAATTATGAACAGATCAATTATTTTAACAAAAACTTCAGAATATATTTTGTATTATTTACATTACGATTGTGAAACTCAGATGATCTATTATAAACTTCTGAACGACGGACAACAGCTAGGGCAATATTGATTTGCCACAGTTGTCGGTGTTTTGACGAAACTAATAACTAGCTAATAAAATTCTACAATTTTAACCAACTATTCGGAAGCTTTTGTATTCTCAACCTACCCGGTTTCGTTACAAGAACCTTATGAAATGGATGCACTCAAACGCGTATCCTGCAAAGAGGTGTCTAGCTTACAATGGGTTTGAAACTGTCTGCACCCTTGAAAAGTATATCGTTTGCCATGGAAACCCCTGTTTTGACGAGGGTGCTGCTACTGATACATTTAAAACTGTAGTTTATGTATGCTCTATTTTTACTTAAATTTAGTTTTCTATCGCACTGCTGTCTTGTTTTGCAGGGATTTTAGAGAAAGAAACATGAAAACGTTATTTATTATGTATATTGAATTGATTTCCAAATATTATTTTGGTTTAAACTTTTACCGTCATTTGTTTTTCTAAAACCAAGTCCATCTGATCGATATGTATCCTGAATAAACAAAACTTTTCAGAAACAAACCCAATGTAATTCAGTTACGTGACCGAAAGTTTGGTTCCAATATCAAACTTCAAAAATAGCTGTCCTTTGATTAGTAAAGAAAGCAAGAAATGGTTCCTTATTCCTGTTATCAATAACCTCACTCAATACGTATTTCATCCATCAACATAAAAATTAGAAAGTACTTAGTCATCATATTTCTAAGTATAGATTTCTTGTACCTGCCCCACCTCTTCGTCAGCGTGCTGGAGGCTCAAGAGGTTCGTAATCTGAATCAGCCGCAGTAGGTCAACGTGTTTGACACAGGTCGAGGATCGGAGATAAGATCATTCATGTACTTGTCAATGACTCGATGACATACCGTTTTTGGAGTATTTCGGGATTCTAAATTCGTGAGATCCGTCGCGCGGTGTGGGAAGAGAAGGGATGAAAACTGGGTTATATATAGTAACCTATTCGGCCACTTATTTGATTGTTGGTTCTCTATGGAGTGTGTGTTTTTGTTTGAGATTTATAATATTGATTGTGTATTTCGAATTTGTTTTCATTATATTTACACAACAACATTACGCTATTTCCTGATCTATTGATGTTAATGATCTAATCTTATAAACATTGTGGCATCTAAATAAATGATATGAGTATGAAATGAAATGAAATTTAATTGCAAGAATTGTAGTAGGTACATCTCAGATGGTCTGGTTTACAATTGTTTCTAACACAATTCGCTAAAACTAGCATGCAAATTAAATGTTTAAGTACATTATAACTAAATAAATGGAGCTAATTAAATTTAAACATAAATCATAGTATAATTATTTTGAATTCTAAAATATCATCAGCAATTTGAGAAATATAGTCACGTTAAGATTTTTTTTCATATATTCTTGATTATTTAATATGAATTTGGTCCGAAACCCTCAAATGACAGAATTGAAATTACATTTTGGGCACAGTTAACTTTCCTGGCGACTCTTTGTTCCTAAAATGAAACGTCAGTCGCAAGCCTCTGTTCGCGTATTTTCCAATCACCGCTATTTGTTTCAAAATTAATTTATAAATAAACCTAGAAAGTATGAAACATACATATATTCTATAAATAAATATATAAGGATTAGAGGATTAGGCAACTTGTTTTATCAGTTAATCATTAATCATGATTAATAGAATGTGCAATAACATTGATAAGTGGCTTCGCTTTGACGTCACATATAGGTCTGGGTAGAATTTGTACACTTGAAACATATTAAGGTTTGCGATAATAGACACTACCTCTTCACTCGTTAAATCGCAATCGAACTATGGAAAACTACATATCTTCAGAAGATTACTCAACCGTAACTTCTTTTTTCTCGCCTAAATAGAAAACACTTGACAGGTCTCCATTACGCTAATCAGTGAAGATTAAAATGAGCTTTGGTAAAACACATGTTTTAATTTTTGGTAAACTAAAGTAAATACTTCGTCTACCATAACTTTCTAGTCCCGTCTAGAAGCTTTTGTGACGACTATGCACTACTTACTGATCCTCCTACGCAGACCTGTATTAGAAAGGAGCTAATGATCGAATGTAGGGTATCGATTACAATCGAAACGCCTTTGTTTCTATTGTGCCTGTCTTTGAAGCCATTTTTATCTAAAATGAAGTTCTCAGTAGTCGCTTATCGTTGCTATTGTTTATTGTATGAATGAATATGAATTCTATTTCTAACTCAAATATAATTCATGAACGCTATTAAGACGTCACTGGTGACCTTAATTGGTCTCAAAACCACATATGGTCCGAAATACAATGATATTCCCAACCTTTTTTTTTTCTTACATGCGAGTGCTTCCACCACAGTTTTAGGTCGCAAACAATGGTTTCCGTCTGAATAGCCACAGCTACGTAGTTCTAGGCGCCTATAACACCAATGCAGGTGCAGGCGAAGTTTTTGCCGCGAGCGTTGTGCACTGGGTCAACAGGTTCGCTCGAGTACCAGCTCAGAGAAGCGAAGTCTCTCAGCCACTTACTTAGAGGTTTCATGTGTGCTATACACATAACAAAGTCACCGTGAATTTAGCTTTGCGAGACCATTCTGCGAATGCTCCCATCCGCATGAATTTATGATGCAGTTTTGTTTTGATTTCTAGGTACTGCACTCTACTTCTTAGGCAGTCGACGTCTCCAAACGGAAACTCTATTGTTTATTTAGTTATGTCTCTGACACTGTCTGAGAATTCTGTCTGGATCTCGTTGCTCGTACGTAATTTTCTATCATCATCGTCATGATTGTTGATGGCGACGCACTTTGTAAATATTCGGTAGTTTCCGTATGTAATAATCGTCGATTCAGAAGTGTGTTAAAATTTTGAGGATAATTTTATGCAAGTTGGGCATGCTGCGTTCGCCCGCTCGGCGTATTGATTTTTGTTATTTGCATCCCGTCTGCTCTCTTGTACATCTGCGGCTATTGTTGGACGTATAGTCATTTATATGGTTTTAGGGTTTCGTAGTTTTGACAAGGAACCCTTATAGTTTCGTCATGTCCGTCTGTCTGTCCGAGGTTTTGCTAAGAGACCGTTAGTACTAGAAATTTTGTAGGAGTGTGTATATCAATTACGCCGACAAAGTGGTAAAATAAAATTTTGGAAAATATTTTTTCTTTAGTCAAATATTTGTTCCAGTAGGGCGTCATCGTCCCCTCCTCTCTAAAAGCTAAACTGCTGGCTTGAAAAATCTGGCAAAAGACATGATGATAGTGCATTTCATGAACTTTAAAGGAAAATTATAGCGGTTAAGATAACTTTATTACTTTAGCAGTAATAGTCGTTGAACTTGGGTGTTGGATAATTTTGTACCAAATACAAAATCCTTAGCATTAATACCTATAAAGTGACTAAGATGAAGAAGTTGCTTGTTTAAAGACTTGCACTGAAAAACAAAATATGAAATAAAAAAAAAGTAAAAAAAACCATAATAAATTATCATAAGTTTCACAATACTGCCGCTAGATGGCGTTGTACCAACGAGTTACATTTTCATTCGAGTACCTATAGAAGTCACAAACGAACTTTGTTTAATTTTCGAATTACAATTTTATGAATTGAAATAATAACTTAGCAGCAATCGTACTCTTATTTTTTAGCTTTAGCAGGAAGAAAGTGGTTATTATTAGTTAATGTTGTTAATTAATGTCTAATCTGTTTAAATAATTATCTTCGAAAATCAACATTTTCTCATTAGTTTAGTATCGCTATTCGATAACAGATGGCGTTATGCCGTGACGTCACTATTGTAGATCGCAGTGTTACAATTTTCTTGCAAGGTAGGCCCTCCGTGGTTACTTTATGTTAACGTTTTGTTTTACTCTGGACACCCTTGTCATATATTTTTGTTATTATTATAACCATTAACTCCTAATATCTTTACCGTTACTTATATTCATAATAAAGAATGAAGAATAAAGAACAGAATCGTACTATATTGTGATAACGGGCTACTACGGAACTCTACACTGTGCGTGGCCGGACACGCATTTGGCCGGTTTTTAAATATACCTACAGAGCAATTTTCGACAATATTGAAACTATTATATTTATGATCTATATTCGCCAAATCTAACGTTACCGTTGGTTATACTCGTGTTTGTTGTTTCACAATGTAGACAATAGATACAGAGTACAGAGTTAGTTTAAATGGAAGTCTGTTTCACGTCGATTGTATCCATTTAGACAACTGGACTTCTATTGTTTGTGTCATCGTGTTTACAATATGCGGGATTTATAGAAGCACCAAGACTTCTATTAGATAGACATAGTGCTATTTAAAACTGCGTCTTCTAGTATATGCTGTGAATACACAGGTTGTATTTTCCCTTTCCTTAAGTACAGACTAGTGGTTAAACTTCCATATACGAACAACATTACGCAAAAACCTGTCGCGCCCAGTTTGTTCTTACAATTGTCGCTTGTTATAATAAACATTCAATAATCTTCATAAACAATATATCTGTCAATTCCAAATCAAAACTGATACAAGATATTTGCGTCGAGTAAAGTAACAGATTATTATCAATCCCTCTTGTTTGACGTTATCACGTCTAAAAGTAATTAGTGTAATCGCCACACCCTTCAGAATAGGTACGTAATTATTTAACGGAGTCTTCTGTTAACGATAGATCTGTTACCTTTGAGTGAATAATGTAACCGGGAGGTTTGTTTATACCTGTTGTGAAGGTGCTATTTCGAAATTTACCTGTTTTGCCTTTCCGTTGTCTGGAAATAGTCGTTCTCGTGTGCATGTATTTAGGTCGCGTCCGCTCCAGTTATAATTATCTTTGCTGATGCGTCGCTTCATCACCCACAAAGTGCCATTTCACGATTAGGCGTGGCATCGCTATGGTATTTAAATACCGTGCTTTTAATTTTCTACTTGTGCACCATATAGTCATCGCTTGGTGATGTGTTTGAAATGGAATATGTACTCTTCAGGTACCTCGTCTCTTCTGATGCTTTGGAGCATAATTAAAACTATCTGGCACAATCATTTAGAATAATAACCTTTACTCTAGTAGCTTTTAATGATAATAAATACACTGTTTGGCTACGTAGCTTTCATAATGTCTTACCTAGGTGAGTTACAGTCGAGTTAATCTCCGCCGCGGCACTTTGATGGTATCGCCTCCTGTCTTGAGTAAATTGAGTAATTACCGAGTGAGATTACTTGGTAATTTAAGGGGCGGAAGGTATCGATCACCCAGTTAACGTGACAGCCTCACTCTCTGTGTGGCAGGATCATCATTTCACATATACTTCATCACTGTTAAAGACGTGCTTATACTTAATCCAGTTAACGATTTTGTACCGATTAAAGCAATTCTAACGATTCTATATAATATGATGTTATCACTCAGTAACAAAGAGTTCATTCAGTTTTGTGTCTTCTATTCTATAGCGTTTCAATGTTGTAGTATTCAATGTTTCAATGTTGTTGTAGTATTGTTTAAATTCTTTGAATCCTGCGATATTAAGCTTGTAATAGGGATTGACACTTATTGTAAGTTCAACCAACGTCCCTTTTACATAGAAACCAATTCAATAAATTTGATTCTCTATTGTGAACGGTTTCGAAAAGTTCAGTGACCTAACTATCTTTGGTTATGGCAATTATTGGAATGACACCAATCAACAGGTTCGTCAAGGTTAGCGTTTCGCCGCAAAGTTTTTATTTTGTTTAGACGCCCGAATGGCTGCGAGCTAGCGCTAACCTGTTTGGAAATCTCCATCTTGGGTTTCACCAACATCATCATCCTTAGAAAGCGATAAATCTTCAAAGAGTAAAACATTCGTCAAGATGGCCGAAATCATGATTTAAGTGTGCTTTGTCATTTTACGTGATTTGACCACTAGGTCCTTGGATGATTCACAATTTTCACTTTCGTGATTTCGGGGGAAACAATAGATTGCTATCAATAATCCTTTCGTAGATCTCATACGTAATAAACATTCACAAGTTCCATATATGACGTCATTAAGCTTTGCGCGAATGTCTCATGAATCATGATTCATGACCTAGTTCATTCAACCTCTGTATTTAATGCAAAACCTACATACTTGTGGTGCTCTAATTACGATTTATCCTTTCCTTAAAAGATCAATTCCAGGAGTCATTTGTAACTAGACAACTTAGTTTATTTATTTGTTCCTAGTGTTTTTAATGTTTCAACTAACTCATTGCCTGAGTTCTTGAAACAAATTTTATGAAACCTCAAGTAAGTTGACCACGTTAAATAAATAGTCATTCTAACTTTTATATAGAATTTTAGTAAATCGTCTAGACAAGTAATAATAATATAATCGCCCTTACAAAGATTCGGTAGTTCAGTGCACCGTCTGCCCTTTGCCTCAGTACAGCGAATACGTCTCACTGAGCCGTCAGTCTCGTCTAGAAATTCAGTTATTGGTGTTTACTGTTAGGCGAACACCGAATCATATTATTCATTTTTTAATAAATATTTTTCAAATTCTAAGAACTTAATTTCAGCTGCATTAAAAAGTTATTGTCATTCAACCTTGCGGTTTCAAGTTCATCGACACATATAAAATTGTGGGGGAGTCTAGGGCTGTTACTTGCATGTGATGTAATAAAATAGAAGAAAGAAATATATTATTAAACCTTAGCTCATCATTCTATCTGTGGGAATTGAGCCAGGGTCAAGTTTGCTAAAGGCATGAACTAGTCGTGCGCTCATTCATGCGCAAGAGCACGATCTTATTTCATTCATCTTCACTATTGCCAGTGGTATAGTACAACTTTACATACCTGCAACCCCGAAGAAAACGCGTCATGTGTTTCATAGTTAAAATTGAAATGTTTGAACTTTTTTGTCGGTCGTTTAATAATATTGTATTTGTGTTGTACTAACTAAACTAGTTAAAATTATAGTTTAACTAACCTATTCTTAACTTTAGTTTTACAAAAAATCCGAATAACTGATTTATATATATATATATATATATATATATATATATATAATATTGTAATAATAATATTGTAATTATAACATTGAACAAAAGAAAAGCAGTCATTCAACTCACGAGTAAGCTAGAGACGAAAGCTAGTGACCGAATAAACCTATTGATATTCAAAATAATTATTATTCTGAAAGGCATTCGCTCATCCCCACTTTAATATTAATGTGGGCCCTGTTCAACAATTACTTAGTACCTACATTTCAAACTCTTTGATGTTAGCATTTCATCAGTTCACAACTCTATAATTTTCACGATGTGGAACTTCGATGAAGACATCTGGCACATAAGGCGTCTATAACCGACTTCTAATGATTTTAAACTAAAGATCATGTCTAACCGAGTAGTGTTAATGATTTGGAAAAATATTTATTTATTTATTTAATACTTTAAGCACACAAAAATGTACAGAGGCGGACTTAATGCCATAGGCATTTTCTACCAGTCGACCTTTGGGTGATGCAGAGACAAACAGTGGTAGGTGCAACAGCGAGAGATGAGGAATAGATATATATTTAAATATAAATATAAAGATATAGATACATATAAATATAATATATACACCTAACTACATATAAATATAAACACAATAAATATACATAAATATACTAAAACAAATAAGACAAACCATTGGGAAACATTACCGTTGTGATGATACTGCCAGCTTCTTGCGAATGTGGTCGCGAACTTTAACTTTAAAGGATAATCGGTCGGTTATTATATTATTAATATTATGTTAAATTAGAGCATTTTCTTAATAACTTAATCTGTGAATATTTTAGATTATGTTTATGTTACAGTTAAAACGCGTTTTTATTTAGAACGCGTTTTCACTAGTTAAAACTAGTTTTTACTAGCCTTTGTTAATACTAGAATTTCCTAGTGTAACTTGGGGTAATGATTCAATAAAATTGAACCAATGAAATGAAGCGCTAGCCGGGCCCTGTCGCGCGCGGTTGGTGACGGTTCTAACCTAACCTAACCCATTTGGTTGGGGTGCCTTAGCTTAGGTATTGCGAGTGACCAATTCGGCTACCGCTAAGATTGATAGGTACCAATCAGGGACGGTTCACAATTTTACGAGTGATTAAATCGGACAGATTGTGTACCCTGTCGGTAAGTGCACAAATGCTTACGACTCAATCTATACGTGCTTAACTGAAAACGGTTTTAACGGAATCATTTTGTTAAAACGCGTTTTTCAGTTAGAACTAGTTTTAACTGATATTTATCTTAGATCAGTAGTAAATTCAAGTATTAATAAAGGCATTAAGTAAAAACTTGTTTTAAGAGTAGTTTTAACGAGTTCTAACTAAAAACGCGTTTTAACTGTAACATTTATGTTACATAGTGTAATTAATTTGTAAAGTTATGTCTAACGCGGATAAAAAACTGAGAATCATGCAAAAAATGTCAAGCTTATTTTTATGAAACCTTCACTGTTTTTAAAGATAATTTTATTATTTATTTTTTATTAAACGTGTTTTATAAAAATACCTTTTGTTTTATGTATAATAAATTAAATAATGCGTGCTAATTTGGGACAGCGCTCCTTGATGGGACGTACGAACGCGTTGCGTGAGTTCAGCACAGAACACGCAAGCTACCCCCGCAAGGCCATTGGCATATATCTGCGTCTTAAGAAGATCATTCGAATGATTGGATTACGAGCGGCTAAAGTCGGAATGGAATTATTAACTGACAAAGAAATAAAGATTATACCGATATTCATTTTGACTTACCGTGGAATTGATAATAATGGCAACGCCTTAACAAAACCGTCACGGAGTATTATCGCATTTAATTCATTGTTTTGTTACTTTTTGGATATCACTGTGAATGAAACATGATGTCATTTCGGTATAAAGTCGGCATCGGTTTGAAACTGGGGCTAGTAATATAATAGATATTTTAAGGAAAAATCTTTTATTTGTAGTGATGCAGTAATAATAATAATAACCTGGGACATTATTCACACACGGTCATCGGATCCCAAACTAAGCAGAGCTTGTAATATGGAAACCAGATAACTGATATATAATACTACATATACTACTTTTTTTTTTTTTGTAAATACATACTAATATAGTAGGTTAGGGAAAAAGTTTCTTCGCATTTTTTAAGAAAATTCAAAACATTTTTTTAATATAGTTTATTTACATTTAATTAAAGTATGTAGAGGTACCATTTTGTTCGATAACTTTTTGCCATCTTGTAGGTAGGGACATGATCCCATTGCTATAGAAATTTTGGGACTTCTGGTCAAAATACCGCGACAAGTGGTTTTGGCAGTCCTCTCGTGATGTTAACCTGACACTGCCTAAAGAATTCTGAAGAGACCGAAACAGGTGGAAATCTGAAGGTGCAAGGTCAGGACTATACGGCGGATGCATTAACACTTCCCAGCCAAACTCTCTTAATTTTTGCTGAGTGGCTAAAGATGTGTGAGGTCTAGCGTTATCATGATCAAAACCACACCCCTTCTGTTGATTAATTCCGGCCGCTTTCTCTCAACTTCTTGCTTTAATCTCATCAGTTGTTCGCAGTAGAGTTCAGAATCGATGGTCCTGCCTGGTGGTAACAGCTCATAATGAATAATGCCCTTCCAATCCCACCACACACAGCATCGCCTTGTTGCGAGTTAACCCGGGTTTCGCCACAGTCTGTGAAGCCTGACCGGCCTTTGACCACGACCTTTTTCGCACGTTCTTGTCATAAGTGATCCACTTTTCATCACCAGTTATCAGCTGCTTCAAAAATGGTTCGGTTTCATTACGTCGTAATAAAGAATCACAAATGAGTACACGGTTCATTAGGTTTCTTTCAGTGAGCTCGTGAGGTACCCAAATGTCGAGCTTTTTTGTGTACCCAGTTTTTTTCAAATGCGCCAAAACTGTTTTGTGGTCAATTTCCAGTTCTTCAGCTACGTCGTAACTACTGATATGCCGATCTTGCTCCACTTTTTCAAAAATGGCATCCATTTTATCCGTAATAGGGCGACCAGAGCGACGTGCATCTTTGACATCAAAATTTCCGGATTGAAAACGCTTAAACCAAATTTGTGCTACTCTCACAGACACTACACTAGGTCCATAAACATCGCAAATTTTTTTCGCGGCTTGCGTTGCATTTTTACCTTTTTTGTAGTAAAATTTTAAAATGTATCGAATTTCTTCATTAGATTCACTCATCTTGACGGTACGAAAAACAAATGAAAATCACACATTTTCCTAATTTGAATTTGGAATTATGTTCTTTAAAATTTAAACTTTCAATGATACCAAAACCAGCCAGATACATATAGTATAGCCAAAGAGATTTTATTACAAGTTCATACATACTATAATGCGAAAAGACTTTTTCCCCAACCTAATAGATAACTACACCCAGACTCAGAACAAACAGACATGTTCATGCACATAAATGTTTGTCCTGGATGGGAATCGAACCCACGACCTGCGGCATGATAGGTGGTATCTTAACCAACCACGCCAACGGGCCTGTCAAAATGCAATGATTTGTTTCTTAATTAGTTACAGACCAGTTTTAACCTGACTAATCTGCTCAATAAAAATCTTAAATTTATTCACTGACAGACATCGCACAGCCTAACCGCTGCACGCTGGGTGGGCTGCTAGAAGCATGAAATTTTGTACAAGAGTTTCTGATGTAACAAAAGGATTTTTGAAAATTCATCCCCTAAATAGGTTACAAACGGTGTGACTAGTTGCCTACCCGAGATGACGACTAATAGAGAAGTATGGAAGAAAAAACTAAAACCCGACTACTAAAAATCACGCTCTAAAAAGTATGAAACAAGAAAATATTCTCGCCTGAAATTAGATTAAGACAAATTAAAAATCCGGAGTCACACGTCGTCGTTGGACATAAATCGAACATATTACGTGTGACTCCGGATTTTAAAGGATGATGACCAAATTTGTATAAGACCCGTCCCCCCCTTCAACAGATCTTTTGCATGTGTTAGTAGGTTTATACAGATCTATAAAAAGACTAGCAACCAGTTTTAACTTAAAAATCCTTGGGGTTTAAAAATAAAATAAAAAAAAAAAAATCGTTTTATCGATTTTTTCTACTTCACTAGAAAACAGATCTTTTGTATATGTTAGTATATATGTGTTAGCATAATAATCTATAAAAATGCCAGTAACCAGTATTAACTTCAAAATTCATGGGGAATAGAAATAAAATAGTTTTTAATCTTTTTAATTATTTTTCCAATTAGCTACATGCATGTTATAAAAAATAAAATAACAATATTAAAGGTGTTATGAAGCTTCATATAATGAACACCGTGCGGCGCGCAACATTGTTAATCAAAATTATTGTGTGGCTTGGGTTACCTTTATATTTAAAAAAATATGGGAAATAGGCATACTGGCTAAACAATATTAATAATCATCAATTATAATACTATTGAGCAGTTCCGCCGGTGGATTAAAATCAATGTAACGCCCTAGCCCCATGTACCACACAACTGAAATTATATGTGCGCAGCTTCCTACAGTTCGATTTCCTACTAGGCACGTGCAATACCAGTGAGCAATACTCCTGACCTGCAGCCGACCGTTAGTATAATAATATTTTGTTAGTGATTTCTTTAGAGTCATTGCCGATAAATAAACTGGTCATTTGTACCTACTGGTATTTTTGTTTAACCTCAAAGTAATAATTATTATAACAAAGATAATAATTATTATAGTACTTTGAAAATCAAAGAATACGGTTTACAAACTGATAGTTTGTGTCAAGAATATTCGGTGAGTGTGCTCAGCAACTCCACAACCTCATTCCACCGGCCACCTTCTACTATCGAACATCTAGACGCACTTCAAGTTAAGTTGCCATTCCACCAATTCACCCTAAGCTCTTCCGAACATCCTTCATAATGCACACGGCAAAAGAATGGAACTCACTACCTTTTTTTTATTTTTTTGTGGATGGGAAATTATCAAATAACTTCTCCCGCTCTGGGTGGAGCGGGAGGGCGTGTCAGACGTGTGGGTTTTAGTCAGTTCTACTGACTAAAACCCACCCGTGTTCCTTCAGTTGCCTGTGCCAGGGCCACGATAACTCTCTTCGAACAACCCGCAAGCCTGGCGGGCAACGGCCTTAAGGCTGCGTTTTCACTGAAGCGGAGCTGGGCGGAGCGGAGCGTAGATGTGCACGAATCGTCCAATCACAGACGAGACGAGTGACGCGATGAAGATTTCAACCATTGTGATTGGTCGATTCGTGCACGTCTACGCTCCGCTCCGCCGAGCTCCGCTTCAGTGGAAACGCAGCCTAACGGACCCCTTCAGCTAGTGCTGACATCTCTTTGAGGCGCGCGTGGAACACAACGCGCCGTCGACCCGGGCCTGGTCCTTACCGGATGGCGAGCTACCCATTGCTCGCCATCCGCAAGCCCGCGCCTACGGTGGGCGGGAATCCCCGGGCCACAGCATCCCCCGTTGTGAGGGCTCGCACGCACATAATGGCATCCACCGTAGAGGGAACTCACTACCTGCGTCTGTGTTGCCGAACGCTTACAAGCAACCCGAATCTCTTCAGAGTGAGAATGAACAGGCTTCTTCTGGGTATGCTCACTCCATCGTAGACTTTATCTCTGTCACCTCTGACCTAGGCTAATATACAGGGTTATTGGTAAAACACCAGCAACCTCTTAAGTGGTCATTGTACTCATCATTATGAACAACTTTTAATATGGGACCAAACCTGAATTCGCGAAAAAAAAATCAGCTGTCCCGTACATTTTGACGAGTTATGCGAACATAAATGTAGGGAACAGCTGATTTTTTTTTCGCGATTTCAGGTTTGGTCCCATAGTAAAAGTTGTTCATAATGATGAGTACAATGACCCCTTAAGAGGTTGCTGGTGTTTTACCAATAACCCTGTATAGTCAAGAGCAAATCCATCTCAAATAAAAATAAAAAAAATGATTTTTCTCGGAATATCCCGTACTTTTGAGAAATGTCGCCATAGTAAAAATTGATCATCTTACTAAGATGGTTTGACTGACATACATTTTAAATCTGTTGGTTGGTGTAAGGTTTGGGGGACGTTTTGACGCATCGTCCTTTGTCTATCTTAGTCTAATTTCAGATGAGAATATTTTCTTGTTTCATGCCTTTTAGATGATTTTTGAGTGCGTGATTTTTCGGTAGTCGGGTTTTTTTAGTTTTTGAACTTACTTTTTATTTAAATAAATTTGAGGTTATAATTTCGTGATTTAGGTTTCCAGAGCCGCTTTAATTTTTTTTGTTTTTTATAATTTTTGTTTAGCTAATTAAGCTTTTTCATTTGATATCCAACAAAGTATCGTTAAAAAAATTTTTTTTTAGTTCATGACTGTCCTTTAGAGAGCGCCTTATTCAATTTAATTTGACGTCACAGAGCCTATAACCAGCGGACGATCAAGACGCTTCCAACCTCTATTGTCAAATTATGATAAGTAGTTTAGAAGTTATGAGGGAACAGATGAACATACATACATACATACCGATCAAAATCATAACCCTCCTTTTTGCTTCGCCGTAGTCGGGTAAAAACTCATGTTGCGCCGACCCCAAATAAATTAGGATAGGAACAGAAGAATGATGGTCCCCTAAAGGGGTTAAATAGGGATGAATGTTTGTATGGAATTTATGCCAATGAAAAATCTCATCGAGCAGACGGTTTGTTTTAAAATAAATCAAAAAATGAAATGAAATTAGCTGAATTAACATGAGCAGGGCATTATTCATTCATATTTTTGCGTTAGAAAGCTACAGCCGGCCGGGTCCTAAAAGCGATTTCTCACCCCACGGTACCGGAATGCTAGGACCGTTACACAAATGCCGTGCCCCACCCACATCTGCTGCTTCATAGAATGGAGCACTGCATATGCTATCTCCCCGGCCGAGCACATGCCAAAACGATCTAAACTTACTTTTCAAAATAGTAGGTAGTTTCAAGTTTACAAGTTGGACACCGAGCGATATAAGTCAATGACCGAGCGACACTAAGTACCTATTGGCAATCACGCGCACCGGCGCACACCACAGGTACTTACCTAGGCGCGGGCGCACAGCGGGGCGGGGGTAAAACCACCCCTTCTTCAGTCTCCCGGATGCTAGAGATTGACGCGCACGTGATGACGTGTCACGCTCCCCGCGAGGGCGCGACTGCCGTGGGCCTATTGTGTTTTGGTTGATCGTGTATGTACTTATCGTATGTAAAAAGTATCGTGTAACCGTGTCTTTCTCATACACAAACGTCGAGTACACAGAAATGGTACGTATACTAGCAATTTGTGGTGTTACTAGGAGCAATTCGGCATCAGAATATCGTGGAATACATTATGGATGATGGTTTTTTACGATTATATAAACAACTATCGGCAATCACGCGCACCGCACACCACAGGTACCCAGGCGCGGGCGCACAGCGGTGCGGGGGTAAAACCACCCCTTCAGTCGCCCGGATGCTACAGATTGACGCGCACGCATGTGTCACGCCGCGAGTGCGCGGGCGCCGTGGGCCTACAGTTGTGTTTTGGTTAATCGTGTATGTACCTATCGTATGTAAAAGTATCGTTTAACCGTGTCTTTCTCATACTCAAACGTCCAGTACACAGAAATGGTACGTAGTACGTACACTACAAAACCCTGGCAGTGCGGCGGTACTAGGAGCAATTTGGCATCAGAGTATCGTGGAATACATTACACAATGCCTTCCGTCACACGAAAGATCTAGGGACTACGGTACCTTTCGGCCTCCGACAGCCGCTAGCCGTGATAACTCAGTCGCCAATCAATCGTAAATAGTGATTAAGTCGATTATTGTAGTGATGATTAACATTTTTAAACACGACAAGAATTGTATAAAATTATTATTTGTACCTACAGCCAGCTTTGGTTAAGTAATGCGATGTTTAACTCTTTTCATCCACTTTGAACTTTAAGGGGTTTGGCATAAGGTGCAACAAATCGCATTGACTTCATTTTATCACTTACGGCTGCATTTACGAATAAAGTACATAATAATATCTACCTACACTTGTCCATTACGACAGTCCAAAGCCTGCAAGTGTGATGGCAAATTTAGGTTGGGGAAAAAGTCTTTTCGCATTATAGTATGTATTAGGTTGGGGAAAAAGTCTTTTCGCATTATAGTATGTATGAACTTGTAATAAAATCTCTTTGGCTATACTATTTGTATCTGGCTGGTTTTAAATTTTAAAGAACATAATTCCAAATTCAAACTAGGAAAATGTGTGATTTTCATTTGTTTTTCGTACCGTCAAGATGAGCGAAACTAATGAAGAAATTCGATACATTTTAAAATTTTACTACAAAAAAGGTAAAAGTGCAACGCAAGCCGCCAAAAAAAAATTGCGATGTTTATGGACCTAGTGTAGTGTCTGTGAGAGTAGCACAAATTTGGTTTAAGCGTTTTCAATCCGGAAATTTTGATGTCAAAGATGCACGTCGCTCTGGTCGCCCTATTACGGATAAAATGGATGCCATTTTTGAAAAAGTGGAGCAAGATCGGCATATCAGTAGTTACGACGTAGCTGAAGAACTGGAAATTGACCACAAAACAGTTTTGGCGCATTTGAAAAAAACTGGGTACACAAAAAAGCTCGCCATTTGGGTACCTCACGAGCTCACTGAAAGAAACCTAATGAACCGTGTAGTCATTTGTGATTCTTTATTACGACGTAATGAAACCGAACCATTTTTGAAGAACCTGATAACTGGTGATGAAAAGTGGATCACGTATGACAAGAACGTGCGAAAAAGGTCGTGGTCAAAGGCCGGTCAGACTTCACAGACTGTGGCGAAACCCGGGTTAACTCGCAACAAGGTGATGCTGTGTGTGTGGTGGGATTGGAAGGGCATTATTCATTATGAGGTACCCTCACGAGCTCACTGAAAGAAACCTAATGAACCGTGTACTCATTTGTGATTCTTTATTACGACGTAATGAAACCGAACCATTTTTGAAGAAGCTGATAACTGGTGATGAAAAGTGGATCACGTACAATTTGTCTATAAAGTCGTGACATTAAACGATGGCGTTGCTGACATGCATGTAGCAACCCTATATAGTGTGACCAAAATAATTTTGATACTGGCAGTTCATTCAAGTAAAGTGAGTAAATAAATGAGACAATTATACGGTCAAATTTGTTTGTTTTATTTACAGTAGGTACAAAAAAAAACAACTCCATTTCTTTCTTTGGCCGGCCTTTCCTGTGTTTACCAGGAGTTTCAAACTTTCCAGCATTCTTAAAACCTTCGTTGACTATCCGCCTAACTGTACTCTCTGATTTTCCTGAAAAAAGTAAAAAAATTGTAAAAAAACTTCCTCACCTATTCAGTAAAGCCGACAGCGTCAATGTTTATAAGATGGGCAAAATGTCAAGAGATCCAACAAAATTAGCAATGCCAATATGTAGAACAGCGTACTGCCATAAAAACACGAGTCGAATGGCAATACAGATATTTAATAAAATACCGAAGGTTATTAGAGAACTGCGAACCAGCTTATTTCAAAAGCATCTCAGAGCATGGCTGATAGAAAACTGTTTTTAACTGTTTGTATTAAGGAATTTATGAATTCTAGGACAAATGGGAAAATTGCATGACATGTAAATTACATTTGACATTTTTATTTTAAGCTATTGACATATTTAGTAATTTAATTTCTGTGGTTATCATATTTTAAGTTGATATTTAGAAAATTTGTAATTGAATTATTTTTATTTGACATTTGTGATTTGATAATTTAGACAATCCTTGATTTAGTACTTATTTTTCTTTTTGACATTGGAATTTAATTATTTTGTTAAACTAGAATCATTGATAATATCACAATATTTGCATGCCGAATTTAGTAGGCGGAATATGAAAACTATTTGTATATATGTTATAAAATCTGTACAATACCATATTTCAGGCAAATAAATAAATCTATCTATCTATCTAAAGAAGTGTAGAAGTTGTCAGATTCAAAAGCATTCCAATAGGCATACGATGGAACCGATGGTCATCACATCCACGGCATCAACTGCTTTTGAAAGGGTTACTTTAGATTTAATGGGACCTTTAGATGTAGATAATTTAAACTATAAGTACATTCTGACATTACAATGCGACTTGACAAAATATGTCGAGGCTTATCCCTTAGAGAAGAAAGATACTGTTTCTGTAGCTAGGTTATTTGTAAACAATTTTATTCTGAGATATGGTATCCCAAGAGAGATAATAACAGACCAGGGAACAGAGTTTATGTCATCAGTTTTTACTGAGATATGCAATTTGTTGCATATTAATAAACTGCATTCAACTGCTTATCATCATGAAACTCTGGGAGGTTTGGAAAATACTCATAAGGTTCTAGGAGCTTATCTTAGAATTCAGTGTGACAATAACAAAACAGATTGGAGCAGTTGGCTTCCATTCTGGTGCTTTTCTTTTAACACTACAGTTCACTCTGAGACAAAATACACTCCATTTGAGTTAGTATTTGGAAAAAATTGTAATTTACCATCTAATATAGCACAAAATTCATATGTTGATCCTTTGTATAATCCTGATTCTTATCATTTGGAGCTAAAATACAGACTTCAAAAAGCACAAGATGAAGCTAGAAATAATTTATTATTCCGTAAGGAATTAAGGAAAAATTAATTTTGACAAAAATGTAAATAGTTTAAAATATAAGAGCGGAGATTTAGTCCTAATTAAAAATCAAGTAGGAAATAAGTTAGATAAAATTTATTTAGGACCATACAAAGTAGTTGAAGATGTTACACCAAATGTAAAAAAAATTAAAAGATAACAAAGAAATTGTTATTCATAAAAAAACTGTTTGTAACTTAAAATACTTGGTAAAATGATATGTTTTTTTTAAAATATAATGTAATGTTTAAAAATATATTTTTTTTATATAAGTATGTGGTGTTAGGTTAGTTTAACAAAAAAAAAATGCATTATGTAATTAAGTAATATGTAATAACATTTGTTTTAAAAAAGGGGAGGTGTAGTGTGCAGCTCGCCTAACCTTATATATTGTAACTGCACACACCAATTATGTGCACTATTATACGAACAGCTGAACTGAACAGTTCTCTTTTATTTTAACCTACATCACTCTAATACAATTGAATAAGGTTAGGCGAGCTGCACACTACAACTGTAACGGAATGGAAACAATAACCTATTGACAAATTCAAAATTGGTAGAAAACCTGAATGGACTGAGTTGTACCATCCTAATGTATCAAAAATTATGGTCATACTATAATATGACCTACTTACAATGTCAATCTAACCTAAAAATGTGCAATGTAAACAATGCCTTTTTTGGTCTCCAAATCGTAAATTCAGTAAATTTGTAACTTCAGGCAGATTAAAAACAAACAATAACATGATTACATACCCGTCATAGATACTGTTCGCCCATAAACATCATCCAAATCCCACAAAATTCGTCCAGCTTTGTACTCCGCGAAACATCGCTGGAAAACTTTAAAAATCACTTCCCGCGTGCCACTCTGATTTACTTTACTCATTTTTGAAACCTTTCTGCGTAGTTTGGTCTTAATTTATTGCAGTTTAATGAAAACAATAAAACATACAAAAGGAAAACTGTTCCACAACTCAAACTCGATGAGAGCATTGACAGCTGTTGTACTTATGTTTGGTGTTGCCAGACACGTGATTAATGTTAGTTCCTCAAACATTCATGTCACGACTTTATAGACAAACTGTATGACAAGAACGTGCGAAAAAGGTCGTGGTCAAAGGCCGGTCAGGCTTCACAAATGTGTTGATGTAGGAACTTTTCCTGACCTCATGAAAAGTAGTAAAGTCATACCTTTATTTAAATCAGGTAATAAAAATGACGTTGGCAATTTTAGGCCTATTTCTATCTTACCTGCATTTAGCAAAATATTTGAAAAGTAGCTCAAGCAGCTGCTAAGACATTTTAATTTAAATGGCCTCCTTCATGATGAACAATATGGCTTTACTAAAGGTCGTTCGACTACAGATGCGGGTGTTGCTCTGCTGAAACATATATTTAACGCATGGGAGAACTCGCAAAATGCTATTGGAATTTTCTGTGACCTTTCCAAAGCCTTTGATTGCGTGCACCATGACACGCTTTTGCGTAAACTACATCATTACGGTGTACAAAACGAAGCTCTTAAAGTAATAAATTCATATTTACATAATAGGTTTCAATGTGTAGATGTAAATGGTGTGAAATCTTCCGGGCTACCAGTTCAGTTAGGTGTACCTCAAGGTTCAATACTGGGTCCATTCTTGTTTTTAGTGTATATCAATGACTTACTATTTAAATGGTATCTGTGACGTTGTACTATTTGCAGATGACACCTATCTTATTTTTAAAGTAGACAGGAATAGACAAGATTTTGACGACGTAAACAGTGCACTCTCAATGGTTACAGATTGGTTTACGACAAATAACTTAGTTCTCAATGCTAAGAAAACGAAATGTATAAAGTTTGCCTTACCGAATGTTAGAAATCTAGGACCCAACATCGTTTTAGATAAAGAGATGCTTAAAACTGTAGACTCGGCAGTTTTTCTGGGTATAACAGTAGATGCCAAACTTCAGTGGGGCCCACATATATCAAGCCTAGCGGGAAGGCTCAGTTCAGCCGCCTACGCCGTCAGGAAAGTAAGACAATACACTGACGTTGACACAGCTCGGTTAGTCTATTTTTGTTATTTTCATAGCGTTATGTCATACGGTATTCTGCTCTGGGGCAAAGCCGCTGACATTCAAAATATATTTGTTCTTCAGAAACGAGCTGTTCGAGTAATTTACCAGCTCGGTGCCAGAGTTTCTTTGAGAGATTTTTTTAAACAGATTGGTATTCTCACGGTGGCATCACAATTCATCTTCGCCAACATCATATATATTAGACAAAATATACATTTATACACTAAAAACAGTGATATTCACAATGTTAACACCAGAAATAAGGACAAATTACGTGCTCCATTTCACCGGCTTCATAAGGTTCATAACTCATTTGTTGGGCTTGGTATATCTTTTTATAACAAGCTACCCTCTTCTTTGCTAGATTTGCCCTTTAATGCGTTCAAAGCTAAAGTAAAATCTAACCTTTGTTCAAAGGCATACTATTCTATCAACGATTACTTAAACGATAAGAATAGTTGGTCGCTGTGTTTAACTTAAGACAATGTTTATGTTCTTTCTCCAGAATTAGCATACCTACTGACAGGTTATATGAGTTCATATAATTATTTATTTTGTTTGACTCTCAAGGTCAATTTATTTTAATTTTATTTTTATTTATTATTGACATAATCTACTCATTTCAATGTTTATTTATTTTTTATGAGTGGTATTGCAATATGTGGTTAGCTAGTGACCTCGACAATTGATCATAGTTTTTCTTGCCCGAGCAACCGGCAGCAAGTTCGTCATGCTCCCTTAGATGTCACTGCTTGCAGTAGCGTCGGGGGTCGGGTTGTCTCCTTCCCTCAAATATGGCGAGGGGGGTAATGGCTGATCTTTGCGTTATACTCGTGAACGGGTGCTGCTTGTGGTGACAGGTCGTCTTGCTGACCTTGGTTAGTATTAGTAACTTAACTCGTTGTTGATTTTACTTCGATGGTCCTAGTTTATCATCTGTGACTTTGAGTTACGACTACATGTACGGCTATATGTAAGTGGGCACGCCCTTTATTACTGGAGGCTTTTATTTGGGTATAAAGTTCTGCTTACGTTTTTAGTTTTGTATTTTGTTTCTGCTTGAGTATAGTTTTCGATTTTTTTTTTTTGGTGTGTTGGCGTGTGCTAGCTTACTTATAGCAAATAATTTAATTTAATGTTTTGTATTGCGTAATGTACCTAAATTATTATGCGCAGTGTTATATAGAATCATTTTTTTTTTTTAACTGAACAGACAGCTGTGCTGCTGGGGAGTTTGTTGCGCCACTTCTTCTCCCCAGCTAAAGCACTAGGAAGTGGTGAAGGGCGGGCGTTTTGGGGGACTGTCTTATGTAATTTTGACGTTCAAAAAGTGCTGATTCTCAGCCTAGTTTGAATAAATGACTTTTGATTTGATTTGATTTGATTTGTGGCGAAACCCGGGTTAACTCGCAACAAGGTGATTGGAAGGGCATTATTCATTATGAGCTGTTACCACTAGGCAGGACCATCGATTCTGAACTCTACTGCGAACAACTGATGAGATTAAAGCAAGAAGTTGAGAGAAAGCGGCCGGTAAGGGGTGTGGTTTTTCATCATGATAACGCTAGACCTCACACATCTTTAGCCACTCAGCAAAAATTAAGAGAGTTTGGCTGGGAGGTGTTAATGCACCCGCCGTATAGTCCTGACCTTGCACCTTCAGATTTCCACCTGTTTCGGTCTCCAGAATTCTTTAGGCAGTGTCAGGTTAACATCACGAGAGGACTGCCAAAACCACTTGTCGCGGTATTTTGACCAGAAGTCCCAAAATTTCTATAGCAATGGGATCATGTCCCTACCTACAAGATGGCAAAAAGTTATCGAACAAAATGGTACCTACATACTTTCGTTAAATGTTTTGAATTTTCTTAAAAAATGCGAAGAAACTTTTTCCCCAACCTATTATTATCACCAGTTAATTACAATACAATCGCCGTACGGTCCGTACCTACTGCCAAATTAATTATCAATGAGCGAGCGTAGTGCGACGCTGGAGGCGCGCGCGGGCTGCTCGGGGCGCCGCCGCGTGGTGACCATGTTCTTGTACGAACAACCAGTTAACATAGCATGCTTATAACTTTGTCATTTTTCATGATACAGTTTTGAAATTTTGTACATAGGTTCTCTAAATAAAAATACTAGACAGGTGTTTCGGGTTTCGCATATACTAAAAATAATGTTGTATACAGAGTATACAGGGTGAATTTTTAAAATTGACGCGGATGGCCAAAACCGAAACTATGAAGAATAGTGAAAAGTAGTCTCGGGCTTGATTTTGATGAAAACTAAAACTGCATCAATGGATTTTTGAAAAATCGATATCATGGTTTAAGGTAGGTAACATAAAAAAATAAAAAAGTATTTTGTTAAAAATAACCTCTTTCTTTTAATTTGCCGTATGTCATTACTTCCCAGAATTCGATCCTTATTAGCGACACTATCGAATGCTGTAATAATACCGTGTGTTTTTTTTTTCAAAATTAACGGGTTCGATCCCTGGATAGAATTATTGATTTTTATAAAACCCAATGATGCTGTTTTAGTTTTCATCAAAATCAAACCCGAGACTCCTTTGAGTACTTTTCGCTATTCCTCATAGTTTTGAATTGGGCCATCCACGCCCACTTGAAAAATTCACCCTGTATACAAGGTGCAATTTACCGTTAATCTCTTATGGGGTCATTATACTCATCATTATGAACAACTTTTACTATAGGACGAAACCTGAAATCGCGAAACTAAAATCAGCTGTTTCCCACATCTATGTTCGCATAACTCATCAAAATGTAGGGAACACAGTAAATGTAGCGATGACAGTACTGTTTACCTGGTTTAAAAAAAAAACCAGCGGCGATGAAGTTCGTTCCTTGAGAGAGGCCATGGTAGAGCAGACAGATTTAACCTTAACTCCCAATGGGGTGATGACAATCTGGTTTCTTTTAACGCCACCAAAACACAGGCGTGTCTTTTCACCGCTAAAAGGTCTCGTTTCGACCAAACTCATACATTTCGGGGTACATCTGTTCCTGTAACTGATTGGCTCGAGCAGATAGGCATGGAGTTCTCGACAATACCATCGACGAGTGAACTTTGGCGCTACCATCGAGCACAAAGCCCAAACTGCGGCCAAAAAACTGGGCATCCTAAATAGAGTGAAGCGATACTTTACGCCTGGACAGCTTTTGACCCTTTATAAAGCGCAAGTCTGATCCTGCATGGAGTATTGCAGCCACCTTTGGGATGGCACAGCTAGGCTCATCGCCGCAAGGTTGCCTGCTTGTCGGTCTACTATACATAGACTTTACTTCGGTGAGTGTGCTCAGGAACTCCACAACCTCATCCCACCGGCCCCCTCCTACCTTCGAACATATAGACGCACTGCTAGTTACTATCCATACCTAGTTGCCATTCCACCAATTCACACTAAGCGCTTCCAAACATCCTTCATAATGCGCACGGCAAAAGAGTGAAACTACTACCTGCGTCTGTGTTCCCGAACGCATACAAACCGAATCTCTTCAAAGTTAGAGTGAACAGGCTTTTTCTGGATAAGCTCACTCCATCGTAGACTTTGTCTCTGTCACCTCTGACCTAGACTATAGTCAAGAGCAAACACATCTCAAATAAAATAAAAAAAGAGGAGCAGATATTTTTTCGTGATTTCAGGTTTGGCCTCATAGTAAAAGTTGTTCGTAATGATGAATACAATGACCCCTTAAGAGTTTAACGGTGATTAAAATTACACCCTGTATAAGGCCAATGATGACTGAAATTGAACAAAACACATTCGTCTAAAAAGAGATGGGTCTCCAAAAAAAAAAAAAAAATACCTAGGAATTCGAAATTATTTTCTCGTTTTTATTAGGGTTCCAATAAAACGGCGCCTATTACTAAGACTCCGTTGTCCGTCTGTCTGTCTGTCCGTCCGTCACCAGGCTGTATCTCATGAACCGTGATTGTTAGACAGTTGAAATTTTCACAGATGATGTATTTCTGTTGCCGCTATAACAACAAAATTTGTTGTTATAGCGGCAACAGAAATACATCATCTGTGAAAATTTATTTTTTTGTTTTTTTAGTATTTAATACTAAAAAAAACAGAATAAAATAAATATTTAAGGGGCTCCCATACAACAAACGTGATATTTTTTCCATTTTTATAGATAATGGTACGGAACCCTTCGTGCGCGAGTCCGACTCACACTCGAAGGGTCGGTTTTTTATTCCATACAAAACGAAAGGCAGGTGACGTTTCATTTGATAAAATAGATTTTCACATGGCAAAAACACCACTTTCTTTTGATTACACCGTTGCGGTGTCGAAAAACCTTTCCCGTTACAAACGTCAAATATGAAAATGTTAAGGTTGCGAAGCTATTACATTTTTGTTGCTCAAAGTGACACAGTTGCTCGTAAAATTAAACGAAAATAACGACGTAAAAGGCTCATTTTGTGAGTAAATAGATTTTTGTGCTTTCATCCATTGGATGCAAGAAATCTCGTGTTGACAAAATAACTCAAATATTATCCTTTTGTTTGATCCTTCTATGATTAGAAAATACTTTTCTTAAACATGGCTAGTGTATTTGCGTTTGTTTTTAGGGTTCCGTACCTAAAAAGAAAAAAACGGAACTCTCGAAACGGTTGAAATTTAGTACACGTATGTATTTGTGTGACCCAAACAAGGACGTGTAATGTAAATTAATGAATTTTGAATATGGGGGTTAACTTTGGTGGCAGATAAGAAAAAAAAATTGCTATGTGCGATATATCAAATTAAAGGGCTTACTGTGAGGGTACTAGAGGGTCTCATATATATATATATATATATATAATATATACTTATATATATATATATATATATATATATATATATATATAATTTCAAAATAAACTGTTTTAAAGTTATTTAAGAAAATATACGAAAATTGACCATTCCCCTCCTTTATCTCCGAAACTAGTGACCTTAAAATTTTGAAAAAATACAGAAAATAATTCTATAGCTATAGATTACAGGAAAACCTATAAGAATTCTTATCTCTGTCTTTTTAGATCTGTCTTTAAATAACATGGTAAATCTCTCAATATTGTGCGTACAAACTTACATGAATGTGTCCATAGTTAAACGTAAAAGGATCCAACCCACATCAGGTGTTGTAATGTGGGTTGGATCCTTTTCGTGTAACTATGGACATATGTAGTTGGAATGTAAGGAAGGACATGTTTTTCAACTACAATGTTAAGTTTGGGGATAAATTCATCGCAACTACGGAGCCCTTCATTGTGCGCGGTCCGACACGCACTTGACCGGTTTATTTTTTCTCGTCTCGTCGACGTCTTCCGTCTTAGCTATTCTCAGTCTTTTTATTTTGTTGTGATTAACCCTATTACTTTCACTGGTAAATTCGCTTGTAACACATTCTGATATAGACGTTTTCAATTGCATTGTGTTAGCTTACATAATTATTGCTAAATGTACCTGATTTAGAGCCTGTACGATAGACCCGGGCTGCGTATACGATTTATATTTCGTTTCGCTGTTCGTTTCGAAAGTCGGACTACATTCTTGTTTTTATGTTACTTCACTGTTATCTTTATTATACTGTATTATGATACCTACTCCAATTACATATAGCATGCAACTAACTAGTGTTATGTTGCGAATTATTGAATTTTTACAATCACTGTATAAACCAGTGTAATCTGTATATCGTATGATCTTTACAACAATTTCTGTTTATAATCTCATGATAAGAAAAACATGTGTAAATAAATACAAACGAATGTATTTGATGGAAAAGGAGAGCTACATCATAATTAACTGATTGTATCTAAGAATTATTCATTAAGACGTCATCGAACCAGATTACTACTTACGACAATAAATCTGAAGTAGGAGCTAATCTTTGGGCGAATAAAATCAAATAGGTACTAGCGAGTTCTTGCATTATGAAGACACTTGGAGGATTAGAGGATGCCGAAACTACAAAATAAATCAATACACATGATGGAGCATCGGGTGAAGTTAGAGACCTGCCACACACGCCGAATGCAATAAATCTTCTTTATGTTTGCTTACCAAAAGTCGCCTGAAAATACAAAGCACAACAAGCGAATTCGGACGGAGCCGATCGACACGCTTGCATGCAGCGTTCGGGCGTGGTCCTCGTATATTTTTATTGCCTCACTTTGTCGGTGTAAGGGACACTTAACTTTCGCACAGCGGCAGCTTGGCATACCATTTGGTCTTGTTACAAATCTTATCAAATTCTAAAGGATCGTTTTTATTGTTTTCTTCGGAACATGCTAGTTACAAAACTAGGCGATTTGAACCTATAAGTAAATTCTGTGCCCCCGGGGACCTTCCGGCGCGACATGCTTTATTTTCAACAAGTTAAAATTAAACGATCATGAGGAACGACAAAACGATCGCCGCTTGCGAGATGCCGTGACTTAAGTAATTTATTATACCGTTTTCGTAGCATCTGCACCAGATTTTCTACTCACCAATGTATGGATGAGTCAACATCGTTGAATGATACGTTTGTTAACCGTGGTACCCCCAATAAAACCACCAGTGGTACCACGGTTACTATTCCCTAACCGTGGTTCTCCCAGTGGTACCATGGTTAGGAAAATGTAACCGTGTGGTACCACTCGGATTTAAAGTTTTGCCGGTCGCAAACTAAGCTAAGTTAGTTTAGCTTAGCTCACATAGCTGGCATAGTTTTTCATACTTGTGTGCAGAACTAAGCTGTGTAAACTAACTGAAATAATGTGAAGCTAAGTAAGTTGTGTATTCCGATCCGGAGCTAAGCGAGCTATGCTAAACCCGCCAGCTATGTGAGCTAAGCCAAAGTAACTTAGCTTAGTTGGCGGTCTGCAACCCGCTGAATTTTCAGATGGTAAGTTTAATTTACATTGTTATTGTTAAAATAATTAGAAAAGGATTTTCTTACATGGAATGCTTCTCTTGTTGCTCGTAAGTTGTTATGTAGTTGTCCCACCGATCATGACCATTAGTTTTAGTTTTAGCTTATTTTTCGGTGGACGAACAACTTATTCCCAGTTTCGCTTAATTCACTAAGCTTAGTTGTTAATTAGTTTAGCTGGCGGTGGACGATCGGGTTTATGGTTAAAGTAAAACTTGAAATCCATGCCGTGGAATCACTTGTGGTTCTACTGGGGGTATCACGGTTAACAAACGGATTGATATAGGTAATTGTTAGGCGTTTGCTAATTGTTATATTTATTAAAATGATCGTCCTTTGTTTTGCAACTCCGTGTGCCTGTTAATAGAGTTAATATTGTATGCCTTGTATCTTTAGAAGGGTTCTACTTCAATAGCCCTTTATTGGCTGTGAACTTAGTGGCCGGTTGACTGCACTCTGATTTTACGATGCGTATGAATCAGCGACAGTACATTCATTAAAACGGGATGTGGATGTGTGTAACAGGACTTTTCGTTTATTTCTCATGACTAAGGTATTGTATATCCAAGTCGCAGTTAACGATGGTCTTTTATCGCTCCCTAATGATTTTTTTCACATGAAACTTAAAACTATTCACTAATCTCGCAATGTTGTTTGTTTACGAAGCAGCTAGTGAGGACCGAACTAGTATCTACCTACATAAATGCTGGATATATTTAGATTACCAACAAAACATTTGCAGGAGAGTTGGGCAACACGAGTGTAATGGCTATAAATATAACAGCTAACTTGAATACTCAGAATCAATTAACACTAGTTTCTTTCTAGAGATAAAATAGTTCTAGTTAGGAATGCATGAAGGCTTAGCGTGACAATACGAAATTCAAAAAGAAAATGTAAGATCACATTAGAATGAATGCGCATGTGAAGTTATAGTTTTATTTAGAAACACGTTTCTAAAAAATAATATAGTCTGTTAGTTTCCCAACTAAGATACACATATTTTTTACACTCGGGGGAACCAGTAATAATAATAATATAATAATAATATTCCACAACTATCACACAACGCCGTCTAGCCTCAAGCTAAGCAGAGCTTGTGTTATGAGTACTAGACAACTGATAAACATACTTATATATGTTTAAATACATACATATATAGATAAATTACACCCAGACACAGAACAAATGATCATGCTCATCACACAAACATTTTGTCCTGGGTGGGAATCGAACCCACGACCTCCGGCATAGCAGTCAGGGCCACTAACCACTAGACCAACAGGCCAGTCCAACCAGTACATTCGAAATGCAAACAATTTTTAACAGCGCACGAGAGAAGTTATCAAAACGTGGTGTTCGTCAGCGTTCTCTTTTTCCGCCACTCTACGCAATCGGCTTTAAAGTGTCATCGGGGAAATTCATCAAATTTTTCGACCCCACGTTTCCACTACTTTACTCCGTATAACGAATTTTACCTCTGAATTATTGAAACTAAATTCTGCTTTTTTGCAAGATGTAAAACATTTTGCGTGTTTATGACTGCTTTCTTCAGCTTTATTACTCTGATGTGTAAGATGTGTTGGTGTTGCCATCCCCATTCTTTATTGAATAAGAAACAACATAAAATGTTTATCTTCATGGAATGTTCTGTGTATGTATGTATTAAGTATGTATGTTGTTCAGGTCCGATTAGATCATAATTCACTTTCCCTTCAACAGCACACTTCTCATAGCGTTAATGGCTTACCAAACGTGACTAAAATTACGCAAGATGAGACACTTTCTTGTCAATGTTTATTTTGGAGTTAGATGCACCACGACGTGAAAAGGGCAGAGGAGATAATTTTTTAACTCGCTACAAAAACGTGTAGTTTATTTTATAATCTATTTTAGTTTGAAAGCTCCCAGACTTAACCAATAAGATGATCCCAAAAGTTTTACAGCTTTGCTAGTTGAAAATGTTTTTTTACCCATTCTTTTTCTGTACAAAATCTGTTTAAATGTCCACTTACACAAATTAATTTTGTTCATTGTGTGTATATTTGTTTATTATATTTTTTTAGTTTTAACTGTAATAATTGGAACTCAAGACTTGTATATACCCATACGTTCCATACTGTAAACTGTAATTGAACCCTCTTTCTAGGAGAGATTTATTGTTCTCTCCGTGTGTTCACCATTTATTGTTTGTTTTTGTTACCCGCTTTGTCAATAGACATCTGTTTTGGTTGCTTCTTATCGTTAGTCGGTTTGGGTTTTAAATACATTTCGGTCGTCGTTTGATATCTTCCGCCTTCGTGTACAGTTGTCGTCTCTTTCATTCACAGGTCTGTAAATAATCCTGGTATATCGTTAGCTTTGTGTACATTCGTTATCATATCAGCGACAGTGACATAGGCTAGTTCGACGGCTCTGCTGTAGCGTTCGACGCGCGCGCCCCCTACTGCGTTCCCCCCCGTCCCCTACCGTCTCCCTCCGTTCTGAGTGATGCAGTCTGTATCGAGCGTTCGTGGAAACGTCACGTCGTTTCGTTAAAAAAAGCTTCACGAGTTCGAGCTTTGTAGAGATTTTTAATTATGTGTCTTCTGTTTTGTCATATTATTATTTTATTCTTCTGGGGCATCTATTAATCAGATGTTTGTGGATTTGTGTTTATAAATTCATAAGTTAAGCTTTAAGCTGAACAGTGTTTGTAAACGGATTCGGTAGTGTCCGTCATAGTTTATTTTAACTAAGTTCGTGACAGTGCTTTCCATCTACGGGATGGTTCTGATGAATTAAGATCTTGATAAATATAAAGGTTGGTATATCATTAAGTGCATTATTATAGAATTGGGAGATACTAAGAATTTGCTTTGTTAGCTGGAACAAATTCATTAAAATCGTGAGTTACTGTGCAACTTCTTCTGTACTTATCTAATAAGATAACCAATGTTTTTTTCTGATTAATTAGCTGGAATTCTTAGCAGATACGTAAGTTTATCATGCCGTTTGTGATGACATAAATATTTAATTGTCCCACGATCCTATGACGAAGGGTAAATTCGTCGTGCGCGAGTGAGACAGTGGTATATCTCCTTTAGAGAGGGGTTGCCAAGTCCATACAGTTACACGATAGAGATTTCCTTGTGAATCAGTCAGTCAGTCAGTGCAGGCAGTCAGTTTATAGAATTTGTTTCCATATGGAGTTAAAATTATAGTAACTTTTAAGTTTCTTTTCCATACTTTGTCTCAAGGTTCCTCTCAGTATTGTTTGAGTTCAGATTCTTTGTAAATTTGTAGTTATAGTAGTTATATTAATAGAGTAGTTAGTTCATCGCACAGTACGTCGGTTTCTGCTTCCTGTAGAAGTTATAACAAATGAGTAGGTATGTGTGGGACCCATAACACAAACAGGTTCCAACATGACTGCATTTGTTAACACATGCTTATCTAAGGGTACTGACACATGCTTATAAGCATGCTTACTCGAAATAAGCATGCTCATTAGTAGCAATGTTTTGACACACATGCTACTAAGTAGTAATTACTCAATAAAAGCATGGCTTCGTGCTACTAATGAGCATGTGTCCAGTGTGTCAATAGTTTCAGTCAGTTTTATCTTTAACCCTTTACCGCATTTTGGTTCATATATGAACCAAACCATATTATCTTAAATATTTTTAAGTTCCAAACTGATTTCCTTATTTTATGCATGCTGTGTCAAATTCGTCCCGTACGAGCGTCATTTTATGTATAAAACCGCCATCTATGAGCTATTTGTGCTATGCCTATAAACCTGCAACGAGTAGTAAACGTGGTCGACCATCTTCCAGCGTCATAGAACAATCCATTCAACAAAAAAAAATGAGAGGGCCCATAGCAATAATGCCATCTCAGGACGTTCGTTTGGATAAGATGGATCATTTGCCTGTCTGGTCCACTAGACAGCGTTGTAAGGTCCCTGAATGCAGTGGTAGATCTCACGTGGAGTGCCGAAAATGCAAAGTCAACCTTTGCCTCAACGATAAAAGAAATTGTTTCGAAATATTCCATACCACATAATTTTTGCGTTTATATTTATTACGTTATTTTTGTATTGATTTTTGCTCAATGTACCAAATGTGATCCAAAGTAAAAAGTGTAAAAGTTAATTTTTTGCTCAATGTACCAAATATGATCCAAAGTGGAAAAGTGTTATTTTTTCTGAAACTATTCAATAAAAAGAAAAATCTTGAAACACGTGTTCATTAATTTAATGTTTCCTACTATATATATTTTTTCTAACTAAAATAAAAAATCATGCAGTAAAGGGTTAAGTCACATTTAATTAATTATGTAACAGAAATAATGATTTTTCATAACTGGATTACCACGGTGTGGATTACTTTCACACGAGACAATACTTTCCTTTCACACATTAACTCCCAAAGAGAGCTCATTGTGCCAGTGTACAATTTCGACGTTTTGCTTTACAAAAAGTGGATACTAGCCTGCGATCACGCTTTCTACTTTAGCAAATAGATTGTTTTTTTTTTCTTACACAATTAATGCATGATGACTGGATTAACACATTGGTCATGAGAATCTGCATGAAGAATATTAAGTAAATCTGTAATACAACATCATCGTACGATGTAACCACTGATAAAATGTACTGTACGGTATATACTGTTATGTCTGTACAAGTTTTTGAGTGGATAATTATTCCGAAATTAGGAGATATCGCAAATCGCGATCCTTCCAAAAATACGTTGGTTGTGTAAAAATAATGCTCATGTTTCCCAAATTCGAATATGGTCATGGAGCCATGTAAGTAGTGTTTATTGCGACATGGATGTCCATGATGCTCACAAACATTTATTTAACGAGACGTGAACGTCCGGCGACCTAACAAGGGTCACTAGCTGTCAATTTAACACAACCAAGCCTTTGTGCACTGCTCGTAATTTTGTATCACTTAATTCATTCACATATATCATAAATAGAACATTAACATTTCCATTTGAAACGTACCACTTTTTAAAGTAATCTGGTGTTGATAATCTCTTTGATTTGTAGGTTAACAATAACATATTCAATTGACTGACGCTTGTTATTTAAACGCCTTATTGATGTGTTGAAATTGGTTAGTCGTGTCTACGAGAGTATAATTTGCTTTATTGTCTGCAACGTTCGCTTACAATCAATGTAGAGGACACTGACCCATTCGATCACTTAGTAGTCGATTTATTGTCTTGCTGACATCAGTTATCTACGCGTACGTAATGTATCTCGCAATAAAATTCATATCTGCTACTTCAAATGGTTTTTCTTCATAAAAGATCTTGTTAGTTTTTGGTCACGAGGCCGTCTTATTAAACCTTTCTGTTGATGATCCACTTAAGAGTGACTTGGATTTAAAAAGCAAATTATCTTTGAATGCTTGAGTGATGAATCATGCTCTTATTGTGATGTAACCGTCAATTGTGACGACTTCCGACGAAGACAATCTTTCACCACATTAGTGGCTCACAAATTCTGTTTAATTGTCGGGTTAGCTTCCTTTTGTTAAATCTGTCGGTTTTAAATAAATCACAATTCAAATAAATCAAATCGGCAGTAACGGACACATTTTATACCAATTCTGCTTTATACAATATAATCATTTTATTAAATACCATTTCTGCTTTGCATTGTTCGTTTACTGACCTGGAGCCGCAGTCTCAACTTAGATAGCGATCGCTTTACGACCGAACTCGGTCGCAAAGTCCTAGTGGCGTCCATAGACAGTCAAAATTGCATGACAAACACGAAAAAAATCAAATTGCTTGTCAAACAATTTTGACCGTCTAGGTAGAGTACTAGGCCATTGCGACCGAATTCGGTCGTAAAGCGATCGCTATCTATGTCGAGACTGCAGGCCCTGATAATTTCGATTTTACTTTTATCGCTATACTTTTATTTCAATTATCTAGTTGGTATATCGCTTGAAATGTTGTCTGACTTGTTGAAGGCTTACCCAACGACTTGGAGAATTTAAGCTGCGCACTAAAATGTATATATTCAGGGATTCTGATTTTGTTAACGAGATTTATTGTAAATACGAAATCATGTCATGTCGTGATGTATGTGATTGATTACATCAGTTTATTGTGTGTCACTTTTATGGTTCGATTTTATCTTTTCAATATTCTTTTTTAACGTTAACGGCTTCTGAAGGTCATGTTTTATTCATATTACCCATTCCATCTCTGGAGCATATTAGCTGTACGAGGCTTTTCTAATTACATCTAAGAATGAGCATCTTACAATCGGATCAAAGGCCGCTGACCTGTCTGCCTGGCTATTGAATCGGAGTTGGTCATTAATATTTATGGCCTGCGCACTCTTCCACCCAGCGCTTCGGGGAAGTAGACACCTGAGTGTGTTTGTCCATTACACCATCCGCCTACTGGCTTGATACGTGTTAATTACTCTCACAAGTCTTAGATCGCTTTTTCTATGTATGCAATCTTGTTCTTGTATAGTCTGGTCATTTCAAGCTAAGAAAACAAGTTAACGTAGAATGGTTTGCTTGCATTTGGCTGTGAGCTCTTTATTGTTCTGTCTAGCCAGTACGTATAACAATGTCGTACCGGGTTATATAATGCGACCGAAGTCTGACGAATGCACCTCACGACGAGATAGTGTCTGGTATCGCAGTCACCATTTCCTGCCGGTGGCTTGCATCAATTTTGTATGGAAATGGGTGGCGCTGCACCATGCAACCGAAGTATACAATCGTGTTCTAGTTTGGTCCTCTTTTAGACTTTTGATTTCAGTTTCTGTAAAGCTTGGATGGCTATACGCGACTAAAATAACACATTTTTACTTTTATAATTTACTTGTACGATCACGAATAAACAGATCATTATCATAAAATCAAGAAAACATTGACGAGCGGACGTGGGCCGACGTGTCGGTTGTTGCGAAACTTACCGAGAGCTTCTACGAATACCCACGACCCTCGTACGCCACCAGCATCACTAATCTTGACACTAATACATCCTAAGAATTACACGAATAGGCACACCCACAAGGTAATTACAGACTTTTATCCCTAAGAGCTGGTAGATTCTTAAAGAGAGTGAAAATATTCTTTGGAACTCACTCGACGGATAACTTATCCAAGAAAGTTTGTTATTAGTATGTAGATACTGCTGATATCAACTTTTCGGTTTAGGGAAAAGGTTTGGGTTTACAAATCAAGTTAAGGCTCCAATATAACTAATCTGCTGTCGTTCTACTGTGTATAAACCATTAAGAAATTGCAATCTAATAGAACCGGTCACAATAGTTCAAGCAATCAGGTGATGAAGTCGTCAAGATAAAACATGACAACATTGTCTAACGGTCTACCGTTACCATTATGGATTATATCAGAATATTCTCATCAGATAGTACTAGAGTACTATCCGATGAGAATATTCTGATATAATCCATAATGGTAACGTCTTTGAGAGATACGAATCACACTTTTATGCTGATGTCATAAAGCAATCAACAAGCATGTCGGATGAAATATGTGCGTATAAAATCATTGAGGCCTTGATAAATTCTTCGCATTGTTAAAATGAAAACAAAGTTTGATATCGCGTAAGATGGGTATAATTTCTAGTGGTTTCTTAATTAAATTATCTGCATGAACCGAAAATTGTTAAAGTAATAAACAGCCTATTTCCCCAAGATAATTCACAAAGCGGGTGAAAACAAAAAAAGCAATATGCTAAAACACTACTTTTTATGTTTTATTTGAAATGGGTTTGCTCTTGACTGTTTATTGATATTCTGAATGTTTTTGTGTTTCTATTTAGAGTAACGTTAAACAATGGTACCTACGTGTTGATGTTGATCGAAAACACGATGAAGATGATGCAAACAAACAAAGCTAGCGATAAAACAAAGTCAGAACACAAGATTGTACCTCTACAGCTAATGTTTACAATATTATTGTATTACAGAACTGTAATTACAGTAATTCAAGTCGTGACCACATTGCATGGTTCAGGAAAAGTTTTTTCCTTATGTTTGTATGAACGGAAGCGCTGTTTGTTGATAGACTGTGCACGAGAGTGGCTCAGGAGATTACTGACATTAAAACACTTGTTGATGGTAGCTTAGTGATGACTTTCGGAACTCGATATGATTATTGCACGTAATCTTCGTGCCTAAGTATGGTGTTTCGGAGGTCGGACTCATCAGCGATACTTACTGCCTGTCATTATGCGATTGTTTCAAGGATAAATTAATTCTATATTTGCTAGCTGAATATAAGTTTGGCATGCATATTTTCTATTGGATTATATTTACGTGTGGTGTGGTGTGCTCGGCGCTAGTTTCAAAATGTATCCATTTCTGTCCCTTGAGGGTTATGTTGGAATCCTACCGTCTAAAACCACAGGGTCATCCTGAGCACATAGGACTGAGTATGGATGCGCGGGAAAGTTAGCTAGAAAGCACCGGTGCCTCACCAAATCTTTGCCCTCCTAATGTCCGCTTTCCCTGGACCTACTATGGTTTAACAGGGGTGGTTGTTTCAGCATCAGTAACTTGTTTTAAAGTTCACGTTACAACACTACGCAAATATGTAAATATATCTCATTACCATTTTTGCTTAAACCTTTATAATATCTGTGGAGCTTACCGAATATGTATCAGAAACATTATCAGTGACATGTTTAACGCGCCTGGCATTTCGAAGGGATACTTAAGCATTTAAAGGTTAATCGCTTGTGGGTCATTAAAAACTGCTAATTGTCACGAATTCACGATTGGTCCGGTAAAAAGCAGATTTCGTTTTAATTAGTTGTCATCTTTAAAAGTATTTCTTGGTCTACTCTGTATTATGGCAGAAGCAGAAGTTCACTCCATCACGAAGGAAGTCACTTCATCACGAGATTATTATTGGATCTACAGCGCCACGTGAGAGCCAACTTTCTTAATATATTTCTTGGACAAAAAACTGATGCAGAAGCAATAGAGATTTGAACCTTAATGCTGAAGAGATTAAACTAACTTTCTCAATTTAATATGACGTCTTTTATTGACCTAGTCGTATGTAACTATCACCAAATTCAAACGCTTTCGCTTTTAGGGTCATCGGTTCTTTCTCCAGATCGCGTTGACCATTTGATGTCTGTTTCTCCTGTCCTGAGATGAGCGTTATGATGGCCATAAATTAGCACAAATTCTAGACTTGTGTCCAAGTCTAAACTTATACGTTTCCAAGATTTCACTGATATACACAATGAACCAATAATAAATCTGAAGAGTTTGTTTGTTTGAACGCGCTAATCTCTGGAACTAACAGGCGGATTTGAAATTATTTTTCCATTTGATAGCCCAATTCTTGAGGAAGGCTATAAGCTATTTAACATCACGCTAGGACCTTTAGGAGCTGAGCAAAACGAAAAAGCCAGAAAGAACGCTAAGCGAAATCGAAGTAAAGACAGGGGAACACACGTGGACGAAGTCGCGGGCAGAAGCTAGTAATCTCTAAAAACGGCCATAGGTTACAGCTGGTATCAGGAAAGAAATTCAATTCCGACATTCCATTTCTCCCATTACCAAATTAGCATCGGAATTCACATTTTCGCCATTAATAATACGAAAGTCAACTTTCAAGACATATCAATCGTCATAAAAGTATCGACGACGTTCACAGCAAGATTAGAGGCTGTAGCCGAGATTTCTTAATGGGCGTGTAAGCAGTACCCACTAAATTAAATCCAATTAATGCCGCAGACTTCCATTAGTTAATCTGCTCGATCATCACTGGGTAATAAAATTGTAGCTTATATGGGATTACCAAGTTATGGGTGTACGTATGCGGGTCGAGATATAGCACATAAAACATTTATTTATAGAATCGTATTGTTCGGGTAATTAAGTTTAAGCGGGTCTGTTTATGCTCTACTAAGCTTCATGTTGAAGATCCTATCAAACGATTTTTCGTTTATATTTTTGTATAATAGACCTGTTACAACATATATAAATGGAAGAGTACAACTGTGTCGCAGTATACCTTCTTGATTTTGGGCTGTATCGCAATAATTTGTAGAAATAAAATGAGAAGTTTCATATAAGTAATAAATCTTCAACAGCAGAAGGGGTTCCATGTTAGGTTGTTTGCTTTTTCAAATTAGCTATGACCCATAAAAGCGCCGTCCCCAAGGAGTAATATAATTAGCGGTGCGTGACCCAAGTGTCTAGGGATAAAAGCATTGACCTGACTATATATAGCATGTAGCATAATATCCAATTATAATTTTAATTCTATTACGATCAACGTCGTCAGCGTTAGGCTTAGCCGTTACTCGTAATAAATCACCTCTTCAATATATCAAAGCATCTAGGTACTTAATTAGGAAGATAATCAATACATACACGTGTTAAAAATCATAAACCGATAAACTATTTCCATATAATTTAGCTTTCTTGGAAATGTGTCTTATTGGAATATCGTGTTCAGATAGTGATAAATAGAATAGAATAGACGACTGATGTTGAAGAAGACTCGTCTTGCCATATATCATATTCTTGAGCAGAAGAACATCAAAGGGCTCAGTTACAACCATTTAAATTTAAACCGACCGATACAGAACGAACTACTTATTAATTGACGTTCATTGTTACGATGATTGAAATGTGAACACTCCTTTTGAACACACAAAAATAGTACAGACAAATATAGAATTTTAGGGGCACACTGATCTTGGTAGTACCTATTCCAATTTCCAAGTGAACCTGATGATACTGTTTCAACAAATATTTGTTTGGGAGTAGAATATTCTATTGCAAGCAAAGTTGTCGAGTAGTAAAACTGAAGTTGCCTCAACGGTACCTTGATAAAACACCATAAAACTCGGAATGGCAGTGCGTCTATGTTTGTGGTGCGCTGACCTCGCTCGAGTGGCCGTTAACCGAAATCGACATCATGCTCCGATCAATCCGTAACTTTTTAGTTTTACCCGACTGGATTTAAAACACCTCTGCTCTAGATAATAAACTTTGGAGGGACACGCGTCACACAAAGAGAGGTATTATCGGAAACAGTTGAGTTGCTGAAAACTCAAACAATAGTCCTTCAAAGCTATTAACGAACTTAAACAATATTTTGTTTTGTGTGTGTTGGTTTCAGTAGATATAGGTAATGAGGATATTGATAGCAATGACGGAGTTTGTTTATCTAAAGTACATAATACTGCAGTGAAAAATATTATTTATTATAGAAGCCGGCTGGTAGTAGAAAGCGATAAACAAATGTTCTATCAGCAATTTCATTGTTCTCTACAATATGTAGCGAATAAACTCATATGATCATATCATATGATATTTCTATACGTACGGTGCTTCAGCAAACCTCGTGACGATACCGCAGGTAATTTGTTTACGCATTAAAGTGCGAGCTAATTATGATGCCTAATAAATTGGGTCAGTATAACTAGGTACAGCTAACTTGCTTCAGCATAGACCTAATTAGCGTTGTTCAACAATATTTTAGCAACCACCATGCAAAATCATAAACAGTTCGAGTAAATTGCACCTTAGGAAACGACGTTTACGATTCGTGAAATCATTGAAAGCATTTTGATGAACAGTAATTGTAATGGCCGATAAATTTCAACGGATCGCAACACTATCACGAATCATACGTTTATTGAATTCATTCATGTCTTCTCAGAAAAGAAGATTGAGGATGGAAGCGAATACATATATTAGAAAGCGATCGTTCTATTAAATTCTGATTGTTAGCCTACTTAAAGGCGTAGATAAATATTCATGATATATACTTACAGAGAGAATTGGAGAAAAATTCTCTATGTTTTTTTTTTTGTATTTGTCTTAAATAGTTTTATTTATATTGCTTTTTTGTTTGTTTTATTTTTCTCTCAGTTATTTTTAATCATGGTCTGGCAGTTTGAGTAAATGCGGCCTACCCAAATGTCCTTTCTTTGGTATTGTTCGTCAAATCGTTGAGCTCCTTAAGTTCTGCGTTCAGCTGCGTGATTACTGACAAATGCGTGCACTGACTGGACAGGTCCTCTCAATCTGTGTGGTTTTTTCCTCAAAAGACCATTTCAGACACCAATCTTCATGTTCTTCACATAAACTGACCAAGATTATGTCTGGACTTTATAAGAAACTGTAACCTCTGAATTAGTTTCGGCCTTTCTTCTCGAGAGTAGTCAGATAGGAAACGCCGACCTTATCTAGTTAAAAAAAAAAAAAAAAATATTGATGTGTAAAAGTGTTTGTACAAACCTACTTACAGAAATCGTTTAAATTAAAACTATTTAAGACAAATTTTTGCACATTATGTCTCTTCTATTCTGGAGCATGGGCTTATTCCAGGCTCTTGTTATGAATGGTATTACACGAGCCTGGGGCAGACAGCATCCCAGTCCCAGCATTAAGAATGAAGATAAAAAAAAAAACAGAAATATATATATATATACGAGTATATATATATATATATTGGATCTTCTCGTTTCCAGCATGCTTAGAAATATACATACGTTCTACGAATATATTGCTGTACTTACATTGCACTGTTGAATGTCTAGACAGGACTTAATGGCTACATTTTATTTAATCCCAAAGGTAGCTGGATTACAACAACAATATATACAATTTAAAATACAATACATATTTTAGTAGCGTACCTAATTGCCGCTATTTCATGAGTCACACATTTGGCTGTAAAATAAATAGTTGACCATTTTAATCATACATTTAATTAATGCCTTCATTATAATTTTCTTTTCAGGTACGAGACATGTAAAGCCTGGTAAAAGTGGTGAGTGGTGGCCTGTTTGATATTTTTAAAACAAACTAATTTTATATGGAAGGAAAGTTTTGATATAAGCACCCTTTCTTTTACATAAGATTGTAGCAATATACACAAATGGATCAAAAGCAGCCATCTTACTCCGCCATTTTGAATTCGTTTCGTAATCGAATTCAAACAAAAAGTTTTTTTTTCTACTTCAGCGTCATGGCGTTCATTCTTTGTCCGTATTGTTCTTTATTTCCTATTATCATTACTAAAAGACGTGAAATCTGTAATTAAACGCACTTAGAATAGACCATTAGAGTAGCATTAATGATGCATACTTAGAAATTGAAGCATTATCACAAAAAGTAATTTGTCATTATGGTTTCCATTAGTTACTTGTGTAATTTGCTGGTAAGCAATTTTGTTAATTTCGTCAATGTTCTGGTAATTTTTACCAGAACTAATTAAGAACCTGCGCGCTAATATTTTTCATACTTGCATTGCATGCCATGGTTTTAATTTACTAAATATAAATGTGCCAATCTTTACGACGTTATTTTTCATAAGTCTTGAAATCTTATTGATGATGATGATTAAAACTCCTATACTCTAACAATTTAGTCAATAAATATTAGCTTTAAAGCCAACTATACTGCCGTCGTAAGGAAAAAAGACGTTTCTGACATTTTTCCGAAATAGAGTTATTTACATATATTCGGAATCAGCAAAAAAAGTCGCATCTGCCTTTGTATTTTGTGTTTTAAACAGGACAAAATATCTTGTTTTCTCTATTTCAATATTTCAGTAGGTACGTCCTTTTTCCTTACGGCGCGGCGGCGACAGAAAACGAGTATAGGAGCTCCCCCTAAGAAAATTGTAATCCAGATTATGTACCTGCTGTTATCGGGAAAGCAAAGATTAATTTTTAAAGAATACCTACTCCATGAGCTTAAACCCTCTAATACGGTATTCTTATACCAAACACCTATGTATTTTCACGGTCATTTTTATGGTCTCCATGTTGGAAAGTTATAGAATTTCATTTACATTGTTACCCTGCGTGTATCGGATCGTTGAACCATGGAAAGTATAGGTTTAAGCGGGTTTTACAACCCTGCTGAGGTTGGTTGACCGCTGCAGGATAGGAAAATCCGATAAACTTCGATATGTTTAGCCGTAGAAAGATAACTTTTAATTGAACCCTAATAAATTCATGAGTCGTCTTTTAATTAAATCGTATAGGTATAACTTTATAGTCGAAAAATAATTTGCCTTTTTAAATTGCCATTTTAAGAATTGCTGGATTTTCATTAATTAAAATAACTGTGATTCTTTTAAATACGGCGGCATTTTTAATTTTAAATTATTACAGGAATGTTCGATGAAGGTGCATGAAGCAATTTCTAATTTTAATTTTAGTGGATTAAAATGCTGCCTATAAAAAAGTACCAGTGAATGTGATTAACTGTAGATATTTTAGCTAACCTACATCGTTGGTAGTGGTTACAAGCGCAACGCTTCTGTCCTGGGTTCGATTGCCAGGCCAGGCAAGGTGTATTGGCTTTTCCTATCTGGAATTTCTCAGTGGCAGCCCAGAGTCTGGATTTGTGCCCGGTTGATAGCGATAGACTCGCCCCCTACATGGGACTTAAACATAACTGGCAAATCTTGGGTGTACTATAGGTACACCTCTACCCAATCCTTCGGGGAAACAAGTCGTGAAGATAGTTATGTTTATTTCAGCTAAATTGTAATCAATTCTCAAGTCTCCACCAAATATTTGAATTTAATTTTCCATAGTCATCGTCCACGTTTAATCACTTTCCACCCTTTTATAAAACGTTGAATTTTATCCAAACAAACGTTGCCGTGAATATTCAATGGATTGAAAAACTAATTGTTTTTACTTTTTCTGCCTGTAGGCACCCAATTACCGAATCGCTTACTGTGAATACTGTGATTTGAAAAGAACCTAAGTAATTTCCCCAGAATTTCTTAATATAGAGAACATTATTTAGTCTAATGACGCGTTTCGTTCTATGGGAACGGCGTAACAGGATGGAGTTAAATAGGGCGCGTAATAATAGCAACAATACTACTAAGCCAGTCCTTGCTTGTAATGAAACGTTGTCAAGATTGACAATGGTTCACCCTGCGGGGATCAGTTGCGATTTAATTGCAGTTATTATCCAACCGACCGACCATTAGGTCGTCAAACCAATGAGCGGTTGGCCGCGAAACGCGCCGCAGAAAGATTCTCACGTCTGCAACACTTCACCTAGCTGTCTAACAACGTGATTGAAGTAAACACGGGAATATACAGCAGTTGTGCGTCTTTTATGGCCATGGATGGCGGAACGATGATTACGTTAAAAAGACATCTTTATACATAAGTATGCAATGGCTACCTGCACATGCAGGTTATGCTTTCTTTGCAAAACAATTACCTATTCGGAAATAATCTGGATAAAAATTCAATTAGATAAATGGCAAAGTATCAATCGTTCATTGCAGTGTAACTTGGTGCTTGAGCTTAAAGTCATTAACATTACAGTATAATTATCTGCCTTTATGACCAATTTATTTCCAACTCCAACTAATTTGCAAATACCAAGTCTAAATGTTGAAATTTTCTCAAGTAGATAGTCCTCGTCCCTCGCCCCGAGACGAGGCTAGCACGAGGGCCTTGTCGAGAGAACAAAAACAGTCCGCAGAATAGTTGCAACTACTTTAAACTCCAAGTGCCATAATTCTCGAAAATCCCATCATATTTAACTATTTTTAACCGACTTCCAAAAGGAGGAGGTTCTCAATTCGTCTGTATTTTTTTTTGTTTTTTTTTTTTGTATGTTTGTTACGCGATTACTCAAAGACGGATGGACCGATTTGGAAAATTCTTTTTTTGTTTGAAAGGGTATACCTCCGAGGTGGTCCCATATAAATTTTATTAACTTTGCTTGGGGAGTTTTTGAGGTAGCTTCAATAATGCGTATATTTCCCACTTATTTTATATGGATGATGTGATGATGTTTTAATAACTTCCTATCACTGTTATTTACATGGCTATATCTACAATTATTGTGCTCAATTATGTATTCGAATTTGTGTGGGGTAGATTCCACAACTAAAAAGTGAAAAATAAAAACTTTTTAGCAAAAAATAAAACCGACTTCTAAAACAAAACACTGCAAAGTGAAAAATAACTTTAATTTCGGAAGTCGGTGGCAAAAAACGAAAATACAAAACGAAAGACACCGACTTCCGAAATTAAAGTTATTTTTCACTTTGTAGTGTTTTGTTTTAGAAGTCGGTTTTATTTTTTGCTAAAAAGTTTTTTGACAGAAAGAAACGTCTCCAAAGTAAAAGTTGAAGTGCACGGGAGTCATAACATGCTCAAAGCGAAATTGCAGTGGCTAGGTAGGCCGGTAGTAACACTAGTAAGTCTTTGTTTCAAGTTTGCTTTCAATTTATATAGAAACGGTTCGGGTCGAGTTCCGACCACCATTAGGATTCTGAAAGCCCGATGGGGCTCGTTTGGCGAAAAACGAGGCGCGTAGGGCACATCGACTGCCTTATTACTTGGTTAAGGATGGCATTTTTAGGACAGCAACACATATCATGCGTCGGACGACGGAGTAAGTTCGTGCAATTGATCAAATAATATGGAGATTGTAGTCTCGAATTGGATGAAGCCAAACTTGATGAAGATGCTCAAATGGTTCCATAGTTTGTAGTATTTTGTTCTTTCATACTCCCTGCATTCAGGTTTGTTTGCATTCCAGAACTATTGAAAACGAACCGTGCCTATGTCTTGATTCAGTGTATTGTTGAATATTTGTTTACAAGCAGGCCTGTGATGTCGTAACGGACATCATTGTGTCAGCAAGCAGTTGTGTAGGTATTGCCATGTTACATCACCGTGTTTAAACGAGAATGCAGTCGGCTGTTGAATTATTTTGTTGTTTTTTTATAGCACAAGTATAGGTAAAAAAAATATGACTAATTATGACGTCCGCTTTCCTTACGTGATGGCCTGGTATTGTCATACACCGCTGATGATGGAGTACCAAAGCTAGAAACGGAATTCAATGACGAGAAATTAGTCTAGAACAATTTTAAACTCGCTACTAGACCAATAGAAAGTTTTGCAAGAGAAATATTACGTATTTCATTTGTAATTTCATACAGCCAACGGGTTTAGTCTAGCCAGCATAAAGCAAATTTTGCTGGAACTCGGTTCCTTCGTCGGCGATGAATTTTTACTGCTACACGTGACGACGCCGAACGGAATTCCTAAACTAGTGGAATTTAGTTACTTGGTTCATTTTTGCATCCGACTGTTGTAATTGGATCTGGACGTTTACGTACGGACGAATGCATTTCAAGAACACGCGAATATGTTGGTCACGATTTTCAATGCATGTTCGTGACGATTCCTCATAATGCCGTCCGTTATCAACGATATTTCTGACTAATTTGTGTGCAGCTTCTGGACTCCATTATTAAAAACTGTTTCATTATACATGAATGCAAGGTTAATGACATATCGACTATAAAGATATTGAAATGGTCTGATAGTGGTCTGCCTTTCCCAAAATCGTTATTATAAATTAGTAGCTTTGTTTCTTCAATCACTTAGTACTTACATAGTTTTTCATATCTATTCCGGAAATTATATTCATTTCTGCTTCAGACACAGGTATTATTTAATCGATTGCTTGCAGCTTATATTAATCTTATCTTTTATTATACCTTATATTATCATTGCTAGTTGCTACCTATATCCAAATACGAATCTGTATAAGCGGTTACGGACAATTTTAGTATGAGCCAAGCTAAAAATATAATGTACAATTGAGACTCAAGTTCATGGACCTGGTAATGTATTTACTGTACCGCTCCGTCTAGCACAGAGGGCAAACACCGTCAAACACCACAAAACAAAATAATACATTTTTTCTCCCTTACCATGAACAAGATTATATCATTTCAACGGGGGTTTTTGGACCTTTACAACGAGATTAGGTTATATTAATGATTGGTACGAGTATCGATATTATTGGATACCACGGAGCCCGGTTTTGTGCTCCGTGTTGGATCCTCATCGTTGGTTCTCTAATGGATTACGGATAGTAGAAGTCCCAATGCAATGGCACAACAGAGAATCGGAGTAATGCCATTAGTAGTTCAAATATAGTCGCAACAGCAACCAAATGCGATGGAAAATGTGTAGTTGAATTGAATTTCTGGATACCGTCTCTCTGTATGTAGTCTGTACATAGTTATATCTAATTTCTCCATTTAATTTCTCCGTTCAATCTTCACGCTTGTAATATAACAACCAAATATACGTTGATGTGTGAAAGCAGCAGGGAGTAGAAGTCCCAATAACACAACAAAGAATCAGAGTAATGCCATTCCCGATTGAGCACCTATTTTTAGAGCACCTATGCATTTTGCACCAAAGATCTCGCGCATTTGAGAATAACTTTGGTATAAAATGCATAGGTGCTTAAATGGGAATACTCCAGTAGTTCGAATATCGTAGCAACAGCAACTGAATGCGGTGGCTAATGTGTAGTTGAATTTCCGGATACGTATAGTCGTATGGTCTAGGTATACATATTTGTATCTTATTTTATCGTAAACGTTGATGTGTGAAATCAACGAAGGGTGTGCGCGAAAATTAATAAATGTCATAATCATGCATAAAATGAACGCGCCCCGAGCAACTTCAAACCTTTGACAGCGTGAAACTGAAAAGTCCTCACTCCTCCCTTCAGAGTAAACTCTCCCCGCGTTTAACAGCTAGTCTGAACATTTTAATTTCCATTCGTCGGTAAAACACGTTATTATTTTTACAGTCCTTCTCAAAGATAATTGTGAGATGCTTGACGTTACAGATTCAGCTCGTTTCGCCTTTTATCCGCACCGCTTATAGAAAATAGCTTTACTTTGTTATTCTCTTTCCTTAATTATATTTTCCATTTGTCTATCTTCAAGCATAACGCGATAGAAACTTATTATTTTACCTACTGCAATATGGTGCTCTATGGAACTTACATGTTTGCCGTATACTGCAATATCCGAAGATAGCTCATAAAATGTTCCCGCATTGGTTGACTTCTCATATCGAACATTCCTCGTAAACGGATCTCAAGAATGTGCTAGGCTATAAACGGAGTCCTTCGTTATTTGCAGTGATTCCAGATGCTCCTTTGGCGGGGAAACATTGTTCAGAAGTATTGCATCCACATTTAATTTAAAACTCATGCGAGCGCTGTAAAAGGTGCGTTGGTATGTTGGGTAGAGACAATAAAATAATTTCCTCATATAGCAAAATTAAATTACAGACACTGGAAATGCTGACACCCGTTCCGCTCAGGATTTATGAATGGAAGAGCGTTGACATTGATTTATTTTTGGTTTCGTGAAAACGCGTTCTATCCAAATAAATGTAGAAAATGGTTTTGTTTTGGGAACAATGAATGCCCTTGCCACAACTCGCAAATTGTGTTTGAATTGCCGTTGTCCAAATTCATCCGATTGATAAAGCTTAGTCGAAGTACTAGGCAAGCATAGAATCAAAAAGGTATAAGTAGCATTGGAACCAGGAGCTAGGGTCGCTGGGAACTGGCGTTCCGTCGCAGAGCGGTGTAATTGAGCATATGATACGTGGCGCGCTGACCGGCTGTGTCCATTCTCTGGGAACGAACTCTGCAGGGCTGGCCTCTGTAACTCGATATATTAACGTTAAATACCTAGTTTACCACCCAGTGTTAGCAGATTATTACCGGAATTATTAGGTTTAAAATTAAATGAGCCGCATACATTGTGGAAATATTTGCCGTGAATATTCCATTTTAACTAAGGGGTATCGTATTACCCAGTAACTGGGTTGTGGAGGTCAGATAGGCAGTCGCTCCATGTAAAATACTGGTATTCAGCTGCATCCAGTTAGACTGGAACCGACCCCGACATAGTTGGTGATGATTCTATTTTAAACCAGAACAGAAACAATTGAGCTTCATCAGGTTATCAAAATAGATTTCCAAGTAAAATGGTTTTATAATGCTTGCATGACCGTGTTTATTTTTCGATCAAACATTAAGATTTATTTTAATGAATCTGAGCTAGGTAATGCTGGAGAAATTAATGTTTCTTAGAACAACAAAAGAAGAAAATATGAATAAGATCGTGAACCGGAATGTAACACGCAAATTGTCTCAGTTTATACGGATTAATGATTCCAACGAAGTACTAATTGATTGTGATGATGAATCGCGATAAACGAAGTAAGTACACTTATCAGCTGCTAAATTGATTGTATCAGACTTTGTCTTGACAGCAGCATGATAAGTGTAATTAACACTTGTTAATCAATTATTATGTATATAGGGTGACTGGTAATTAGTGATTGTACTCATGATAACAAACAACTTTTACTATGGGACCAACTTGAAATCGTGAAAAAAAATCAGCTGCTCCCCACATTTATGTTCGCATAACTCGTCAAAATGTAGGGAACAGCTGATTTTTTTTCGCGATTTTAGGTTTGCTCCCATAGTAAAAGTTGTTTGATAACATGAGTACAATCATGTGTTTAAGTATCGGCCACTAATTACCAGTCACCCAATATATTGTGTAACAATCGATTGCCAGTCTGCAGTGCTAATGAAAATGGTAACCCTGGAGTATCCTATAAAGATCTAAATAGCTATACGTGACCACATATCAGACGGGACGAGGCGTGTGGTCAATCTGCAGCTGCGCTTTGTGTCGCAAAGTACATAAAACATACACACATACCTCCAACACACTGTTTGTATAATCATACTAACCTGACCATACCAAAACACGTGCAACCGATCACGTTTTAGATCCTTCAGACTATTTCACAAACACGTGAAGCTACGGTCACGTACCAATCTCTGCTACTATAAAAATAAACACAAACCCATGAGTGGCTCTACTATCAGAATCTTAACCGTTGACAAATAAAACCTCAAGAGAAAGCCCTCAAGCCCGACCTTCGACACGGCCAATTATTTGCATAAAGAACAAACACTGTTATCGGGCCAGATACCTTATCTAAATATCACAAAGATATTCCTGCTCGGAAAGAATAACGCTAATCCCGTTTTAATGTTGTTTACAAAAGGCCGATGACACAATAAAGTATGATTTCTTTTAGTTTTCACCGCAGTAACTTTGACTTCATAAATGGAAGTGGCGATAAGAACCATAAGTTGAAAGCATAATGGCCAGTAATGTAAGCAAAGAAAAGCTCGTATCGCTACATCGATCACGGCATTACCTAACACGGAAACATGACAGAAACCCATAACAAACAAATCCCTGGAGTAATAAAGAGTTTCAGTATCTAGGAACCCACTGGATATTGCCGTTGTGAAGATTTAGAGATTAGCCACGACCACGATGCTATTGAACAGGATATTATGTAAACAATAAACATGCTTTTACATATGAGAATTTACTAAAATAATCACCCGACGTGGGTAGAAAGACACCCACGTATTACCATTGTACGGACTGCAGTGAATATTTATCTTCAAGCAAATGCTGTTTTTTATTCTCTTCGTTATCTACATGATTGTTGGTTGAATAAAATCGACCTTTTAAATGCTCTACACCCGGTGTTTTATTATCTAGTGGTGGCTTTTTACGCTTCAGATATTCTAGACGCTTCTCCGGAGAGCCTTTGAGATTCAACATCGTGGAATATCTTAGTATATTATTTACTAGTTGCTCGAAGTGAGGCTTTAGAATTTTGTGACAAGGTTTTTTTTATGTTTTAGTTATAACTGAGCAACAAATAATGTTTGTATCTTTATGAAGCACCTAAAGGCCTTTTCATTTTTCTGTATGAGGAAATTACCAGGGGATGGGTATGGATTTCTTACTTTAGAGTAGAGCAAACGTTGTTCAGGTTAGTTGCTTAGGTACGACCGAGCATAGCAAAGCAAACATTAGATTACAAAACTACTCTAGTGATCACTTGTAAGCGGTCGTAACAACTTCTTTCTTTTTTTCACTATCGAAAAATCTCGAAAACTTGTAAGTGGGACATTACACTACGCTAATGCTCCAGTGGTCTGGTATTCAATGATCAATGTTTTTGCCTATTACAATGATATTCTATAAAACAATACTTGCGTCTATGTTTACATTTTGCATAGAACAATTCTTTGGACATTCATTCTAAAGTGTCATCACATCATGATGTGAGTAACTTAAAACCATAATATTCCTTTCATTAGAAATTCAATAAGGCAAGAAATTATTAAAGAAAATACTGTAAACATTTTGCAGATGCTTGGTTGCAAAAGACCTTTAAATTCATCGGCCTCAAATTGAACTTTGCTATAAAACTTGAACGTAACACAAATAAACGCAACACAAATGAACAAAAAATAATGAAACAACTATAATTATAATGTTTTTAATTAAAGATACATACCTATCTGAGATTGTATCACTTGTTTACTATTCCAAGAAACCCTTAAGACATCCACTAATTGATAAATTAAAAGATAATTAGCAATCTACTGAATCCGATTTAGTTTATCATAGTCAATCTAAATTAAATTCCGTGTTTTTGCGACATCGTAAAATCATCGTCTATATAATCTATACATATACTTACTCATTAATTTCATTCACATCTGTTCTCGCCAAAATTACATATGTTCCATTCATACATTTTTCTAACCGATAAAATAGGCAGAACAGGCAGGCAGGCAGATTACAAAATCTGCTATTGACTTCCCCATCCATATCGCCTTTTCAATCATAATCTTTCTAAAATTTTAACGCATTCTGCCCATGATATTTAAACAAAGTTGTCAAAATGATCATTCATGACATCGTTTTTATTATTATTGTTAATCCTTAATTCCTATTCTATCGTCTGTATTACTTATTCAATACGTGTGCCATGACTAAAATTTCCCGTAGCGGTTACAGTGTGAAGTCATATGCGATTATCGTGCAACTCGTGTTCGGCCGTGGCCCCTCGGTGTAACGTTACTCACGATAAATAATCAACGGCTATATCGTCACGGTTTCTTTCAAATCTCTGTGGATATATTGTACATTTCAACTCTCATTTACGGAGGTTCGTTTTGCTTAGAAAAAATTTCAACTTCAGTTTCTTCAATAACGTCCTCTTTTAGTTCCTCAGGTTTAGCATCTCTTTTGAAAACGGTATTTTCTTGACGTAGTGTTGCTTTGAAATGATCAAAGCTTTCTTGATTTCTCCTAGTATTTATAAGATTATTTATGTTCAAGATATTTATTGGTGATGTTTTTCAGAAAGGTCAAGTGCGTAGTATTCGCAACCAGCCTGCGTTTATGACCAGATGCACATATATATGAACGTAAACGAGGCAAACGGAGTATGTAAGGATCGTAGCAGGTGGTGTTTAGTAGTTTCTGCCTACCCCCGTGGGAAGAAGGCGTGAGTTTATGTATGCATGTAGTGTAATTCGAAATTCTGAAAGTAAGTAGTCTGTTTTATCGATATGGTCTTGTTTTGTTATCTCATAGCCCTTCGTTTCTTGTATACTTTTAGAACATAATTATATTTTTTCATCAATTTCCCCCATCGGATGTTTAAATTTCGATATGACTCCGATATGATTGATTCCTCCGAAATGTTTGTCTGTTTATCTTCAACAATGATCACCATAGAGATACACAATTGAAATTTTGCCTTTTTTGCTAAATGTTTTACGTATATCGTAGCTTTATTCATTGCCATGGTTGCTTGTGAGTATCAGCAAGTAAACTTCCTTCTTACTAACTTTTATGGACGCGTTTTATACGGTGTCGTTAATTAATGGACTTCGTTTTAAGGATAACTTTATGAGCGCGTTGTAAAAATATATTAATTTCGCTACATAATTTACTCGTTATTGCGTCCTTCAGTTATTGTCAAACATTATGTACACTGAACTTTGTGTGGGTCAAAGAACCCGTCGCCAGATGTTCTGTTATTCGCCATGTAACATGTTGCAGTAATGGCATACATAATATAATCTCTAAATATTATGTTAATATCGTCGATAAAACTAGCTTTTTATCTCAAGGTCGGAATATCTAATGCAAGTTCACATCGAGTGAAAGTCGTAAACGCAACCTCCATATGTATGCGTTATAAGCTTTTTACCTTCTTTCAGATGCCAAAGGTGTGCCCAACTGGAGCATATAAAACGCTCTCAAAGGCACTCCAGGGAACAAAAATAGGGTGTTTTATGTTCAAAACTACATACAAGCGAATTATAGACGACCGTTGCTTTACAGTTACAAGTACACTTTCGGTATAAATTGTATTTACATATAGCTAAATCGCAAGGGGAGAGTGAAGTTTCGAAACATTCAGACATCGAGAATTTTGAGGGGTGGAAAGGTTCGTAGAAATTGTAGACCTTAAAGTCGGATACAATAGTGTATAATAAAATTGTATATACTTATACCCGTTAGGGTGAGTTTAACGAAATTAAACACAATGGGCAGTGGCAGTATAGATTTAGATATACGTAATTTCAATGGGATGTGGTTTTGCGCAGAAATTAAAAAAAAATAAAAATTTAAATAACACATTTAAATTTTTATTTGAGCCCGTACATTTTAATGACGTTATTTTACAGTAAAAATGTTTACGTGAAAGATCATTTCAATTACGATCTAATGAGCGAGCTACTTTTTAAATTTTTATTAGGTATATAATTTTGACTAATCAACCTAAAACCGACGACTGTTTTGTGGATTTTTGCTGTAAGAGGTTTAGAATATAGAATATTTACGAATCGTTTGGACGTCTAAAGGGTATGAAAAATTATAATGTATTCTTGTGAAAGTCGTCTATACAATAAGTGCATCACTTAAAATTTTTGAGTAAAATATATTCAACTTAGTCAAATTTTAGAGAAAATGGGCGAATCATTACTTTTGATTTCAGCTACATAGAACGTTAAAGTTCATAAAATTAAAACAAATAGTATTTTAAATGTAAAAATCACGTAAATCAGCGAAATCGGCAAAATTTCGTATACGGCCTCATAAGTTTATGTGCGTTTTGCATATAGATACTACATTTAAAATAATTAGGCATTCAGTACAGATAATACAAGCTGGTTTTTTGTATTTGACCGTTGAGGCAGGTGTCACGAAACGGATGCCAACCGGCCAGTCGCTCTTTGGGTGCGGTCGGAAGCAATAAATTCATAAAACGGCCTTTAAGCTATAGTTCTGTTAATTAAACTAGTGTATGATGTACTGTGTTATGTAAATCTGTAGGCCGAACTAGTAGAAAATTATAGAGGACTGCTTAATTACAAAATTACTTCAGTACTCAAGAGATTTTTGAATTAGCTGGCTTTTAATTAAGCTCTTCAAATAGATATTACTTTATTTATACACGTAGAGATTGAGAGTTTGTTTACGAAGCCGTGGATTTTTCCTGGAATACCCAAATTATTATGGCTCCATGTTTAGTAACTATGGTAACTTGCTAATCAATAAAGATTCGCCAGTGGTATTGCGTATGTTATAATAATAATATGTACATACTCCATTCATATTATACATATACATACTTACAAGCCACTAAATTAGAATTGGTAACAACACGGTGTTAACTTTATGAGAATTATTTTTTTAATAATAATAATAATAATTGTTTATTTATAAAAAGGTCACATTTACAATAAAAAGGTTAGCTTAACAAATAAACTAGAACACAGTTGTTTATTTGCCTGAACTAGGTTGAACCTGTGTTTCAGGCTAGAAAGTGCAGTGTATGCTATAATACGTATATAATAAATTAACAAAGAGTATAAAGTATAAAATTAAATTAAAAACTTAGGTAAATAGAAGTAAAATAGTATGTTAGTGGTTCTATTTGCAGACAACAAGTAGATCTTCTGTCTGGGCATAATCTATGGTTAGTAAATATTTAAGTATAATTTTTTTACAGCTAAAGTAATTTAATTTATAGATACTTAGTTTCCTATTTAATCTATTATACAGAAATGGGCCTAAGAATGTAAAAAATCTTTCTACAAAGACATGTTTTGAGGTCGCATTGGATAGGCATACTATATCATTCCGTCTTTTATTAGTATTGTCAGCATCGTAGGTAAGCAAGGTGTGCTGTTTTAATACTAAGTGCATAATGAAAAGCTGGCGAACCGTTAGTACGTTGCAGGATTTATAAAGCAGATCTGTAGGAAAGAAGAAGGGATGGAAGTTTGCTATCTTTAAAATTGCTCTCTGAGCTCTTTCAAGAGGAAGCAAATTAGTTTTTGGTGCGCCACCCCAAGAAGTGATACAGTATTGAATTACAGATTGACCTAGGGCCAAATAAACTTGTGTGATTAATTTTGAATCAGCTAATGTTCGCAATTTTTTAAAAACATATATTAGTTTGCGCACTCTTTTAACTAGGCTTTCAATGTGTTTTTTAAAAGAGAGGGTGTCGTCCATTATTACTCCGAGGTATTTTATGTTGCTCGTTTGGAGAATAAAAGGACAATTACACATATTGACTGTACGGTTTCCACATTGGTGGGCATATAGATGAGGGTTAGTAGTGTTAATTTGAGGTTTGCGCATGGAGAATTGAATGTATTTTGTCTTGTCAGCATTTAAAGTTAGTAAATTGCTTTGAAGCCAATTAGCCACAGTATTAAAGCCTAGTTGAGCGATTTCGAACAGTTTGCTACTGGTTTTAGCGGTAAATAATAACGCTGTGTCGTCGGCATATGATATAATTTTGCCGTCTTTAATATTCAGATTACATAAGTCGTTAATATAAATCAGGAATAGCGTGGGGCCCAGAATACTTCCCTGAGGAACACCAAAACCAGTATTTTTCTGTTCATCGCTCGTAATATTATCTATTCGAACACATTGGTACCGACCATCTAAATAGTCGGCAAATAGTTTCAGCGGCGTTCCTCTTATTCCTATGGTCTCTAATTTGTCTAGCAGAACAGAAACAGACACCGTGTCGAAGGCCTTGGCTAAATCAAGGAAGACTCCCAGGGTCTGGTTTCCTTTGCCGAGTTCTTCTGAAATATAATCAGTCAAGCTATGCACCGCATCGGCTGTCGATAGTTTGGCTCTGAAACCAAATTGCACAGGCGATAATAAGTGGTTTTTTTCTAGGTAATTAACTAGTCTATTGTTTATGATTTTCTCTAGTATTTTTGATATCGATGGTAGTAAGGATATTGGTCTATAATTATTTACTACGTCTTTACTTCCAGATTTAAAGATAGGGATTACAACTGCCTTTTTTAAGACAACTAGGGAAAATCCCTTCGGAAAGACAGATTCGAAATATATGCGTTATGGGAGGCACTAAAATATGTTTAAAGAGTTTAAGGATCTTATTGCTTATATTATCCCATCCAACTGCACAGTCATCTTTTAACCCAGAAATAATTCGGGTTATTTCATCTTCATCAGTGTCCAGCACAACAAAAGAATTCGGGTTACAGTTATTTCTTGATTATGAAAACTTTCAAGTCTTATATTTAGATGATTAACACGTTCATTATAATCAGCCTATAATGTTCCCATTGCTGGGGACAGAGGCCCTCTCAGTGAGAGGGAGTAGGCCGTAATCCACCACGCGGGCCTAGTGTGGGTTGGTAGTTGGTAGATGTCACATGTCTTTGAATTTTTTGTTTCTAGGTGGTTCTAGTTCCTTCACGATGTTTACTGATATTACTGACTGATACTAGCTAGAGAAACTACCTACCTATATGCAAACTTATACTCCTTTGAAAAGTTATGCCTCAGAATCTTAGGCCTCGTTTACGGAGACGCGGGGCGTCGCGCGTCACGTGCGGCGTGGCGTCTCGCGTCTCTCTCGCTCTCATGCAACGACATAAATGTTTGACTCTAGTGCGAGCCACGCCGCCCAACGCGACGCGCGACGCCCCGCGTCTCCGTAAACGAGGCCTTAGCTGTATAGTGCACAGCAGAGCAGACATTTGCTCGAATGTTGCCAGTACCGACATTCGAGCTGACTTCCTATTAATAACCCTGGGTATGTACACCCCTTATATTTCTACTCCACGTAAAAACCTAATACATAACTGTCGTCTACACGTAAACATTTAATTAGTCTCCACTTTTTTTAATTCACAAAGTTAACAATTTTGGGTTGTGTATGGAAGAATTAAAAAAAGTCACAAGTATTCGATTTTGATTTTGCTTTTAGTCGTAGACATAAGTAGAATTTTCACCATTTTCAATTTCGAATTAAAGTTTAATGAGATGGTCAAACTATGGAACTCTTCGTTTGATAAAGTCATCTAAGTACCTAAACCTTTGGCGATTATCCCAAATTAAGTTTAAAAGCATATTGCTGCTATTTATCTGATTATCCCATCTCCACACTTTTGCTAAACCTACAGATTTGCTATAATAATAAGTTTCTGTCTTCATCATCAGTATTCATGAAAGAACTAATCAAGATTTTTAGTGCTTCTACCATGGTACGATAAAACGCACTTCAGCTTACACCTCAGCAAAGTTTCCATAATGCAGACGGCTATTTTCTCCAGAATGAGACCATAAATTGCAGCCGACGACAAGTACTTACCTTCATGAAAGAACTATGCCCCGGCTTTCCTTAGCGCTTCAAGTATACCTAAATTAAGAAGAGGCTATTATAGTGCCGTGTAAAGTAAAATATAAAGTGCCTTCCTTTTATCATAAAGTGAAAATAAACGACAAAAGCAGCTCTAGTGAAGAAAATAATTTTAAACTCGATTAGAGTTTAAAATTATTTTTAGTGTTACTAATCGATTCTTCAATGAAAGTAGTTCCGAATCTAATTTGTATTCAGTACACCAAAATATTTTGCTCAAAAACATATGAAGTGTGTCGATTCCCGTGACACCAACATTGACTCTTGAGTTCCGACACTCCCTCATGCGGTTCGTTATAGACCCTGAAATTGCTGCCTGTACGACGAATAAAACTACCTCATATCCCCTGAATTTATTGAGTCACGTATACGCACGCCATCGCAACAGAAGTGAAGATAAATATCGCACAGAACACAGGGATACCACCTAGACTATTACCTGTTCTTATCGTAATTTTCGATTTAATGTACATTTATATACCTCCTATAACTACATGGATTGGTTCGAATTAGTTCTCATCTGCATCCATTTTCCTAATAATTATCCATGGACCGCTATTTCCCTTCATTTGCATATTACAGACGCATTCACAATTAACGCTGACGGAACGCTTAATTTTACCAACTTTGGCGAGCTTTGATCAGCTCAGTCGTCTATTAGCGTCGTTCATAAAGACTTGGGGGCGCGTCAAACTTTCGAGTCGTCTGTCAGCTCGAGGACGAGGACTAAATGTTTCACGAAGAATTAAAAGTACTTAATAATTGGTGTGTACAAAATTGCGTGAGCGTTCGTTCGGAAGTGGGCTACGCAGTCGGCGGCATGCCAGTAGGGAAGCCCTGTATATTGATCGCTCGCGCCCCACGCGTTATGACCATCGGCGACAGGAGGGCGCTCCCGGCTTCCCGTAAACACTCCGATGGGCTCAACATGTGTAATAGAAAAAATATTCCACGCAGCCAATGAACTATTTCGGGACTTCTGAGAATCACTAATCATCTCAAGAGAGTTAATAAACAACTCTTAAGAAAAATACTGTAATTGGAATTACATTCATTAATGTTACTATAATAAAGAAAATTATGTTAGAGAGCTAAGTAAGCTTACTTCGATGTAATAAAAGCTCGTCTGTAGGGCGACCGTCCGTTTGTCGACCTCCACGACCCGAACTCTAAGGTCTTTGTACCAATGGCCCTGCGCCTAATAGCCGACCCTGAGCCTGAAAGTTTATTGTCCTCCTATGAATAAAGTACCGAACGCAATTTCATACAAATTGTAGAGCGCTCGACGCCGACGTAATGCAATCAAATGACGTAAATAGCTGTACAAACCCAAAATTTGTTTCCTGGGCATATTTTGTCTGCGAAAATACGAACATATCGCTTCGAAGATAAGTCGGCAGTGAATCTGGATGGTTATTACCATTGCTAAGATGTAGTCACATTCTGTAATGTGACTATAATTGTTTATAATGTGTATTCTTCTATTGTACTGGGACCTCCGTTGTATTTAGTCTTAATCAGTCTGTTTATTTGTATTTCCGTTGTAATCTCCCTAATGGAACTGTGTTTCTTTTGAACACGAAGTATCCAAAGAAGCGGAGATTTTTCCCAGTTTGTAGTCCAGTGTTTTCAATACAAACATTGCGTCGCCGCTTGGACGCAAACATCCCGTGAGTGAAGGAAGTGGGTTAACCAAATATAATCTAATCACTTTACGATTAAGTTGCTCCGTTGTTTCAATTTACTCTACACACACGGATTGCTTCACCCTTATCGTGTTACCATCCGTTAGTCAAAAGAGTTACGGAACTACGTATATCTTTTTATTACCGGAATGGAATTCATCTTTGTTTATCCAACGGGCGTGAATGCGGGTGCATTGTGGTGTCATCCTGTCGTGTGTGCCCCGATATTACAGCTAGTGGTTCCGCGAAACTGATAAAAAAGATAAAGTGTTCGTTTAACTTAACGCCTACCTGTATCTACGAGTCGCTGTGTATCTGGACGGTCATCGGAAATTGCCCAAACCAAGAGGGTTATGGCAGAGGGGAAATATCCAAGATATTTTCTTGTAGGGGAAAGAAGATTTAGGGCGTGAGATAGAAGGCACCTCCATGTTTATTTTCGCTAGGAGCTTGTTGATATATTGGATCTTCATTGGAGCGTTTTGTCAGTGTGGGTCCAGAATTTCATTACGACTTACCCGCTCTCGAGTCAATAGAATTTATTGGCAGTTATATTAGTGTCAGTTTTTGGGGTTTGCAATAAAACTTTAATTGAAAGCGTTTTCGTTTATTGGCATTCGAACAAAACGTGGCCTTGGTACGGAAGCTCATCTATTCGCCTATTCAGTACGTAATCGCACGTTCGTCTCGGTAATCTGTTCCATTGTTTGTAGGTACATCTATTAACTGTCACAGACGATATTGTACGTTTGTGTTCGGAGTCGAAGTACACAACGGTTAACGGCACAAATCTAAACGTTACTCACATTATCGTGATTTGAGTAAACTTTGCTCAAGCGTGTGAACTTGTAATAAGTTGGTGCTATTGAACAATCAAGTGCAATTAAACCAATGCATATTTTTTAATAGTTTTAGTACAATTTTTAATAGTTCTCCCATAACAGTTTGCAAAGTTTTTCATTCTAAGCAATTCATAGCTTGAAATTCGCAGTACCTTCAAGATCATCAGTTATTGCAGTCCATTACTTATGAGAGGTAACTTCCAATCATCCTTTCCTAGATAACAACATCCGTGTGTCATCCTAACTTACCCTATATTTTTCCTCCAGTTCCAAAGAACTAATAAATCAGGACGATCTTAATACCCGCTTATTTGCACCACCCCAGTATAATCTAAAGCACGTAATATAATCTTGAATACATCGCATGATCGATGCACAAGGCATTATATATGTCTCAGTCGAGATTTCCGCCGGATAGCGTCTTGCAATACCTTCTTGGTTGTTTCATTCAAACGTGCCCCGAGTTTTAAAAGAGCTCATTAAACGTTCAAAGATTCTTACCTGTCTCTGTGCATAGGTTTACGAAATTTGCATGGCAGATTTCCATGGTAATATGGGAAGGATACAATTAAACTGTTATTAGATGTCTTCGGGATTAATGAGATTGACTCAATGTCTTGCCGCGTCCTTTTGATTATATAGTCAAAAAAAAAAAAAACTTACATTTCTGGAATACTGAAGGGGACTAAAGGCCAAGTTAAAAGACCATAGTAGATTTATGTTATTATAATTGATTAGTATCTTAGACCACACCGTAACAGCATATAAACTATCACGCCTTATAAGACTTTCACATTCAATAATTGTCATTCAAGCTTCATTGACTTGACACACGCTGATATCGACGCTTTTAGCTTCACCTAAAGGCAAAACGCGTTAGGAATACATACGTACAGAATACATACATACATATTTACCGATATCAAGAAAGACATCTGACCCCGATTGCCTCAGATATGTTAAACCATCAGCCTTATCGCGTATCGTGTTTTTCATTACGGCATATCAGAAGCTTTTGGTGCCTTGATACTCCTGATATAAAGAATATAGGGGATTTGAAATGATATTGAATAATAAGAGGTCATTACAGCTTGCCCCAGGTAGGTGCTGCAGTATATTAATTTACGAAAGAAAGTTTTAAACCTTTATGCATATTTTCGTTGGTGACTGAAAATTTCCAGAAATATTTTGATTATGAAGTCAATCTGTAAAATTCTTCAAGCAATTCCATTATCAACAAAGCAGCAATCAAACTATCAATCAAAGATCAGCAATACCAAGAAACCGCCGATCCTTCCTCTTTACATCTGTTATTATAAACGTACCATAAGGCAACATATTGTTTCCTACATAATCAAAGTCGTCTGCTTCGTGAGCTTCCTATTTCATAGTTTGTGTTTACACGCTCCGCTGAGCTGATTGTCTAGCTAGTGGAACTTACTTGAACACCACAAAATGTAAACAATGCTCTGAAATCTTCGTTAACTGCTTTCGTAGAGCGCTTGTTGAAAGGCATTACTGGCTAATTAGCAAGTTCTTGATTACTTTATTCAAGACAATCGTTTACTAGAGATTTAGAGACCCAGCATGATCTTCACCATTCTCACAATTTTGTAGTAAATTATTATCAATGGAGGGACTTAAAAGTTAATTTAAAATACCCGCTGAAAGAAATGACACCTTATTTGCAGCTCTGTAAAGTAGGAGCCAAGTTTGGTAAATAATTTAGGCCAGTTGCGACGCCGCTCGCGGACAAATTGCTCGTTTCCAGCACTTCTTTGACCTAAAAGCTTTTATGCTAGTTAAAAAGTCTCAATTAGGTACTAAGAGCGACTCACGCGAAGATTTTTCTCAAGAGACAATTTAGATGACTTCACTGCCTAAGCTTTACTGTCGTGAATCAATTATGTGTTTCGATCTTGGGTGTTTTAAATGGAATTGGAGTTTTCGCATTCAAAATTCTGGTTTGTTGCATAAACGTCACACTTTTTAGCTCGTTTCGATTGAATAACCTATCAATGAAGTAGTTACATGCAGAATTTATTAATCCACGCCATGAATTCGTGTTATGCAATGAAAATTAATGTCTGCGTATTACTTAGCGTAATAGTGGTTTTGTGTGGTAATTGTATTAGCATCTAATTGATTAACACCTGCAAGAATATATTACTCTATGTTCCAGTTCCTTTCAATATTTATTTTGTGATTTCTCCTTCGTCTCTCAATGCCGTTGTTTTCGCTCTGTTATCCTCGTGTGTCGTCTGACAGCGTTGCTTTCTGTAAAGATAGTCAGCAGTTTAATCATAACAACATTCAGTGCAGGCAAGCAACCCATTGTGTTGGCCACAGCTGTGCTTGACGACCCGACGTCCTCTAAATACAAATCATTGTCAACAGAAGAAACGCGTGAAGACTTGGTAATATACAGCTTTTAAATTTATTGAAATAGACCAACATAAAGTTTATGTTTTCGCTACCTCGTATAGTCTAAAACATTGTCCAATAAAGGTTTTCATTCACACACAGGCTTCCCAAACTTTAAGGCCTTGTTCATATAGCCGCTTTATTAGAGCACTTTTTTGTTTCTACACAATTCAAATCTTGCAAACTGTAACCCGCAATGCGTGTTATGTAAATTTCATGTTCAAGTAATGATATGGACGCTTAACAGATTGACATGCTGTTGAACACAATTTGTAACTAACGACTATTAGATCTCAAGTTACTTCCTACATTTGCGGTTTCACGCAAACCCACATAATAGCTCCGCATGTGGGATTTATCAGAAGATTTCTCAGACATGCAAACATAATTTATCGCCACCCCGAGTTTAGTTCGTATTCCGCATTATAAATTCATATAACTTACTCAATTTGGTCGCACACTTCGAATTTTTAAAACGTGTGAAAATTAATTTCAATGAGCATTCCGCCTTCGACTGAATAATTCAATGTTCATAATGCATGCCAATTTCATAAATAACTTTGAATTTGTTTTGAGAAAAACAACACCTTTTGGGTATTATTTGAGTGTAAAGACGTAATACTAATGTTTTGGAATTACCACTGAATTTCCCGCGCCAGTTCTTTGTTCAGTTAATAAACTAAAGCCAATTACACCGACGATTTTCCAGTCTCATATCTCGTGTCTCTATAGTTCCTGTATTGTCGACTTCAATAGATCGCTCGAGTTTGTGATTTATATTGGAACCTGAGCGTGCCAATTCATTCGCGATCAAACTTCGTATTTGTCTTTCGAAATTAGATAGCGGATAAAAAATATAGGTGTTTCCGTATTCGCTTTGTGGTTCAAGTTCAAGATTCCGCCCGCCTGGGTTATTGACCGGCCTCGGTACATGCGCGACGAGCCAACTAACTTTTCATGCTTTACGATTTTCCCGAACTCCCAAAGAATTGATAATCTAGCTTTGAAATTACAAATCCCTGGATTGTTATTATTATTTCCAATCTAAAATCCCGTTTTATGCATCTTCTTTCTCGATTTATTTTCTACAACAGCGTCTGTACTCCACGAATGCTTTGTTCATTCAACATTTTGGGGTATTGATTATCCTCTTATCTAAAGCGGTTGTGTTTGAACAAGGCTTCGTTAAGCCCTTTTATTGCCCTTTGAGGCTTACCTACAATCGAAGGAGAACATTGATTTGATTTTGAAACTGGTCACTTACTTCTTTGTTTGCATCCGGTCCTGTGGCTTTGTCAGGCTTTGTATTTTGTCTCTCTAGCTCTAAAAAGTTTAACAGCTTAATATTGTGTAACTGTATCAAAAGTTATTTCACTGTCATTAGATATTACCACAAAGCTTGCTTGTATCATTGTCAGTTATATCAAAACTATTTGGTAGTTGGAAACTGTTTCAAACAGTTCGGCTATGGTGGCGACTAGTCGTCGGTTTGAGGGAATAATGGTGCGTTGGTGATGTTATTGATTGGTAGCAACAGGTGGCTGGGGCGTCCCCCCCGCTTACTGCTCCGCACCATCACCTTCACTTTCTTCTCGGAGACCAAACAAAGCTTTTAAGAAATCTCCAACATTCTGCAAAAGGCATCCATTATTGACAACCACGTAATGTTGAATTATTTGTTTCCTTTGTTCTACCTTTGTCTGGAGCTATAAATCTTCATTATAAAGTTTTTCGTAAGGTATTTTATTATTATGTGTCACCTAATTACGTTTATGATAAACGACTTTAAACCCCCGTTAATAAAATTAGAGCTGCTAATTCAAAAGAAAAATGACAATTAACGTTAAGTATTTTAATAATGAAAATAAAGACACGGCTGCCCGCTAATGGAACAGTGCTTCCTAATTAAAATCTGTGAGAATTGCGTTCTCTCCGTTCCTTCTAGTGCTGTAATCGTGATGTCGAGATTGTTGTTTCTTGTATTATCTTTATTGGCGTATCAAGTCGATAGCAACGTAAGCGTGTTTATCCACCGGGGCGATCAATCTCTCCCAGTCAATTTGTTTAGTGTGTTGTGTGTAAATCGGTTCCCGTGCGCTGCGACCGCCGTAGTTGGTTGTAATTTATCGATAAGCTGTTACTGTTTACTCCACTACCCTCCCTTGTTGTGGGCAACGTGGTGATGACGCTGATAAATGGATTGTTGATTGTATTTGGGGACCATAAAATGTAGAAACTCGACCCATCGGCACCTCCATATTCCTCTATGAAGGTTACGGATAATTATGTCTGACATCAACGTTAAGTGGTTATGTGATTAGCTTTGTCATGGTTTTTACCTAAATACTTGGTTACCATTATTCTATTTTAAGTTTCCGCTTGTTTAATGGAAAAAACGAATGAATTCACTCATCCATGTCTAAGTTGGTTTTATCGCCTTGTATATTTTAATGCTATCGTCTTCCGTATCGTCTGTTTGTTAATTTTGCGCCTTCATTTATTCAGGTTTCTGGCATCTTACTTATTTATATTAGGAGCGAGAATGATTTTAATTAAAATTTGTTTCTGCCGTCCTTGGATTCTGTGTCTGTATAAGTTAACCGAGGAAGGAACAAATTGTAGACGGTTTCCCATACGTCTAAGGAAAATAACAATTTCGACAATACATAGGATCGGTATGTATGAAATGACAGGAATATAAAACACGCACCAGTGGAAATTAAAATATTTACCACAGAAGAGCATTGGAATGGTCGAGCTTAACGATAACTAGGATATTAATCTTCTATTCATTGCATTGTTGTATCACATGGGCGGATGTTATTGTGTATTCCATACGCGACGAGTGTTGACAAAACGTCGAACGTCGATGTCGAGTGCTTTCTGAATTAACTACGAATTCCGTACTTATAAGGAAAACGTTGTTATAACAACCAATCACGATTGCGAAGAGCGGATACGAAACGGTAAACTAGTTGTCAATATACTCTCATATATATAAGTTACAATCAATCTGCCTAGCCTTTTCCCAACTATGTTGGGGCGGATTCGTCTAACCAGATGCAGCTGGATACCAGTACATTACATTTTACAGTAACAAACATCCAATACATCCAACAGAAGTAACAAACATCCAAACATACAAACTTTCACATTTATAATATTAGTAGGATACTTAACCCTTTTTGCCGATTGTACAAAAAAGTAAGTTTGGCATACAAAACAAAAAAAAAATATGGGACGTAGAAGGAATATTTTTCACACACGGTCATCTGATCCCAAACTAAGCAGAGCTTGTACTATGTAAACCAGATATCTGATATACTACATACACTACTTTTTTTTTTGTAAATACATACTTGGGTGTAATTATCTATATAATAATTACACCCAGACTCGGGACAAACAGACATGTTCATGCACACAAATGTTTGTCCTGGATGGGAATCGAATCCACGACCTGCGGAAAATGATAGGTGGTATCTTAACCAACCACGCCAACTGGCCCGTCAATAAAATATTTAAAATTATATTTTGGGACGAAGTAAGCGTATTGTTTGGAACGAACCAGGAATGTTTTATGTAGGACAAAACTCAGTGGGCCGAACGAAGAATAAATCGATTTTAGACAGTCTCTGGGGATAATTTCCGACATCCGGCAAAAACTAGTTATTTATAAATTAGACTGTTCCTATACTTGAAAATAAATGTTTTGACAGGACAATTTACATTAATAAACAAAATTATGCTGGAAGCTAGACATGAAAATAATGAAACCAAAAGATATCAGACTGATCTTATGACAAAGCTTAGGACACCTACGCTTTATTACTTGATTCCAATTTCGGAGAGTAACTTTCGTGGAATATTTTTCTAGGGTCCTAGACCCGAGACATCAAAGAACTAGAGATAAAAGTGAATACTCGTTCTCTTCTTAGTTTTATTACAAAGAGCGTTTGTCTACAAAAGACACCTGAGAGAGAAATAAAGATTTTCTTGGAGCATTACATTAGTTCAAGAACAGTTGCTCAATAGGTAAGAAAAAGTGGATAGTCACTTGAATAATTATAACAATTTACAATACAAAATACAAATACAATTTAATTAGAACAAAGAGCATTACAAGCAAAAGGTTTTCAAAGAACTCTTAAATCTATACAATATACAAATAAATAAAAAGTGTCTGTTTGTAATGTCAAAATAACAGCTTTTTAGTAAATGCTAATAAAAGTATATACGGTACATATAACAAAAATACATTTTTTTAAATTCTAGTCTGTCGGTCTGTCTGTCTGTTTGTTCCGGCTAATCTCCGAAACGGTTGAACCGATTTTGACGGGACTTTCACTGGTACTAACTAATTTATCTTGGGCTACTTTTATTTTAGAAAAAGAATTAGGGGAATTAGGGTAAATTAAAACCCATGAAATTGTGAATAGCGCGGACGGGCGATACAACGCGGTGGGTCGAGGGACGAGGGAGTTTTATTAAAATGTGGCTGTTATTTTAGTATATTGTATATCTTACGACTACCACGCGAACGAAGTCGCGGGGCACAGCTAGTATAATTATATAATAACAACGAAATAATATGTAAACTTTATAATCACTATATGACTGGCTCCTTGGTCTAGTGGTCGCAGGCCAGTGGTGGCAGTTCTATCTGCAGTGGCGCTTGAGGCATGAGGTCCAGGGTCCGATTTCCAGGTCGGGCATGGTGTTATTGCGTTTTCCAATCTGGAATTACTCAGTAGTAGCCTGGAGTCTGGATTTGTGCCAGGTTGATGGTAATAGGCTCGCACTCCATTACATGGGACTGGCGAAAAGTGGGTGTACTGTAGGTACACCTCTGCCTAATCCTTCGGAGAAACGAGGCGTGATGTTATGTTATATTCAAAATATTGTATCGTAAAACTGAACAGAATCTCTTTAGAGGATTGCAAATAGGGAGCAATGAAAACAAGAAGTTGTAACTCCGCTATTCTTCTCCCATCCAAACATTTTGTTCTGTGTTTAAAACTTACTCACGTTAATTGAAAATGTTTTCTAAAGTTTACAGAATACACACTTATAAAAACTGATAGCTACTAACTGAAAAATAATTAACTTATCAGACTCTAGAAAGCTGGTGGAAATTAAAACAGTATCTCACCTCTGTTAGTAACAGAGAAGTATTAAATTAGCGGTTTCGGAATCAATTAACATCAGGTTTTGCCGTTATTCGGTCAGTAGAGAACGATTTCGAGGTCGCAATTAAAGACATCATTTGCCCATCGCGTGTGTATTTAAAAGAAGAAAAAGTTCTTCGTGTACATGTAGTTTCATGCTTCTTCTCCACAGGAACCTACTAGGTATTCTTTGGATGAGCAACTTGCTACATCTTTCTGACTGACCGACTCCTTAAGAATTCAATTGTCAGTAAATTGAAATAAATGCTTGGCTTTAAGTTTATTTGCTCTTGTCCCTTGGCGTTTAATAGCGTAAAACTAAGGCTTTTCTGTCATCGCCCATATCCATTTCCAAATTATTGTAAAGTACAACGTCAAGTATATTTGCGGGAGGTCCTTTCTTCATTATTTTATAGTGCCAAAAACGTCATCTGCCTGTAGACTTTCATGTGGACATATGGTTACTTCGTCAGGTGGCAACTGTCCATTTCACCCTTCAATAAAAAACCGGAACTCTTAGACAGGTGTATCGAAGCACACATGTCTTCGTTATTTCTTAGGTACTTACAAGTTTTTTTGTCGTCTATAACCGCCTGTGATACCCAATCATAAGGCTGAGTATGACCGAATTAGCTTCCATGTAGTAAGCGTTGAGTCCAGAGATACGAGTCATCGTTGCTGTTACCTATTACCAATATCCAGAGTGGGTATTATTTTTACACTTTTTATGGATTAAATAATCCACCTAAACTTTTCCTACTTGGGATGGGATACTGGTCAGATAGGCAGTCGCTCCATGTAAAATACTACCAGGTGCATCCGGTTAGACTGGAAGCCGACCCCAACATAGTTGGGAAAAGGCTAAGCAGATTCCTTGGAGGGGACACATGTCAAATTTCTAAGAAAATGAACGCGAATTCAAATATTTTATTAGCGGGGACTCCCAACCTTTCCTCTACAATTCTGGGCTATACCGGTATTCAAGTAATACCATTTGTCAACTTATCGGGCTTCTGGCTCCTCGTAACAATCGTTATAGACATAACAGTCTCGATTTGCCATATAGTTAGTCTAAATTGCGGACATCAAAAGTTATAGCTAACACCAAAACCTTATCTTTCAACCAACTTTCCCCTACTAGTCCAGATAAGTGTTTGGCACTATAAATCACTGTTGTTATCATCGGCAAACAGCGATCGCGTCGATACATCACCTGTTATCATGAGCTTCATGCCGTGGGAACACCGTTCAACCGGTCCAACTAAGCCAGAGATTACTATCGATAAAAGCTTGATAGAACTGCAATGTAATTAAGTAATGTAGCCTTTACTACGAATCATGAAACGTTTAAGCGTGTTTGCTGTCATGCAACAAAACCTCATAATGTGAACAAAATTAATGAGAAATTATTCGATTTCTAAGCAGTAGGTGTTTCTGTGCTATTCTAATCCAAATAAGAAGTACAAAAGTGTTCTGACACTTTGACTTCCGACAAAGCAAAACTACTAGGATTGTTTATTTTTTTTATTTTTTATTTATAGGGCTTTCTCGCTTAGCGACCACATCGCCCAGTGCAGAAAAATACAAAATTGTTGATTACGTTCCAACTTATAACTAACTCGTACAATTGTTTAGCCTTATCGGACACTGGAAAAACAAGGATTGTATTGCAAAAGCCAATGTTATACCTTTTATATCGTCCGAAAACATTAATACATTTTCATTACGGACACAATCCATCAGAATATGACAGACATCATCCACCACTCCACAGTCATCACAATTTGGAGACAAAGCTTTTCTCATTAATTAATAAAACTTATTTTATGGAATATGTCCGAAACGAAGTCCTAAGGCTATAGTAATATTGTTTATAATAACCAACCTAATAGCTTATACTGGATCAATTAAATATTTTCCTAACTAATTTATGTCAAGCAGAACTACTGAGGTACCTAGATTTTTGGAACGAAGTTCTTTAAGGCGAAAGCTCCAGGTAGCCCGCGAAATTAAAATTTTCTTACTTTTTTGCAATTTGCAGGTCAGTATCAAGTTGTTTGTTGATCTGAATATGATTCGCGACCGTAACAAATCTGTATTTATAAAATAATAATCATTAAAATCATCAACACAACTCTCTAAATTTATATAACCCTAATGAATGACTATTTCATGAATTCTGGACATTTAGGATTACTTATTACTAACTTAAAGAGTTGTACGAGTATTACTGATTCTAATGATTATTATTTTGTAAATACACATCGTCGCCTAAGTTCTAACACCGCGGAAGTCAAATTTTTAACAAAATACGTTTCGTATCCTGAGCGACGATATATGTTACGGTCACGAATCATACTTTAATCAACATACAACCTAATACGACCGACTTGCAAATTGCTAAAAAAGTAAGAAAATTTGAATTTCGCGGGTTACCTGAGGCTTCCCGCGGCTTGTGGTCGGAGTAAACTGGCAGAAATTGTGACGTAACGAAAAAGCGATAAGCCGTCAGTGTCAAGTGCCAAAAGTTTTTAAAAACTTTTGACACTTGAAACTTGAGACCATACTAGATGGCTCTGTAATTATATATTAATACATAATATACAGCGAAAGGCACTTTGTTCCAACCGGCACCCTAATTGCGTAACACGCTATCTATCGGAATCTGAATCATTTTGTAGCAAATTGCTAATCTATTGCTTCACATTTTCGAAAAATTTGTCGGCTCGACAACATAAATAACGCAATAAATGTTTTTGATCTGTCAAAAATGAAACCGATTCCGATTGATAGGGTGTTACGTAATTGTCCCGCTGGTGTCCTTACGACACCTCCCGACATTTTTTAATGAATGATAGTTGTCAAACTAGATACGCACCCGAAAACATATAAGGTTTTGTTGACAGCAAACCATCAAGGACGTACCTAATAATATCATAGAAAACAATTTAATATACGTAGTCTGGTCATAAGTTTGGTAACATATGGAAAGTCAAATAACTGACACAATGAGTTACGCACTACAACCATTATACATCAAATGAAAGGGTATAAAATACAGATTTACACCATATTAAAATTATTTGAAATGGCCTCCTCTTGCTTCGATACAAGCCTTCAATCTGCAAGGCCAGTCATCAATCGAAGCACGCACGACATTCCTGTCAATATCGGCGACTGCTTTAAAGCATCCCTTATTAATCAGGGATGCTTTATGTGACTCCAAGTTGCAACGGGGTTTAGCGCAGACCTTCTCCTCCAATGCTGCCATATTTTGTAATCCAAGGGATTCAAGTCTGGACTAGATGAGAGCTCAATCCTCATGCCTGATAAAGTCGATTACACGGGTCGGGAGCCAATTTAGTTACTTTTCGCCTTATGAGCCGGCGCAGAATCCTGCTGGAATACCCAGTGCTTGTTTTCGAACATTGTTTATGAAAGAGGTTCCACAATGTTTGTTAGGATTGTGTTTTGATATACAAGGGCACTGGTTTGCACTGCTTTTTCACAAAAAAAAAACACTTCCGTTGGACTCAAATAGGACACTACCTACTCAAATAGGACACCCCAAGCCAAACCATAATTGACGAAGGGTGATAACCACGCTGAACACGTGGAACAAGGAAATTTCAGAAACTCTTTGTTTTTATTTTCTTTAAATATTCAAATTTCGAATGCCCATAATATTTTCCTCGACTTGCATTCTAAATTCGAAATTTTACCTATGTGACAGAACTTATGGCCCAATCTGTAATACCTACCTACCTAAAATAGCTTATTTTCCTCGTAGGTACATAATCGTGAAATGTTTGCGGTTATATATAAATTTTTCAGAACCGTTGGCCTCAGGGCTGCTGAATGTTTGTGACCGCTAGAATTAACAATGATATCATCCTGTAAACGCCCACCATGCCTCAGATTACCTAGCTTAATATTACCGACTGGCTGAGCACGAGTTTCCTAATAACATAGTTACCCGTAGATCTAAATAATATTGGCCACTACTGCTGGTGTCACAGCTGTTACATACATATTAGTGAACTGTAGGTCTGTAATGCTTTATGTATTTCTTTGCTCACAAGTTAATACGATGTAGGTCATGCCAAGTTAATAATATAGCTGAAGATATCGGAAGTCGGAGCAGACCGAGAGAAGTCGGAGCCCCAGAACTGGGGAGACCGCCGAAATCGCAGAACATATACTCGGTTTTGGTTCTGCTGATTTTCAAGCCGACACTCCAGTTTCCGTTGCTATTTTTCCAATCTGCTCTGGATCTCAGGTTCATCTTCACCAACAAAAACGTTGTCGTCGGCAAATAGCGTGCACCAGGGTGCCTCTTCCGGTACATCTGACGTCAGAGGATCCATAATTAACAGGAATATGTAAGGACATAAAGCCGACCCCTGGTGCAAGCCTACCGTCACACTGAACTCGTCGGTGTTGCCAGCAGCCGACCGGACGTAGGTACAAGATTGACAGTACATACAACTCTACATACTTCCCGGGCAAACCTTTCTCTTTCAAGGCCCACCACAACACATCCCGGGGCACCTATCATACGCTTTCTCCAGATTAATGAACACCATGTGCAAGTTCTTGTGTGCACGTCTGTACATCTCGCACAATTGGTGGAGTGTAAAAGTGGCGTCCACTGTTCCTCGACCTGGCATAAACCAAAACCTTTCTTCGCCTTCTATCATCCATATTTTATTTTGCTGCTTTGTGAGCACGTCGTACAAATAAAGCCACGTTTCATCGCTCGTGTCCGACCGACCTGTGAAGACAACCGCCATTTTGGTTCAACTTACGTGCCGAGATCTGTACTGACCTGTAAATTGCAAAAAACGTAAGCCTTTTAAATTGCAGTAAACGTAAGAGCTTTCGCCTTAACATGTAAATATTGCTGACTATCCTCGTGACCCTTTTGCCGTTGGGGCACCCTCGACTGTCTCTAACAACACCCATGGGCCACTAAGGGCGACGCCGATCCTATTCTGTGTCTCGTCTCGACTACCAAAAGGACCGGAAATACTAGTGGATATCCTGATCCTGACTAAGCCCGAGTCTCGATTATAGTTGTTAACAATTAATGTTATAACGAAGTCATTACAAGCTAAATTAGACTAAATATAACGCTTGGCTTCGAAAATGTCTTATTACCTACAGAAAATTGAGATGTATGTTACTCAATCACACTTTTGGATGAAAAGCATACAGAGGGCCTAGAGAAATGGCTTTCCATCGGTGCGATTCTATTTCTACAATCGCTATAGCTTCAAAGTGACATTGACATGATCATGTGACATTTTGATAGCTTATGTCAACATTGTCAACCCCATATATTTTTGGCTTTGGCGAATTTGTCTAGGCCCTCAGGTTCTTTAGAATTCAAGTGAAACCGTGGGCAACGGCTAGTAAAGCAAATATTAACGAAGCTACGTTCATAAAATATTTTGATATAAGTAATAATAAAAGCAAACAATTTCCAATAATGAATGTAGGATACATACATACCTACCTACCTACCTATGTCAGCGTTATTCCAGTTATTCGTATATTCAATAAGGATGCGGAATGTTATCGCCAGGTTTCAATAGCTACAGTTCAAATCTCAATAACAAAGGATTTTGTTTGCTCTTTTTTTATTTGTTTTTCCTTATTTATTTATTTGATAATTTGATAGATTATATACATTAGGTATATTTTTGGATTCGTAAACAAGCTGTAACAATTTTTATTTATATTTACAATACACTGCCAATACGATACTCCAATGTTCCATCCCTGTTAGATGGATGTGGTAGTACAAATTATGTAGAAATTATTAGATACTTACAGAATATTTTCTAACATTATCCCTTTACTTCCACAAAACAGTCAAAAATAACACAAACTGCATAAGGGGTAAGCGTCAGGGTAGCCCGCGTAATTCAAATTTCCTTACGGTTTTTGCAATTTGCAAGTCAATAATAAGTTGTATGATAAATAAAGTATGATTCGCGGTCGTAACAAATTTACAGAATTATAATCATTAGAATCGGCAATACCTACAACTCCTTAAGTTATTATAATCCTCAAATGTCTAGATTTCATGTAATAGTTATATAGAATAGATTACCTGATTTACTATTCTATAAAAATCTCACCGTGAAAACTTAGGTAAGGTGAGCGTGGAGTGATATGTCAATAGTGTCAATCCCTAGCATCAGGTGGAATGACAGCTCTCTTCAAGCTCACATCAAATAAGTTTTCACGGTGAGATTTTTACAGAATAGACCGGCTGGTCTTAAAGAGATGTATTAATCACTTTAACGATTATAATTACGTAAATACATACTTGTTACGACCGCGAATTACATTTTGATCAACGTACAAACTAATACTGACTTGTAAATTGCAAGAAACGTAAGAAAATTTGAATTTCGCGGGCTACCCTGACGCTTTCGCCTTAAGTTGAAGTTGAAATGCGCATTTAATTAATATTCCCGTCTGAATTCCCTAAAGCTTCCATATTCCATATCGTTATTAAACTACGTCTGTGCTATACAAGTTATCGCTCCACCGTTTATCAAACGCAGGGTAACAGCCCAAGTTCATTAGCACTGGCTGATAACGTGACGTGGCCGTTTTAACCAAAAGCGATGAAATACAAAACTCTTACTTTTCTATTAAAAATCCAACGTCTGTCTTTCAAAATGAGCAATGGTTTTATTTGTTTTTATACTAGTCTTTAAGGCGACGATAACCGAATAATGATTTTAAACTGAAGATTACGTCTAAACGAGTAGTATTCATATTTTGGGAAAAATATACGGTAAATTGAAGCATTTTCTTAATAACTCAATCTGGAAATATTTTAGATTAATTTTACATTACATAGTGTTATTTTAATTTGTAAAGTTATGTCTAACGCGGATACAAACCTGAGAATCACGCAAAAACTATAAGCGTACTAAGCGTATTTTTATGAAACCTTCATCATTTTAAAGATTATTTATTTATTTATCTTTTAGTATACGCTTTTTATTATAATACCTTTTGTTTTATATAAAATAAATTAATAATGCGTCTAATTTGGGACACCGCTCCTTTATGGGCGAGTGCTATTACTGGCTGGATGTATGTACGACGCGTTGCGTGACTTCGGCACAACACGCAAGCTAACCGCTCATGGCCATTGGCATATATCTGCGTCTTAACTACACATTTTCGTTTGGTTGGCACACACTCGAGTTTTGATGATTGTGTCAGGTATATCATATTTTGATTAAAGAGTGTCCGTAGTTTCTTGCCCGTTCTTCTCCATAGCATATCTTCCTACGCTTTGAAATAGGCCACTAGCTTCATATTTCTGATTGACTGACCCGTTGACAATTCAAAAATGTCTTTAATTGAAATAAATACTTGAGTTTGAATACTAGGTACAGACGCCAGCACATCAAGCTACTACAATCTGTCAAATTTCTTTAATAGATTTTCAACTTTATCGCTAAAGCATTATGTTCAAGGTCGATTGGGAAAATTTGACAGTTTCGGGTAGCTTGATGTGCTGGCGTCTGTATATAGCTATAATATACTGATTGAAATACTGTATTGATTCGGGGGAATATAATACTATTTTCTCCCGAATCAATCTTGGTACATTAATTCATTATCAAGCAGTTTGATCAAGGGATGTCATGAAACCAAAAGTTTGGCAAATTTTAATTACCATATAAAATAAATCGCATGATTCCAGATTGATCGTGCTGTTGCCATACTGCCGTCGACTAGTGGTCAAAATCCAGTTGAAACGGTATACCATCCAATTTCTAAACAACCATCAATAGTAAGTAATTTTCCCAATCACTTTTGAACTTAATGCTTTACATTAAGTTCAAAACTGATTGGGAAAATTTGACAGATTCGGGTAGCTTGTCGCCATAGGGAAAATGTTCATGTACACAATACTTGTTTCCCAAAAGTAAACACTAGCAAATTTTCTTGCTTGATTATGTTATTTTATACATAACCAGAACAAATATTAATCGGCGTGTAAACTTTTCGCGAAATAGAAATATCTACTCCAAAGTTTAATTCATTATAACGTTAAGTGCACTTAATTAACTAACAAATATTTTATATCCAGTATTAACATCTAATAAATGACGTTTGAAAATGGATATGTAGCTCACAACTATACTCAACACAATGGCTATCAAAGAGAGATATAGGTACTATTGTGTGCTTTAGCCTGGGTGAAATAAAAATAATTTTCTTTCTTTAGTCACCCACCGGTCCCGTCACGCACTATTTTAGTGACGACCCTTCGCGGTTCATTCAGCCTGATGACTGTCCGTTGTCTCCTATAAACCAATAGCATTACATACTCTGAAAATGGATGTTGACGTGTGTGACAACTCAAAAGACCATTTCAGACACCGATCTACATGAACAGACCAAGATTATGTCTAGACTTTACTCGTAAAAGAGACTGTGACTTCTGTGTTTGTTTCAGCCTTTCTTCAGAGTAGTTAGATAGGAAACGCCGCTCTCACCTAGTTAAAAACAAAAATAAAAGTGATTGACGTGTAAAAGTGTTTGTACAAACCTTTATTTATTTCACTATTACAGAATGTATGGATGTAATTTCTGGATATATGTTTATTGACTATTTGATTAATACTCTGACTGAAGGAAAACATAATTGGGTTAAATTTCCTCGATAGAATTTAATTCCGAAAAGACTTCTACTTTTTATATATTTTTCTGTAATTCTAAAATCCCATTGCATTCAAAATGTGCGTCTCGTATTAGGTAATTGAAAACTTTGGCTGAAAATATTTTTGATAGATAACAATTTTTAAACAATTTTATGTTTAAACAATTTTTATTTGGTTTGGCGCTTTTATTTTGGTTCCAGCGCATTGTTGCGCTCTCTTTTTTTTCGCATGTGGAAGAAATTGACTCTGTCACTTTCTTATTTTCGCGCAGTCAGCTTTTTACATATTACCTTAAGTACATTGCTATATGAGACAACCGTCTCTTCCATCTCCTCTGCGTTCGGGGAATACAGACGTGATGACGATGACGTTTACCTAACAGATGAAGAGGATTTACTTAAATGAGGACCAAGTCGAAAGCTTGAAACAGGTGACCCGTATTCTAAAATATTGTGTACGTCTCACTAAAGTCATGAAAATTACAATAATATTATGTACAGTAATATAATAAAACAAATAAACCAAAATACTCGTTCCCATCAACTGGAGCGTTGTTTTTATTGTTATCAGTATTGATAACAATGTTAATGTAACCTACTTCGTGATGATGATAGTCACATAAGCTTTATTATAAACAGTTGTACGAGCTCTATTACGAAATATACGCAGTTAGTTTTATGTAGTCAGAAATTTCGACTAGATCATAAAATCAAAAGCGAATATCCTGAAAATGGTCGTTATGGTAATTATTTGGAAAGGGTTACAAGTCAATGGACAAGGGTTTGATGAATAAAAAGGTCGACGCGTAAACAAAGAACGTGTAACAACGAAAGCGAAATTCTTCAATAGATTCTAAACAACGGATCACAACTGCACAATCGAAACAAATACGCACACTTTTACACACACACACACACACACACACACACACACACACACACACACACACATATACACGCTACATACCATACCACACCTGAAATGACCTCTCTATCTCCACTCTGGAAATCTTTACTCCGAGCTCCAAGACTAAGTCTAACAGACAGTCTTTGTTTGGGGCTCACTGGCAATAATTTGTAGCGTCCTTGTAACCTAGCTGTAGGTAATATTTAACCTGGACAATTAACATTTTTTTCTTACATCTCCTGGACTTTGCAGTTATCCCTTACTGGTATACTTATTTGGTTCTTCTCTGCGAAACGTTTAATAATCGCTATTCTCCTGAACACACCCATAATAGACGCCATGTTTCTATGTCGCTAACGTTATTTTCTTTTTATTTCAGGAGCGGCTTGGCGCGGCGTAACCGGCGGGCCGCGCCATGGGTAACAAGTGCTGCAGCCGCCGCCATGACCCAGATAGGCCTTTGGGTGAGTTTAGTGAGTTATACGACAATACTAAACATATTTGCTTCTTATTTTAATAGCGGGAGGGCTTTGGTTCACGTGCTAAATGGCTTTGTTCTACTATCTGGGACTTCGATCTGAAACACACGGCCACTGAAGCTCGCTTTTTCATCATTAGGGTTCCGTACCTCAAAAGGAAAAACGGAACCCTTATAGGATCACTCGTGTGTCTGTCCGTCTGTCACAGCCAATTTGCTGCGAATCTAATGGACCGATTAAGTTGAAAGGTACACTTATGAATTTCTGTGACCCAAACATGGACGTGTAACGTAAATAAATGAATCTTAAATATGGGCGTCAATTTCGGGAGGCAAATAAGAAAAGAAAAATGCAAACTGTAGCGTGTGACATATCAAATAAAAGGGCTTACTGTGAGGATCTCAAATATATATATATACAGTATGTTAACCAACAGAGGGCGTTCCCGTTAACCCGCAATAGTATAGCATCCATACATGCTAAAAAAAATATTACCATTCGAAAACAAAATGGTTTTTATTTTTTTTTAGGTAAATAAAAAAAAACATAAATTCATGTACCTACCTATCTAAGCCACGTTTCAATAACATTAAAATTAAAATACATAGTATTAGACAGTTAGGCTAGGATTTAAATGATAATGACGTCATTAAACGTTAGCAAGTGAATTTTTTACTTTATGCAGTTGCACGGGAACGCCTTGACCATACCCCCCCTTATCTCCGAAACTACTTAGCCTAAAATAAAATAAAAATATAGAAAATAGTTTTATACCTGGTAATAGTTCTAAACATGGTGAATCTCTTAATATTATGCTTAAACTTAAATTTGCAGTTGTAATGTATGAGAGAACATGTTTTACAACTACAATGTTAAGTTTGTTCTTGGTATAACCAACCAACCATGCAACTCCAACACGGAACCCTTCATTGTGCGTAGTCCGATACGCACTTGACACGGTTTTTTATTCTCAGATTCATCGTTTATGCACAGATTCCCTAATACTTACCTATCGTACTTACCTCTTTATTAGTCTCTTCAATCCGTCTCTCCTATCCTCTATCCCCCAATTGCTAAGAGTAGGTCTTCTCCAACGCATGCCATCCTTCTAATTCTTGAGCCAGCCAAATTCTGGGCTGACTATTTACATAGATTGCCATCGACACGCTACGAAGAAACATTGAACCTTCCGCAACACTCAGTAAAAACACAATAGACCAATTTTGTTTTTATTTCATGCATATCACATTACTTAGGAAAGACTGGTTTAGGACTTTTCAATTGGATTTATCGCAATATTGATTGTAGGTGTAAGTACGCAGGAGGTCCTGCGTTAGGTTAGTATTAGGTAATACCTAATAGAAATTGGGGAAACGTTCAGCTAAGTTTCGGGTTTAAACTACTATGACTAATTTAACTTGAAACTTATTGTAGACAGTATTCTGGGATTGCTTACTTGTTGATGAGTACGGTGATGAATATTGAATGATTTTAAACTAAGTTCTCCGGTCAACAGATCTCCATAAATTATTTATTAGATCTCGGAACCCTTTCAGCTATTCAACACTAAGAGGATATTGACTATATAAAATAGATATAACAAATTAAGTGCGTTTATTCCGCGCGGGCTGGCAACGTCGCATTTCCACAGTTTTACTTACATTTAAACAAAATTACATTTTTTCTTAATACACTCAATAAATCGTTGGTATTTATGAGTATGTCGTAGTAATCGTTAGTATTCATAAACAATGACAATATTCTACAATGTAGAGTATTCTGATTTTTTATGATGAAATACCAATATAACTGTAAAAAAAATAGCATACATACTTATTGGGTGTAGAAAAAATGTAAATTTATTTAAATGTATTAAAATAATCACGAAAAACCTGTATAAATGCGACGCCTGCCAGCTCGCACGGAAGAAGCCTCTTAAATCTTAGTCAATCTCTTATAGACGTCTATTTTATCTTTAGATTGGCTAACCAAAATGCCACCATTACCAAATCTGACCACAAAATACATATTAAAAACCATTTTCATCAAGTACTCGAAATAACCAACTCTTAGACCAGTGTATTTTTATTAGTACGGTACATTTATTTATTTATTCTGTGCTATGAGCAACAAAAGTGGATTCCTGCTAAACAGCCGAATGGAAAATATTTCCTTGAAAAGAACAATGGTGCTAGATTTTTTCGCACGATGTTAAAAACCGACCATTAGATGTAATTCGCGTTCATTCGTTACTATTCTCCTTAGCCGCCATTTTGAGGCCATGCATTGTTTGGAAACAACATTAATTGCACCTCAATGGTCATATGAATCAAACGCCAATTACTGATTCGATGTTAATAATTAATTGTACTCTGAAATGTCAAGGGTGTTTTAAACACCCAGAAATTAATCTGCAATAACACTTAAGAAATGTGTTGAGCCATTTAATACACGTGTTGGTAAATTCAATTGTTGAGAACATAATTATGGTTGCCTAAAAGTTTTGCTTAAACAGACCTTCGCTAGATTTAGCTGGTGTGAATAGATTCCCCTTCCTTTTACTTCAAAGAGTTGAAGAAACACATAAAACGTGTCAGCTGTTTGCGAGACTCGTAAAAGTCAGAGGAGGGCTGAGAATTATTTATTTCTTAGTCAATATTTCAACTAAAAGAAGTGTAAAGTTTCGTACTAAATAAATCCTATTATGACAGGTCTTTGAATATACTTTAAATTAATAAGTAACAGCATTGGTCCGGGTGGGATCTGTGGTAAATAATTGATTCCTTTTTGGGTGAGGTTGATTCAAGATAATTATGTTCGCTTCCTGTAAGGGTTGTGGGCGTTGTGGCCATACGAAGGTTTACTTTAAGAATTTGCGTATGCAAAAAGACATTAGGTGGCGTCTGCACGGGGCATTGAATCGCAAAAATCTCCCACTTAGCTTGGTGCATCACCATTACCCTATAGCAGTCCACTACCAGACGTAAGTTTCTCCAATAGCCATTCAACTTGAACCTCGGATACTCACATCCCACCTTACGAACATCGTCATTCCACCTGGCCTGAGAATCCTACCTTATGTTTGTCAATTCACTCTTCATTCAAGAACACGTTTGCCCCCAACAGTTGTTACATCTTATTTTATGTACCTACAATCTATGGACGTAAATGTAACTTTGATTTAACAACGATCATCAGATATGAATTTTTATTATCACTTCAGTTTGCTTTTACCTAAGAATAAAACATTGCCATTAACTCTAACAATATTTGTTTCCAGTATATCCGGCGTACAAGAATGAGGCGGGTTTCACGGCCTGCCCGTCGTCGTTGGAGACGCGGTACACTGGTGAGCCCAACACAAGAGTCCTGTCGCGACCGCCTGCAGACATCGTGCGCACACGGAATCCTGGCAAATGTAAGTGTATGACGAAAGATTTTAGCAGAGTTCTGATACCTACTACCTACTTTTAAAGTGACCGGGTTTGGGACGACAACTTGACGACTTATAAGTATAAAACAGTTAAAAAAAAATCTTAAAACTTTACATAGCTATAAATATGTTTCTTTGGGAGCTTGATGCGGCACTTCTTCCCAACTAGGGAGTGGTGAAGGGCGGCCATTTTGGGGCCTGTCTTTGTTATTAATTACTTTTGGTATTCACCAAGTGCCGATTCTCAGCTTTATTTAAATACACGATCTTTCATTCTATTTTGACTTTCTGCCTGCCCTTATCGTAATTATGTTACTTGAGGTCGGTGCAAAATATTATTCTCTTCCATTCTCCCCCGTCAACTGTCATTTACTCCCTTTACCTTCATAATGAAAGAAAATAATAATCAGGAGGCATACGAGATGATATTATCAACTCTCACAGAACCTAACCATTTTTTCTTCGATCTTCCACCTACAGCATTCATATTCATTCTAATTTCATCAATTCCAGGTATAACGAACGGTGGTCGTCGCGTGGTGAAGGCACTATGTGCCTACACGGCTCGCGCAGACTCAGACATTTCATTCCGCAAGGGAGACCGCATGGAAGTACTCAGTGACGCCGAACCTGATTGGTGGAGAGTCTTGCACCTCACTACGAGGAGGGAGGGACTCGTGCCAGTCAACTTCGTCGCGGAAGAAAGCTCTGTGGAATGTGAAGAGTGAGTGTTTTCTTTAATCTTATTGTAACTGGTCTTAAATAAATGGAGCGCTTTAGCAATTCGCCATAATGATGCCGACAATGTTCCCACTGCTGGTACTCAGTCCTCCGTGACAGAGAGTGGGCCGGAATCCATCATGCTGGCCCAGTGCGGGTTAATAGGTATAGTTTGCGTCATGTAAGTTTGCCGCTCTGAAGTAGGCTACAAATGCCTGCGCAGTAGTCGATATCTACTCGTATACTAAAACAGCAGCGCGCTATGACATGCGCATCGGAAAACCTGGTTTCAGAGCGGCAAAGTTACATGAAGCGAATTATACTGGTAGCCTAGTCAATAATAATATCTTTAAAATGAGTGTCACACGATGGGACCGAAAGGCTCTAGAGTGGCGACCGCGTAATGGAAGACGTAGCGTTAGTGTCCGTTCACACAGAGAAGAGTACATTTTTATCACGTATAAAAAAGAGTTTTGGGTCATTGAAATAAGGTTGATTATTGTTTTACACTGAGTGCGTTATGTCGGCTCTTAGTGTACAGTCACGAGCACGAATATGTATACACTTAGGGAAATTCAAAAGCGATTTTCTCGTGAAAAAGCGATAGCAATTTAAGAGATCCCTACCTGTTTCATAATTCTATGTTATCCAAAACGCTATATGTTTGTAACAACATACGATTATAATCAATACAATAGAAGAAATTCAGTTTTAAAATTGGCTAAGTGTATACATACTAATGCTCGTGACTGTACGGCCCGAGCGAGAAAGCGTCCAGCGGGGCGTTCAACATTGCGTGCAAGCGGCGAAGAGCGTTCATCGAGCGCCGCTCGGCCGTCACTCAGGACACTCGCAAGTCTTTGCATGTGTTTAACACGACCGTCGCACGCCCCGCCCCGCCGGCCGCTTGAGTCGAGCGTGCACTCAGGCCGTACACTTAACACTTAAGTATTATCATTTAAAAAAGAAGTGAAATGAAAATGAACCTTCTTTCAATGACCCAAAACTCTTTTTTAAACGCGATAAAAATGTATTCTCCTCTCCGACCGGTCCACCGACCGATGACCTCGTAAAGGCCGCAGGAATCCGCTGGATGCGGGAAGCACAGAACCGGGCGAAGTGACGGTACTTGGGGGAGGCCTATGTCCAGCAGCGGACGTCTTTTAGCTGAAATGATGATGATGAGTGTCACACTGTCCCATGATAAGAATTATTTCTTACAGAGCACTTGCGTTCGATTTATTTACACCCCTTTATAACCTAAAGTTCAACCCTTTGACCGTAGATAAAGATATTCAGGCAGGCTAACCCAACGCAATGTAAACACAGCCGTTCGCTACTCAATTTATTACAGACACACATCAGACGGACAACAATCAGTTCCAGATAACAGTACTAATCCTTTAGGCACAGCTTCAACAACTGATGTCGGTAACAAAAATGGTGACGGGTCAAAAACCCTCTTCATGCTATTAATCAGCGACTTTCCGCTAAAGGCCATCATCATGTTGCAGTTGGTTCTTTCCACACGTGTCCCGGAAAGAGGCTGATAAGCTGCTGTTGGCTGAAATCAACCCTCGAGGTACCTTCCTCGTGAGGCCTGCTGAACATAATCCTCACGGATTCAGCCTCAGTGTCAAGGATTGGGAGGAGGGAAGAGGGTATCATGTGAAGCACTACAAGATCAAGCCTTTGGACAATGGAGGGTTTTACATCGCGACGAATCAGACTTTCCCTAGTTTGCCGGCGCTTGTCATGTCGTATACAAGTGAGTTGGCTTTTTATTTGCTATTATGAAGGCGGTCATCTCATCTAAACTAGTGTCCATAATATACTCCCAATATTTTCCCTACAATTGTATGGATCAGAATATTTGGGGCCACATAAAGAATGAATGAATGAAAGGCATGCAGCTAAGATGAGAATGCTAAGAGGGATGTGTGGTATTACGCGAATGGATAGAATAAGAAATGAGTATGTAAGAGAAAGTCTGAAAGTGACACCGGTGACTGAAAAGTTGTGTGAAAATCGGTTGTCATGGTATGGGCATGTGATGCGGAGGAATGAGGAAAATGTCGTCAAGAAAGTTTTGAGTATTAAGCGGGTTGCAGACCAAAAACTAAGTTAAGTTAGTTTAGCTTAGCTCACATAGCTGGCGTAGTTTTTTATACTTGCACCAACAACTAAGCATAGTTTGCGGTCTGCACACACGTATGAAAAACTACGCCAGCTATGTAGAGCTAAGCTAAACTAACTTAGCTTAGTTTTTGGCCTACAACCCGCTTAATACTCAAAACTTTCCTGACGACATTTTCCTCATTCCTCCGCATCACATGCCTATACGAGTAAGGGAAGACCACAGTAACGATAGAAGGACTGTGTGAAAGATGATATGGCTAGAAAGGGAGTGACTACCGAGATGACGACTAATAGAGAAGTATGGAAGAAAAAGACATGTTGCGCCGACCCCAAATAAATTGGGACAAGGGCGGGAGAATGATATTGACGATATTTTCCCCACGCTATTTTAAAACTCTAATTCAATTTTGATTTCATTAATTATCAATTTATACATATGCTCGCTCTTCGTCAGCGTTCGTAGCAGCAGCGGTCATTAAACGTGGGAGGGAGCAAGATGTATTTTTTTATTCACCGTCCTACTCACTCACTAGTTTTAAGACCGCGTCTGCTACGAGTTTTGGCTTTTTCGCAACAGAAAAAATTTCGTTAACTCTTCATAATAGCAACATTAACACAACCCTATCTAAATAAAAGATACTGATGTTTTTTCAGAAAACGCGCTAGGTCTGTGCCATGTGCTCGCTCGGCCGTGTCCTAAGCCTGAGCCACAGATGTGGGACCTCGGTCCCGAATTACGAGACAAGTGGGAGATCCCGCGCGCTGAGATACAACTTATCAGGAAACTGGGGCAGGGCAACTTCGGAGAGGTGTACTATGGAAAGTGGCGAAATAATATTGAGGTGATGTTTTTGTTCTTACGTAATATTTTAATAAAGCCCCATTTACACGATGCAAGATTCATGCCTTGTGGCATACAATAAAATTGTAGCAACTAATAACTTGCGTCGTTGAAAGTTTGGAGAAGTTGCAGCGTGTAAATAGTTTTTGGACTCTAAACACTGCTTAGGTGGTGAAACTTTTATTTTTGCTTCAAGTTATGGTACGCCACAGGCAATTAAATCACTCAGGCAGGCAAGCAACCTAGTTGGGGTAGCTGGATGGGTGGGACCCTAGGTCGGAGCCCTGCAGGAAATAGACTTGGTGGAAATCTGGGGCTGATCGCACCGTGTTACTCAGACTTAACTATGAAAGAAATCCTGTGAGGAAAGTTCGAACGGCGGCAGGGGCAACCTTAAATATTGAAGTTAGCATTTGCTCAAAAGAAAGATTAATTTTTGAGTTATAAATGGCAAACAGTTTTGGGCCAACAAAGTCTGTTACCCCGGGCTGCGTCCTATATAAAGCGATATTCGCGCGAATACGCGATCGTCGCGCGAATGAGAAAAAATTGTCAATATATTTGGAGCTGGTTTACTATGTATAATAGTATGCTTAAAACCCATGTAAACCTCTACATACAATTTGTTTTGGTACAGTCGCGTACACTAAAATTGCGAATCTATTTATTATTGCTTTCATCCAGCTTAAATCAGCTAAGTTAGTTACGTGTTTGTTTAAAGGATACCTACTGGTGCCAATTCTGATGTGCACAAACTAAATTTAGGCTATTGTTAACTTTTTACTCTCTATTACAACAAGAAAGAGACACGTAAATTAAATAAAATTTATTCATAAACAGTTGTACTAAAATCAAGGAAATACAGGGTGGCGTTTAAGTCACCTGCATCCGTCAATGAGAAGATTCTAGCACTACTCTACGTATGCAGGTGACTAAATCGCCATCCTGTATACCTTTTTTGTATCGTTTACAATCAATCTGCCTAGCCTTTTCCCAACTATGTTGGGGTCGGCTTCCAGTCTAACCGGATGCAGCTGAATACCAGTATTTTACATGGAGCGACTGCCTATCTGACCTCCACAACCCAGTTACTGGGTAATACGATACCCCTTGGTAAGACTGGTTGTCAGACTTTCGGGCTTCTGACAACCCTTAACGACTGTCAAAGATCCACGAATGACAGCCGGGACCAACGGCTTAACGTGCTTTCCGAGGCACGGAGGAGTCTCGGTATGAAAAGATGGTCACCCACAGACCAACCCCGACAAGCGTAGCTTAACCTGATGGATCGACCCGTGCGGCTGTTATTATCGTTTGCATCATTGAATAAATAATTTGCTGTAAATAGATAATTATAGATCAAGCTTTCTTTTGTATAACGATAGATGTCTGGGTTTTTGAATACTACTCGTAAATATACCATCAGTAAAAGTAACTGTGGAAGTAGTGTGAGCGAGATTCATGACAGTGTTGTTCATTTTATATTTTCTTTTTTATTTATGTCTCTGTCTTTAATTACTGTAGATATTTTTTTAACCATGTCAATTAAAGTTAATAAATAAATGGAGTTTCTTGTAAATGTTGACGTTCAAACGAGCCTGTAAATAGCCTACTTGAAATAAATGATTATTTATTTATACAGGTTGTAAGTGTAAACAGTGTCAACCTTTTAAGAGTCATTGTACTAATCATTATTAACAACTTTTACTATGGGGCCAAACTTGAAATAGTGAAAAAAAAACAGCTATTCCCTACATTTTGACGAATTATGCGAACTATTGTTTTTTTGTCTTTTAGTGTATCTGTGGAGAACGTTGTTGGTTGCACATGTATGACTCCTTATGTTCTATTTATTTGTAGTACATAATGTGTAACTGTTGGTTCTTCCAAATAAATAAAATAAAATAAAAATAAAAGCAAAGGTACTGAACAGCTGATATTTTTTCGCGATTTAAGGTTTGGTCCCATAGTAAAAGTTATTCTTAATGATGAGTAAAATGACCCCTTTAAAGGTTGCCACTGTTTAAACTTACATCCTGTATATACTTTATTGTACGCCAGAAAATGCATAGCAAGAAATAAATTTAACACTACAAAACAAAACATATCAAGGCGCCCAAGGCGGCCTGTTGATTTGACTGAATGAAATGAAATTATCTTTGAAAAGCAGAAAATCATTCTTAACCTACTTACTACGTATACTAACACCCATTTTCCCATTACAGGTCGCAGTAAAAACCCTAAGAGAAGGGACGATGTCAACACAAGCCTTCCTACAAGAGGCGGCGATTATGAAGAAGTTCCGTCACAAGCGACTTGTGGCGTTATACGCCGTCTGTTCAACACAAGAACCTGTCTACATCGTCCAAGAATACATGAGCAAGGGCTCACTACTCGAGTTCCTCAGAAACGGAGAGGGCAAGTTCCTCCAATTTGAGGACCTAGTCTACGTCGCCGCGCAAGTCGCGTCCGGCATGGAATACTTAGAATCTAAAATGTTGATACATAGAGACTTAGCCGCTAGGAACGTGTTAATAGGTGAAAATAACGTAGCAAAAATATGTGACTTTGGACTTGCTAGGGTGATTGAGGACAACGAGTATTGTCCTAAACAAGGCTCTCGCTTCCCTGTAAAATGGACGGCACCTGAAGCTATCATATATGGAAGATTCTCCATCAAGAGTGATGTCTGGTCGTACGGAATTCTGCTGATGGAACTGTTCACATACGGACAGATACCGTATCCCGGCTTACATGGCAAGGACGTCATCGAACAAGTGGAACGAGGATACAGAATGCCCAAACCTGTCGGCCATTACCTCCCCGACGATATCTATAGACTGATGCTACAATGCTGGGACGCCATTCCCGAAAAACGGCCCACGTTCGAATTCCTAAACCACTATTTCGAATCATTTACAGTGACCAGTGAGATACCGTACAGAGAAGTGCAAGACTAGTGCTGTGATATAGTGAAATAATAACTTTGTATGTGCAGCGTGAGAGACGATGTGTAGGGTCCTCTTAGCAAATATTGGAATTATAATTCGTGTGTGGCTCACGTACGACGAACGTTCTAACAACGTATCCACACACACTTATAAAACCACCTTTTAGTATTTTTATACTCAAGCATTATTGAACTAAAACAATACAGGAAAGTGTGAGCTTCTTTTTTATTGGTCGATGGCTTTTTTCTTCTGTTTTGTGAGTCAAAATTTGTATCGAAATACTTAGCCTAAGTCAATGAGAAAACACAGAATCTGATGTACAGTCACGAACCGGGATGGTAGAGCCACTAGCTTATCATTCTTAACTTACACGAATGCCGTCCGTTTTTCGTTGTTGAAATGTCACATGTCAAATTTCACGGGCGACATTCGTATAACACAACCAAGTTACGATGATTATACTAGTAGCTCAACAATCCCGGTTCGTGACTGTACGATTAAGTCCACTAAAATAAACTTAAGTATTTATAGTGTTGAGCAAATTTCACTTTCAATATTATTTATGTAGCATAAGCACTGGTAGTGTTGTTTTACATTTTGTACAAACTAAATTGTTTACTATGACATAAACAATAAGGTTTAAAACGAAATGTAACACGATATTTTCATATTCTAAAGTGATATGTGATATTTTTTTATCACTAAGACCCAACACTGGAGTAAGTTTAAGATCTCAACGTCCTACGCTTCACTCGTGCTTTGTAACTCCAAGTAATATTCTAAAATCTACGCACAATCCCACATTTTGACTTGTTTTGCGTACAAATTGTAACTGCCCTTGGAAATGACAAACAATCAGAACTGATAAATTCTTCGAGGCTCCTTTGCAATGTCATGTAAATGATGTATAGAAAAAAATATAAATTAATACTTAAATCCTTTTAGTTGTCATGTAGCTCTCTCAATCAAAAATTGTCTAGTAAGTACTTCATTGTGATAAAACTGTGCTCAACAATTCCGTACAACTCTTGCAAAGGGGCCAACTACCCTACCTGTATAAAGACAAATAATACTAGCTGTAGGACCATATACCAAAGAGTTAATTGTACATTAAGAGCGAATGATAGAGGTAGAGAGAAGCGTATTTAATTTATAGCGTAGTTAGACCTTGTGACCTGTATAATGTTAATTATTTTGACCAATATTCCAATTTTTGACGCATGTATTAAACTAAACAATATTAATTGTTAATATAATTGGATTCTAATATCGACTGATCATTGATCCGTTGTTTATTCGAGTAACCACGAAATTTAACCTCAAATTCGTTTATTTTCTTCGCCTAAAAGTATTAAAATGCTTTAACCACTTAATCGTTTTGTCGTCCTAGAACATGTATAAAGCCAATGAAAATAGTGTCTTAATAACATTCCAAATAATTATTCAAACACGTTAAATTTGGACACTTTTGTATGAAAATGTTTAGATTTATAAGATTTTGTACATACAATGAAAATAAATGTCATTGATATAAATAACGTATTTTATTTATTTATTTACAAATATTACAATTACATTGGAATTCATGTCATAAATGCCGTCATTAACATTCTTTCAAAATGTCAAATTGACATAAAAAAAAACAATATGACAACCGAAAAAGTTTATAAAATTATTTCTCTTAATCAAGTCCTCAATAAATCAGACTTCACATCTGCATGCATGTATCTCTCTCTCTTTTTGCATTTCAAGGCTAAGGGCTGATTTATCAATAGTCGGATAACTTTTATCCGAAGAATAAATACGACAGTTTGACATATTTTCTATACAAAAGCTGTCAAACCGCCATATTCATTCCACAAATAAAAATTATCTGACGATTGAAAAATTAGCTCATAATTACCTGCCCAGAATATGACACTTTCGCGAACATGGTTAAATACTTATAGTGGTAATTAAATTAACGATTACTACTTTTTCACTATTACACAGTATCGGCATACATCTTGCTCTTAATCCTGAGATATCGGTATTCCGACTGGTAAAAACTCTGCATGTAATGCCAACAAGTCAGCACTGATATGGGGACGTAGTTTGGATGCTTCTTGCTATAATGGTTCAGATATATGGCTAGCACGACCAGCATACCGGACCATACGTATCTGAAAGATATAGATAAAAACATGAATAGATTGTCAATTATTTTGTTTAGTTCAGACTATTTTACTTCGTTGTACTAAGATGAAAAAGATTGCATGCAGCGGAGATGAGAATGTTGAGATGGATGTGTAGACCGACGAAAATGGATAAAGTAAGAAATGAGTACATAGGGGCAGTTTGAAAGTGGCGCTAGTGACTGAAATGTTGAAAGGAAATCGTTTGGCTTGGTATGGGCATGTGATGAGGACGGAGGAAGCGCCTGTGACTAAAAGAGTGATGAATATACATGTTGATGGATGGAGTGGGGGAGCAAGGCCAAAGAGGGATGGATTGTGTGAGGAATGATATGAAAGAGAAGGGAGTGAATGATAGCATGACGGTTAACAAAGGAGAATGGAAAGAGATAACGTGTTGCGCCGAGCGCAAGTAACTTGGACAAGGGCAGGAAGCTGATAATGTAGTTACACTAAGAGATTTAGGCTCATCATACACAACGTTACTCAATAGTATCGTGTTATAAACTCAAATAATCAAAGTCAGAAAGCCACAACACTAGATTTCAATGGCGGTCCGTACACGACCCGACTTACTAACGCGTTATTAATAGTCTAAGATCCGGCTGCAAAATCTATATGTTCATCACGTAGATACTTAAACTCAAATTTCTACATTTATTCTTAAATAGGACAATACATTAATAACAGGTTGCCAGTCAAAAAGTGCCCGCAAATATTTGTAAATAAAAAAATGGTAATTAATTTTCCAAAAAACAATTTCGTTCTAGTTGTTGTTAAATAAAATATCGTTACTATTACAGCAATGTACGACAAATTGTAGAAGGATTTCTGCTATGCGATGTCAAAAACGGAGAAACGAAATGTCACTTTGTATAGAAAAAGATGTCTACTCTTCGTAGAGAGAGGCAAGTGGTCATGCTATTAAGTGTCATGCATTGCTACGCCACTGGTATATTATATTAAAAAAAAAAACAAGTAAGTAACATTTTATCGATAATAGAATTACCCTCATCACTATTGTTTACTATAGATACGTTATACGTTTATACCTTGGTGCTGGGGGACAAATCGCGTTCGCTACCGCTTGGCGCTTAACAGGTTAAAGATGACAGCTGACACTCGCCATCCTCGTCCAACGAGTAGCGTTGCGCGATAACTCTATCTCATTTTATCTTTGGTACCTAACATTTTTAGCAGCTAGTCACCCCTATTTGCGGCCACTTTTACATAGGCAACTGTATTCCATCATGCACAGAAAAAAATAGCTTTAATTTGATATATAAATAATTTATGGGTGTGTAATGTATGATATAATAACAAATGCTCTAATTTCACTTGAAATAACGTTCATATAATATAATTTTCATATGCTATAAAATCATATAACCTAATTTCATATGACCTAATGTTTCATATGATATAATTTTCATTTAATATAAAACATTTAGTATAACGTTCATTTTATATAATTTTCAATATGTAATATGTAATATGTATGTGTTCTTTTTATATAACATTCATTTGACGTAATGTTCTTTTGACCTAATTTTCATGTTTAAAGGTCACAGTTCTAACCTAACTCAAATGGCACCTAACCAAATCTTAAAATATTCAATGCATGGTCGAGGGTGGGCTTGGTCGACTACTTCTGGATGGTTTATAAAAAAATAACCACGAAGGGGATGGTGGGGTCGTGTGAGCGAGCGAAGCGAAGCGAACGGCAAAACCGCCGATTATGCCGTTATGAATGTGAGTCTTACTGATCATGAAATAAGGACTATTTTGCATTTGTTATAAACCACTAATTTCAAAATTTTGGGTTGTGCGGGTATTCATGCAAAGCAGCGATCTGGCCTGTAAATTTGAGTTTGAGTATCTACGTGATGAACGTATAGATTTCGCAGCCGGATCTCGTACTATAAGTTTGTGATTGGTTGCGTTGTGTAGCCGTGCAAGTTAGCCTTGATCAGGGAACCATACACTCCCATCTCTTAAGGAGGAAGCGTCAGGGTAGCCCGCGAAATTCAAATTTTCTTACGTTTTTGGAATTTGCAAGACAGTATTAAGTTGAATGTTAAATAAAGTATGATTTGCGACCGTAACAAATATGTATTTACAGAATTATATACAATAGAATCAGTAAAACAACTCCTTAAGTTAGTATAATCCTAAAATGTCAAGATTTCATGAAATAGTCATTTTTTAGGATTACCTGGTCTTAAAGAGTTGTATTGATCACTTTAATTATTCTAATTATGTAAATAGATACTGGTTACGACCGCAAATTATAATTTGATCAACGTACAATATAATACCGACTTGTAAATTGCAAAAAACGTAAGAAAATTTGAATTTCGCGGGCTACCCTGACGCTTCTCCCTTAAGGGCGAGATTATACATGCCTGTAGCTTGTATAAAACTATACAAGTAGCTGGCATGCAAGTTACAGGCATGTGTATGGTATTCTCACTCTAATAGATACCGTGTGTACCGCATGCCTTCAAAAACAAGCCGATTTGCAAATAACGTGTTATTAGACAGAAATTATTACGAAAAAATGCATATTACTCCTGTTTGTTTACCTACCTGTAGGGAATCAATAGTGTAGTGTGTAGGTACTAAAGTTGAGTCTCGTGACTCATAGCGGTCGCAGTCATAAAATGTTCGAGTAGGACGTAGAAGTAAGTATTTAGAACGGGATTACCAAAAACTAGTCTCGTGTCAGCTCTCCCCCACGTTGTATGACTGCGCCTGCCAAGAACTTTAACATTAACTATAAAAAAATACTTACTGGAAAACAAAAGGTTTGTTGAATATCAGGAATGATATAATGATGGACAGCGCTTTCCTGAACGTAGTCACTGTGACCGCGACGGTGGCGCCACAAATGCGGACTAAAGTGAGCACTGCTTGTAAACCCATGTACCCACTGAGACTTAGGAAGAAGATGTTTGTGTACATTGAGACAGGATTCTGGAAATAAAAGATAATTTTGTTGAACTTGAAGTACCAACAAACATTACTTTTTTTTTTTTTTTTTATTTGAGATGGGTTTGCTCTTGACTCTAGTCTACGTCAGAGGTGCCAAGTCGACGATGGAGTGAGCTAATTATTTGAATTCACTCGTAACGTAGTCGATTATGATAACTTTTGCATGAGATTAGAGGAAAAAGCTAATTCCTTTGTTTGCTACACAGAATATTGCTTTGCTCAAATATTTGGTTCTTATCAGCCACTGGGGCCGCCGGCGCAAGTCTGGCGAAGCGCAGCGTAGTGCAGTTCGCTGACAAACACATTTAAACCTTACACTAGTTGAAATAAAGTTGGAAATAAATAAACTTCCAGTAGGTAGTACAAATACACAGTACGCGGTTAAAGTTAAGTATTTATTTTCGAATTAATTTTAAGGGACACAATGTTGATATTTATTTGGCAGGGAAAACCGCGCTTACTGCGCTTAGCCAGGCCTCTGTGCATACAGGATATTTGGTGTGAATTTCTAACAGAAAAACAGAAAATATTGTGAAGGTACAATATTGTAAACTAGGTACTTATTATTTTTATCACCGTAAGTGTTGGTGCTTTTGCAAATAAAATGACTGATAAAAATCACTTCCGTAGTGATTTCGCAACCAAATTGTAGATTTCTTCTTTGGTGTGAGTGATAATATGAGAGCTCAAGTCGTTGAGAAAAGTCGGTAGGGAGGATGATTGCCCAAGGGCTGCAGTCTCGCCATAAAGATAGCGATCGCTTTAAGACCGAATTCAGTCGCAATGACCTAAAGGGGTCCCTAGACGATCCAAACTGCTTGACAAGCACGCAAAAATCGAATGCTTGTCAAGCAATTTTGTCCGTCTGGTACTCTAGTCTGTCTGCGACCCAATTCGGTTGTAAAGCTATCGCAATTTATGTCGAGACTGCAGCCCCAGGTGGTGACGGACCGAACATTTTTTCTATCATCACCTGAGTAAAGCCTTTTAACGCATACAAAATGCACAATGGTTCATTAATAAAACCTCGTTGCATATCGGTTATGGTCCATAAAATATTTTAAGTATCGGCATGGGGTCTCAACTAGAACAAATTATAATTAGTCCTGAAATAAAAATCATAGATGGCAGCATAGGTAACAATTATGAAATTAACAATCACTAAAAGGCGTTAAACGACAGATTTTGGCTGAAGTAAGATTAGTAAAAATAAAAACTTCCTTGTTTAAAGTTGATTTATCTATTTACACTCATATTTCACGTATTTTCAACAAAAACGATAAATTAAGCCTTTTACTTCAATCCGAACCAAATGGTATGTTATAAACAGTTCACAGTAGCCTTCTGTCAAGCATTTTGTTTTAGAGCTATTTGCAATAGATGGCGTTTTATTAAACTTGTCATCACTTTTACCACCACGGAATAGAAATAAACCGGCCAAGTGCGTGTCGGACCACGCACAGTGAAGGGTCCGTTGTTTGGATGAATTTATCCCAAGGTTGAAAAATATGTTCCCCCATACATTCCGACTTTTGGAATGTATGGGAGACATTCCAAGTGCAAATATAATTTTGTACGCACAATATTGAGAGATGTATCATGATATTTTAAGACCATAGACTTCTTATAAGTTTTCCTGTAATCTATAGGTATAATATAACTACTTTCGGTATTTTTTATTTTAAAATATGCTCTTATCGGAGATAAGGGGGAATGGTCAATTTTCGTCTATTTTCTTAAATAACTTTAAAACAATTTATTTTAAAATTATAAAAAAATGTATATATTTGAGACCCTCACAGTAAGCCACAGCAGTAAGCAGTAAGCCCTTTAATTTGATATGTCACACGGTACAGTTTGCAAAACTTTTTTTAATAATTTTCTTATTTGCCCCCAAAATTGAACCCCATATTCAGAATTCATTTATTTACGATACACTTCCGTGTTTGGGTCACAAAAATTAATACGTGTATACAATTTAATCGTCCCATTGGATTCGGAGCAAATCGGCTGTGATAGACACACGAGTGAGCCTATAAGGGTTCCGTTTATTTTTGCTTTTGAGATACGGAACCCTAAACACAAGTGAATGTGCCCACGCAGCTATCCGTCGTTGCCGTTGTGTCTCACAATATGCGGAAACAATGTACAATAATAACATCTCTTCGTCAGTTGTAATAAGTCTTAATTTTGTATGAACAACAAATTCAACTTTGACGAAACAAGCCCGCTCGTGCAAAAGGGATTCCCAGACCTCGCTATCTTCGGGGCATAAAGAACTCATAGACTAATTAAACCGAAGTGTCAATCTAACAAAAACAGACTTTCCGATAATTATTGTACTAGTTTTTACCTACATGATCATTGCCTATATAATGAAAATAATGAACCAATTCCCATGTTGTTTTATTAATAAGTACATAAGTGTATCTCCTTATAATAACTAGTCGGACATGTCTTCCAATGAGCTGTCGCAACCGTAGGAATCCTTTTGTGGTCTTCTGACTATATGATAGTGTACATATGACATTTTGTAGTGTTCCAATTCAAAACAGGCAACTGTCGCATGTTTCTATGTCAAAAATGTGAATAAAGTTTTTATTTCTTATGTTCCTAAAGCAAGTCTCTGGGAGTGTATAATTTGATAGGCACTAAACTTGAAAATAGCTGTATATGTCACGTATTCTTTGTTTTACCCCGACGATAACAAGGTCTGGGGATTCCCCAACGTAATTCTTTCTTACATTTTTTGTTAGTTTTAGCCACAGTAGAAATATCATACAGTATTTTATCTTCATGCAAACGGTCGGAACTAGGTATTTCGCTTATTCCACCGATTTAAATACCTAGAATCTAGATTAATAAATAAATAAGTGGATAGGGTGAAAAAAGTAACACACAAGTGACCCACCTAAGCTCGCGTTAAAAAAACTAGTAGATAGTTTCCTAAGCTAGGCTATCTACTTACTTATAATATGTAAGTACTTAGCTACTTAATGAGTTAGATGAAATATCGTTACGAAATGATTATGAGAGTAATAAACGGTAGGTAACGACATAGTAAGATTAACATTATAATTTACTTTTATAAATAAGATTTTGTAGTAGGTAGTTAGAGAATTTGATTGCTGTAGGTAGCGCACACGCGATGAGATGGTTGATTATAAGTAACAATTGCAGAGCATTTCGACGTCGGATGGGTGACAAAAAGAATTGTTATTTCGAGTTGCTCCGTACTGTAGGTAATGAGGACGTTAATAAGCTGAGATGAAAAAAGATATTATTATTACTCGTCAGCTGTTCCTTACATTTTGGCTAAGTTGGTAGGTGTTGAAGTTTGTAAGGACAGCAGTTTATTTTTTTAAATACAAAATATAATATTTACAATCACAAAACTAAAACTCAAAGAGGTGATGGTGGTAGGTAGAATAAAATTAAAATACTGTAGGCGGGCAGCCCTATCGCGTGTTTACATACCGCGCGGCTGTAGGTAATTATTTCGAGAACAGGAGCCGAGTCACATTACTGTATAATATTTCTACGGTGTGATATTTGCTGGGGACACATGTTTTCATGTCATGTTTTTATTACCTACCTTTTATTATCTCCTGATCACTTTGTAACGTTCTATCAGTGCAGTATTGTTATTTTGTACTTGATTGAAGTATTAAAATATTTGTATAAAAATATTCCATTCGTTTTTATTTTATTTATGTAGGTAGGTACTTCATACCATAGCTTGTACCTACTTGTATTGTTTCTTCTTACTCATAGTACCTATTTACCTATTTAATTTCATTTCCTTGCCGCAGTAACATTATTACCGGTTAGATTACAAGCAATTTTATAGTTTTGAGTAGATAATAAAGTTTAAAAACATGAACATTACATGAAACATGACTTATGGTAGGTAACATTCGCATAGCGACCACTTAGATTTTAGCAAGTTACCGCGGACAAAAGCAGATAATCAAATTAAGCGCGTTTAGGAAAAAACGCATTTACAGCTGCACGAATTATTATGTAGGTATGTAGTCTATGTGCCGCATGGCATGAAAATAAAACATAATTATTTGGCTTCGCAAACACATCGTCTCCTACTAAAGCTAAAAAATTGCTAGCTCAATCACACTAACAACAAACAATTACGCCAACTCAAGATAATTTTTGTTGTATTATGTACTTGTCCTTGAGCGCACGGTACGATTACGACGTCATACTCGATGTGAGATGGAGAATCTATAGTTATCTCGATATAGCCATCTAAGTAGTATCGATGCCACCTAGCATCGATAAGACCTAGTATCTAGGCTGAATCCTAGATGGTGTTGTAAAACTACAGTATCTGGTAATTAGTGAGTCGCTGATGCAGCCATCTGTTAAAAAATGAAGGGAAAAAAAATAGCCAGCTCAATAGCCAGACTTAGGGAGGTGTCATTTCTTTGTATGGGATTGGGTATCTGTACGTAGTATTATAATATCTGTGGTATCGGTAAAGACATGGATAAAACGTAGAATGTATACAGTAATTAGTCTTCATAGCGTTATTACACTTTTATTATTAATACATATCGCACCCTTAAAATATAAATGGCACTATACAAAAATGACATGCTTAACCGATTCGTTGCGGCTCCCGGTTTCGCAAACTTTTAGCCATGGCGGCGAACAAATATTTCATGGCGCGCCTGTCGTGTCAACCGCCACAGAAGTAGATGACACACCTAGTGTGCCATCAGCCATGTGTAAAAAAAAATATACTTTTTATGCTTTTTGCGCATGTGTAGACCTGATTAGGTTTAGTTGACATCAAAAGTTGATAGTGAACGGTCGTATAAGTGGTGTAAAGTGGCTAAATACGTGTTCTTCTACGCCGTTTCCTTGAAATGGCGGGTAAGAGACTTTTTTATGCAGATGTTGCAAACCTTTTGTCTTATTATTTTTGTTTTTTCTCATTTAATTGTGTTGGTACATTTAAATCACCCTGAAAATCTTTAGTTTTTATTAAATTAACTTTTCAGTGAATAATAACGTTAGTAAATATCAAGTAATCAAGAACCTTATCGTGGGAAAAATAGGGCATAGGTATGACTTTTACAAAAATAGGTATTATTCGGCGAAACTGTTAGGCAGATCCACACAAGGTCGGAAAGTAAAGCACGTCTGATTACTAAGGATAGCAAAACAGAAGTGTTCTCAGAAACAAAAACAATGCGCTGCGCTGTGCCACAGTATAAATATGGAACAGTACGGAAACTAAATATAGTTTTTTTTTTTTTATGTAATGCTTTTTTAATTACTAGTTATCAGTCACGCATTTTCGGGTTGAAACGCGGTACAGTTCACCCTAAAATGCGTGACTAGTTATTTTAATTCGATTTATTGAGTAACATTAAAAGTAACAGCCCTATTGCTTCAATGGAGCGTAGGTAATTATTTTATCGAATAGGCTTATTTTTCATACTGTTTCATATTTATACTATTGCTGTGCTGGCTGGCCGACGAACAATAGACTGCATTTTTTGCGAACCTTTTTTTGTGCAGATAGCGTTCGATCTGTTTCAAGCAAAAATTAATATGATAAATTGGCCACAAATGAGGAGAATTTATTGGTAAATTCATTTCATACTAAGTTATTTAAAAAAAGGCAATGCCTTAAGCTTCTATTTCATGTACTTATTATTTTATTATACACTATTATTTTATATACTCTATTATTTTCGAGACGCTAAAAAAAGTCTCCCAGTATATATATATATTTCTTGTTTTAATTCATAAAATATTTTTATCTCGTTTTCTGGGGTACATAAAGACATGCAAATTGTACAAGCAATTGTGGCTGTATTTTTAATTCATGGTTCAATTTTTTTGATAAAGTTAATTGATCTAACAATAGCTTCGTTATATTTTCAAAATTATTTAATTATTCAATGATAAAAGAAGCATGTCCGTGTTTAATAATACAACGAAAAAATCTCTTGTCAAAAAGGTTTTCCACCCCTGAAAATTTCAAATTCACAAAATATCTAGAAACGAAGGCTCTGGGCATGTACTACGTGCAAAATAATGCATCTTTTGTCTTAGATAAATCGTCAAAAAACGTAACTTGAGCAAGTTATAACAATTTTTAAATGACACGACTTGCGTGCCTTCCGCCACAAAGAAAAGAAATCGATGACACGCGTGGCGTGTCATCCGCAACGAATCGGTTAAGACGAAATGCGCCCAATGGATACTGAAACAGCATTAGTTAAACTGTTACTTTAAGCCAATCACAAAGCTTTATTTATATTTTTTAGTTCCATATCACCCATACAGTACTTAAAACGGCCATACTGTAAAATGAACATATTCGTATAGTGCCATTTATGTTCTAAGGGTCCATATATAGTGTTCTTAAACAGGAGCGGCACGCGTCTACGGCACCGGCAACTGCACGCGTCGATGACCGCCACTGACACGTCAACGTCATCAGCCGTTGACGGCTCACTTTAAACTGGAGCCAGTTGCAAAATGGATTCCGAAGTAGAAACACTGTTTTACTTCGTCGACATCGACAAAAACGAAAAGAAAAACACGTTCACTGTGGGTTCAAGAAATTTTCTTCTATGCGTCTTGTGCAGCATGCACGCCTCTTGCCGGACATCGAAATCGATCAGTGTTTCTTTGTTATTTCTTTTCTCAACTATGATACCTCCACAGCCCAGTTACTGGGTAACACGATACCCTGGTAAGACTGGTGGTAAGACTTTTGGGCTTCTGATTAACCATAATAATTATAACAAATTTACCTTCAAACAATAATCGAAGCCTGCAGTCATGACCCCGCTGAATCCTGTGATAACACCCAGATATATGCACCCGATGGCATATGAATAGAAGACGACCTCGTTGTTTGAAGCATTGTGCTGCTTCATCGCTTTCTCTTGAACGTTGCCTATGATAGCGTCGCAGAGTAACGCTAGAGATATCACGACTATGCCCAGGAAGTTGAACTTCGGTGAGGTGCTCGAGTCCGCTGAAAGATATAACATAAAACGATGTAACATCACTCTGGCCTCATGTCTGTACTCTTCGCAGGAGTAAGCAGAGTTGTATTACATAGATTCAACTCATCTATAACTCCTTGGATTTCTACTTAAAAAAAAACCGGTCAAGAGCGTGTCGGACCACGCACAGTGAAGAGTTCCGTAGTTGGGATGAATTTATCGCAAGAAAAACTTAACATTGTAGTTGACAAACATGTTCTCCTATACATTCGAACTACAAATGTCTATAGTTAAGCGAAAAGAATCCAACCCACATTACACTTATGTGGGTTGGATCTTTTTTGTTTAACTATGGACAAATGTAAGTTTGTACGCACAATATTGAGTGATTTACCATGTTATTTTAAGACCATCGACTTCTCATAGGTTGTCCTGTAATCTATAGGTATTGAACTATTTTCTATATTTTTTTCAAAATTTTAGGCTCAGTACTTTCGGAGATAAAGGGGGAATTGTCAATGTTCTTTTCTATTGTCTATTTTCTTAAATAACTTTAAAATGGTTTATTTTAAAATGATAAAAAAATACATTTGCGACTCTTATAGTAAGCCCTTTCATTTGATATGTCACATGGTACAGTTTGCAAAACTTTTTTTTTTATTTTGTTATTTGCCCCCCAAAGTTGACCCCATATTCAAAATTTATTTATTTACGTTACACGTCCGTGTTTGGGTCACAGAAATACATAATAGGTTGGAGAAAAAGTTTCTTCGCATTTTTTAAGAAAATTCAAAACATTTTTTAATATAGTTTATTTACATTTAACTAAAGTATGTAGGTACCATTTTGTTCGATAACTTTTTGCCATCTTGTAGGTAGGGACATGATCCCATTGCTATAGAAATTTTGGGACTTCTGGTCAAAATACCGCGACAGTCCTCTCGTGATGTTAACCTGACACCGCCTAAACAATTCTGAAGAGACCGAAACAGGTGGAAATCTGAAGGTGCAAGGTCAGGACTATACGGCGGATGCATTAACACCTCCCAGCCAAACTCTCTTAATTTTTGCTGAGTGGCTAAAGATGTGTGAGATCTAGCGTTATCATGATGAAAAACCACACCCCTTCTGTTGATTAATTCCGGCCGCTTTCTCTCAACTTCTTGCTTTAATCTCATCAGTTGTTCGCAGTAGAGTTCAGAATCGATGGTCCTGCCTGGTGGTAACAGCTCATAATGAATAATGCCCTTCCAATCCCACCACACACACAGCATCACCTTGTTGCGAGTTAACCCGGGTTTCGCCACAGTCTGTGAAGCCTGACCGGCCTTTGACCACGACCTTTTTCGCACGTTCTTGTCATACGTGATCCACTTTTCATCACCAGTTATCAGCTTCTTCAAAAATGGTTCGGTTTCATTACATCGTAATAAAGAATCACAAATGAGTACACGGTTCATTAGGTTTCTTTCAGTGAGCTCGTGAGGTACCCAAATGTCGAGCTTTTTGTGTACCCAGTTTTTTTCAAATGCGCCAAAACTGTTTTGTGGTCAATTTCCAGTTCTTCAGCTACGTCGTAACTACTGATATGCCGATCTTGATCCACTTTTTCAAAAATGGCATCCATTTTATCCGTAATAGGGCGACCAGAGCGACGTGCATCTTTGACATCAAAATTTCCGGATTGAAAACGCTTAAACCAAATTTGTGCTACTCTGACAGACACTACACTAGGTCCACAAACATCGCAAATTTTTTTCGCGGCTTGCGTTGCATTTTTACCTTTTTTGTAGTAAAATTTTAAAATGTATCGAATTTCTTCATTAGATTCATCTTGACGGTACGAAAAACAAATGAAAATCACACATTTTCCTAATTTGAATTTGGAATTATGTTCTTTAGAATTTAAACTTTCAATGATACCAAAACCAGCCAGATACAAATAGTATAGCCAAAGAGATTTTATTACAAGTTCATACATACTATAATGCGAAAAGACTTTTTCCCCAACCTAATATGTGTACCAAATTTCAACTTAATCGGTCCAACAGATTCGGAACATACTCGTATTGGCTGTGACAGACGGACAGACCGACAGACAGACACACGAGTGATCCAATAAGGGTTCCGTTTTTTCCTTTTGGGGTACGGAACCCTAAAAAAACACTATTATTATTTATGTGTATAATCGTTTATTGTATATAAAGGATATTATATAAGTGTCTTTGGTCAATCTATAGTGTTAGCACTTATTTACCGTAATGTTTATTGTGATTGTAAATGTAACAACCATTTATAGTTTTGGTTACTTAAAACAACTATCACTAGCTGGGCTCGCCCGGGCGCGGCGGCGATAACTTTAGCGCCATTTTCCACCAAAGCGAAGATGAGAGGGTAAGTAAAATACTACAAAGCTAACATCTTATAGTAATAGCCTTTTCATGCTGATTTTGTTGAATTATAGGTAAATAGGTAAAACGGGCTGGTAACTCCACGTCAGTGCGCGTATTTTGCGTAACGGTGGGAAAATCGATTATTCGATCCACCCCATCTCCTCAAAGAAGGCCAGCAGCGCCTTGGTGTTACTGACAACCTCACGGAGGGTACCTGGCTAACCGAAGTACTTTGCCCTATATGCGACAATCACCGGGCAGTTTAGAAGCACATGAGCTGCTGTCACGTCGTCCTCCATGCAGGCCCTGAACAGCGGACTGTCTGTGACTCCTAGGACAAAGAGGTGTTTGTTAAATTGAATTATAAAAACCTGACAAAATCCTTACCCAGAGTGAACATGGTCAGACCAATGCACATGACAACAGCGGCCACATAGTCCAGGAACCCATAACGCTTGCTCAATATAATAATGCTGCCAATCATCACTGGTATTAGCTTGCAACTCTTAAAGATCAGCTGGGTCGGGTAGTTCAGATAGCTTAAAGCCAGGTTTGAGAGGGACATGGTTCCAAGTGTTAGGGCTGCCAGTAACGCGTATGTTCTTAGTGGTACTCTAAAATGAAAATTATTTATTAGTCTTAGGCCGTGTCCTAACCGAAAGCGATACTTAGTCACGCGATTAAGTAATAGTCGCGCGAATACGTGATAGCCGCGCGAATACGTGATAGTCGCGCGAGTACGCAATTGTTGCGCTCGTTTATTTGAATATGACGTACTCGCACGATAAACCAAGTCGCTTTTGTACTATCGACAAAACGGACACCTTTACACCCTAAAGTTGCTTTTTGTGTCCACTAATTCATTGAAAAAACCCTGCCCCTACGGTCTTTTGTTTTACTCAGTCATATGAACAATTGCAGCTTGCAAGCAAAATTGTTTCAAAATTGGAAAGGCCTAACTTTTGACGACGGTACGTCATAATTCATAATACTGTCGCATACTCGCGTGTTCACGCGACAATCGCTTCGGTCAGGACGCAGGGTTACACTGTGTTTCTTCATATCAACTTTGCCATGTCATTGTCTGACTGAGACATTTTACTTGAATGAATTGGATCATACTGATTCGGAAAGTAGATGTTTATAAATAATAATAAGTTCTTGCTCTAGTACGAGTATTTTGAACATTCTCTCGAAAAATCTTATCAATGCTATAAAAATTCTTAGTGCAAAATAGTACGAAAAACCATACTCACTTCCGTTTTATAGGATTCCTTATCAGGGACTCAAAGTAACTCAATGCCATCGTTATTAAAAATTGAACTAACGTTATGTACAAACTTACAGGTTTCACATCAGAATTAGAAAATAATAATTCTAGAAAATATCCATAGGCTAAATAAAATATAAATACGAAGACCGAACAGCACATAAACTGTGTTAATTCACTGTATGGAGTTATGTTAAAGCATAGTATGTTAATCTCTGTTTGCTCAGTTCGTAGGACCTCTTTACTGGTACTTGGCACATCTATACGTATTATCGCATCTTTTGGTTGATTCATTGTTATCACAGATTTTTGGGATGCCATCATTTCAAACTCATGCTTTTCTAAAAGCTTTCTTGAATTTTTCTGAAAATAAAATAATTTGTTCTTATATTACATGCTTTAGGTGAGACATAAAAATATGATAGTAGGTACTCTGTGGTGAGACACAGAGAGAGAAAGGGTGCGGACAACAGACAAAAAACCGGTCAAGAACGAGTCTGACTCGCGCACCAAGGGTTCCGTAACATCCTACTTCCTATCCTACTATAATATTATAAATGCGAAAGTTTGTGAGGATGGATGGATGTTTGTTACTCTTTCACGCAAAAACTCCTAAACAGATATTCATGAAATTTGGCACACAGATAGGTGGATTAACACATAAAATATTTTTATCCCGATATCCCGATATTCTTACGGGTTCAAGACTCACGCGGGTGAAATCGCGGGGCGCTGCTAGTCATATATTTATAAAAAAAAGTGTGCTATTTACAGACATCGTTTTATTTTCCTATAATCTTTACATAAATTTCTATCACACAGAATAATTTCAGGATTTTCTCTATGCAGACTTCGGAGATAAGGGGGCGGGAACGGTATTTTTATTTACATTTTTCATGAAAAGTCGAAAACTAAGCGGCCTACAAAAAAGAAAAAAATGTTTGAGAATGTGCAAACAGCGCTCTTTTATATGATACCCCACATGCCCTAGTAGCCCCACTTAAAATTTTTAAGAACCCCTTTCAGTCCGTTGCAAAAAAAAATACATTTTTATTTCTTTCTTATTTGCGAAATAGTTGGGCAAAATCTAAAACTATTCCAAAATTGAAGTTGATAGCATTAGTAGTTCTTGAGATATCTAGCTGTGACAGACCGACAGACTGGGTTCCTTTTTACCATTTTAGTACGGAACCCTAAAAACAGGTGTGCATGTTTGTTTTCTCATCCATTTCATGTTTATAAATAGTACAATGCATACAAAAATGACAAGGCGCAGACATAATTGATAGTCATGTCCATGCCGTGCCTATGTGTCCCTTCTTCTACAAAGTGGCAACAAACCTTTTGGTCTCAAATCAAAAAGGTTTGTGAATTTATAACATGAGAAGAGCAAAAGACCTTTGGATTATAGGGGCAGTAAGACATTTGCTTTCCGAGGCACGGAGGAGTCTCGGTATGAAAAGATGGTCACCCATCCACAGACCAACCCCGGCAAGCGTAGCGGGTTGTCCCATGAGGTTAACTCATGGGTCAACCAGTGCGGCTGTTATTACTTAGCCACGAAGGTATTTATTTAATATGGGTCATTTCATTTACTGTATACCTACTGCATATATTATAATGAATTCTTGCCTTAAAATAAATGCTGAAATTATTATTATTTCAAGCATTTATTGACTTATTACTAATATTATAATGCAATATGTATAATAAAACATTATTCAATACAAACGTTATAAAATACGATATTAATTAATCAATTATTCATTTATCAATATACCTAATCACTTTCATCAGAATCAGACTCAACATTAATAATTAATTCAAAATCCATGTAATTTTTTTTCATATATTATATATATTGTTTTTCGATATCATTAACATGTCTACATGTATTTTCCTACACAGTATGTACAATCAATCATTTTAATCGTTCGTTTATTGGAACCAATAAAGACGTCAAGTTTTGTTCAACGTTTTTTTGTAGCCACGTAGTTTTTTGCGTTGACATGATGACCGTACTTTTGCGGCGAAATCGACGCGTGGTCCCACTTTCATGTCTCACCGGTGACTGAGCAACCAATGACAAAGACCAATTATGTGTATTGCGTCGATAGATACACCTTCTTTGCATGTGAGCGTAACCGCTGTGGAGGGGCGTTCATTTTTAGAATGGTTTATCTATACTGCATGTATAATTTAAACTTATTAAAATACTAGCTTCTGCCCGCGACTTCGTCCGCGTCATAATACCTATAGGTATATACGCATAGGGGGCATATAGACAAACAAAAATGTCAGTGATATAATGTCCTATACTGTCACATTACCTAGAGAATTAAAGTTAAAAATGGCCATGATGAAAAGGTTCAAACCCCTTTATTGTTCCGCCGACCCATCCCTTCGCATCGCATCGCATAGCGTAGCCCGCCCGGGCGATTACTTCGTTTTCGCTTAGCGTTCTTTCTGTCTTTTTTTTTCATTTTGCCCGGCTCCTAAGGGTCATATCGTGATATTAAATAACGACCCTCATGAATTAGACTATCAAATGCAAAAGAAATTTTTCAAATCCGACTGGCAGTTCCAGAACTTAGCGTGTTGAGACAAAAAAAAAAAAAAAAAACAACCATTAAAAAAGTTATAGTGACTATAGTGAGCCAACCTTAAAAGACAGACATATTCTATCGGGACTTTTTTTAGAACTTTTTAAGAGGAACAATTCCGTCATACGTAATTGTTGCGTAATTTGAACTGTTTACGCAGCGCACGTTATGGAAGCTCTCAAAAGGAATAAATTTTCCCCTGTCAAGAAATCTACACAACAAATCTTACAAACATTACTAATTTTAAACTAGCTCTCTATTTATATCAAAATGACAATGTTATAAACCACCACTGTATGAAATAAATCATGCAAAAATACATTCCAGCTGTAATAAGTACCTACTATAGATATTAAAATTAATGTTGAGAATGTAAATAACTAATCAAATGCAAAATAAAACAAAATAAAAGTTAATAATAATATATCTGTCAACAAGTCGACACCATAAAATATTTGCAAATCTACGAAATTCAACTAGACCGCATACTATCTCGTTATCGCCTACGCATTTTTCTCTTTCTGTACCGGTAATAACTCGCTTGAGAATGGCTTACCTCACACTGTAACAAGCGGTGCTTTGAAAGCCCTGATTGCTACCGAAGTGTGCCCGAAGTAGCGTGGTATGTACTACGATTAATACTGTATACCGACACACCATATGCAACTTATTAGCGCTTGTGTTGAAAAAAATTTAGGTAAACTGCATTTGCAATTTAGGATAATAATATAGAATAAAGGTATGCATTCTTGTAATGTTTTTATTAGCGTATGATGAATTAAATACCTGTAATGTGACTATCTATTGTATGTACTATATTATTTAGTAATTGTTAACTCAAGTAGAGTCATTGTTCCAAAGGGTAGCCGGTAGGAATGGGGTTATATGAACCCGTCGCCCCTGTACCATACCTATTATATTAATTTAGTTTAAAGTATTGATTTTTTTTAATGCAGTGATTTACTGAATGTGGGCGATATGTCGCGCCGATAATATCCATAGTCTCCTATGAAAATTACCATTCCAGTAAGATTCCAAGTAGCCAGAATAATAGATATTGGACTCTGTTAGATCCAATTTAAGAAAAAATACTAAACACGATTACTAAACCATTAAAATTGCTTCTATAAATTCAGGTTCCTTTACAAAACCATACTATTTATATATTTTGTTTACGTACACGCATGTTTCAAATGTACATCATTTTACAATGTAACTTTTCTAAGAACGGTTTGCTACACTGTTTGGTATGGTACATTATCCAACGGTGGGACTGGATAAATAATAGAGCATGTTTATCCGATCACAGCACGAAATACGCGCTCATAACAACTAGTAATGCAGATTGTAAATTTGCGTACGTCACCTTCAAGATTTAATCGAAACCTACCGTCGTGATGGACTTGAGCGTAGAAACTTCAGTTATATACTCACTACATATTAATTTGAAAGTGTGAAATAAAATTGAGAAGTTACAAGTAAGTAACCAATCCTCCTATAACACGACACAACACTCATTGACTGACACCTCTCACGGAACGGCGTAACGTCATGTCATCTGTCATTCTGTCACGTCAACAACATGTCAACACTGCAACAGCTGCATAAAAATGTAGCAAGGGTAGCAAGCTAGCAGCGACCATAGAGTACAATTTGTGGTCTCTGCTGTCTATACTGCACTCTTGCTGCACAAGGATTGAAAATTCGTACAAAAAAAAAAGAACATTAAAAAACAGAAACAGTGCAAAGTAATTTTTATAGATGTATATACGTATGTTTGTATGTACGTGTGTTTGTCCACGCATTTCTCCGAAACTATTAACCAGATCGTGACCATTTAATTATTTAATTGTTATTAGCTTACATTTACTTCAACTTAGGGAACATTGCAAAGGAGATGTTCCAAAATGTATGGACCTTGGGCCAGGTACAGTCGCGACCAAAAGTCGATAAGCAAACTCACAAAACAATAGCTTGGCGTTTAGTTTGACTTAAGACCTTCTATTTCCAAGAACATAAACATGCGTAATTATTGTCGTCAACAACTGATTGTAGTTCATAATTTCAAAGTTATAACATATGTAAAGATGACCTAGCGGTTAAGCGCGTGCAGATAGATGCGTGAATCACTGAGCCGTGAGTTCAAATCTCACGCAGTACTCGTACTTGACTTTTTGTAAGTTTTTACTTGATTGGAAATAATAGGACAGAAATATAATATTCTTTATCTTGTTCGCTTGGTCACTCATTTCGTAAAGTTAGAAACTACCTTTCTAACTTTACGAAATGAGTGAGAGTCATAGAAAACTAAATAAATAATTTCGATTTCTGTGAGGTTGACAACAAAAAATCCTATGATCGGTTACAAAAAAACTTCTTTTATCTAGTAGGAATGTAACGTCACAATTCTCTTAAGTTTGTTAATTTTATAAATAAGTAAATAAAACGAATAAACATTTTTGTTACCATTCAGCACGACTTTTTTATTTCAACCTTCCAACACCGAAAAGATAAATTAAAAATCACAAAAATAGTTAAATAATAATACAATAACTAATATTTAACTTCTTATAAAAATAAATAATAAATGAACATAAACATCTAACAAGTTTTTGCTTAAAATAGTACAAATATATTATTATGGTTCCAAAGAAACAAAAAACAGTCCCACATTGTGATTAAGATTCGAACTCAGATTTCATTGATCATGAAACCATTGCTTAGCCCAAACAGCTACCAGCACATGTTATGTTTATGCGAATTTCAGCAATGCAATGGTAAGAACAGTATGTACATGTAACATGTAATCCTTAGCACGCTTATGGACTTTTGAGCGTTTACTGTACGTGTACACTATACATAAAAATAGGGAAAAAATCAGTTCTCAACTGTCCAATTACTTTAAAATGGCTTCGTTTGCTGGTAAACCACGATTAATTACACTTGATATTGCAACACACAACAAAAACCCGTCATGGGGGTAAGCTGTGTCATTTTAATTCATTGATGACGTTTGACATGACAAGAAGAGGAAGTGATACTGTTGTGACAGCTGACAGTCCTCTTTCACAGTCGATCTGTAGTTCACTGTCATTGTTTGTATGCATAGAGTAACTAAATCGGTGAGACGCCATGGTGAAAGTCGACAAAAATAATTGATAAATATGAATTCTCTACCACAACAGTATGCATTTAAAGGAATTATCTAAATTTTTCCCGAATTCTACAAATTTTTCCTTTTTTTTGAGGTAGTGTACACAGACCTTGCCCATTTTGAAACATCTCCTTTCATCAAAATCGGTTCAGTAGTTTTCAAGATAATGGACTAATACGTGTAAGTGTGACGGTCTGGCTTATTGATACGAGATACGGGTGTGGTGTCAAAGGGAAAACATCTCAAAACCTTGGTCAAATTTTAGTGCAATATTTATAACAAAGCTATTAACTACTTAGGTATTATAAACAAATATGTATTCCAGGTTTTACAAAAACTAAAAATTACGAAATAAAAAATAATTCAAAAAAATTAAATCGTCTTACACATACATACATATACAAACATATAAACATACATACATCTATAAAATTTTGTATATTTGTTTATATACAAAATTTTAAATAATAGATTATCATATGTGATTATATTGCAGTTCCAATAATATTACATATATACGTGTCGAATGGATAACTGCTTCTTTGAAGTCATTAAAAAAAATTAAATCGACTTCAAAAAGAAATTAACTCAAAATTATGAAAAAAACATTAATTTTGGAAGTCGGTGGCAAAAAAACTAAAATACCCTAGACACCGACTTCCAAAATTAAAGTTATTTCATAATTTTGAGTGGATTTAATATTTTTTATCGTATAATAAAACATATGTTTTATCATAATTCTATATGTTAATACCATCAATATCACTATAAATTAATTGCTTGGCATCTTATTACTTATGTAAAACAACCCGGTCAAGTAGCATCTGAAGCACCACATCTTCGACTCCAAGGTCTGGAACGCTACGTCGACCTTCCCTAGCTCCTGGATTTCTACCATCTGCGTAAGCGGAGTGTACACGTTGGAATACTCGGTAATCCGGATAGCGGTCCCGATTAGGATATCGCTCTCGATACACTCCGGCAGCTTGGCGTGCATTTCCATCACAAAATCCGTAAATGAAATGCATATCTGCATATTCATGGCGGTTGTACGTAGCCATACTCAAGTCACAAGCTGCGAGTAGCGAGTTACTAAAACATTTTATATAGGTATATATAATATATATACTCAAGCAAAAAATAAAAATACAAAACTAAAAACGTAAGCAGAACTTTATACGTAACTAAATTACAGTCAGTGCCGCCTGGACTTTTAAGGAGATCTACCCTCACACCAAGAAAATCCTGGATAGGTCACGGTACAAATATGTACAGTATTTTATCTTCATAGAAACGGTCGGAACACGAGTTATGTCTACGCGCCTCGAGTTTGGTCTGCACTAAGTCGGCAAACAGTCGCGAATGCGCCGCAGTGACGAACGGACGCTCTATAGTTCGTCTAGTACATGCTAGCTGACCAAAATACATGATCGAAAATGCCGAAAATTCTTTCTTATGTATATACAAAACCCACGAACCTCCAATTCCAAGTATTTTAATGCACCTGGAGTTACGCTCATTAAGGGTCGCAGGTAAGTATATAAGAAAAGGGGTAAGTAAACTGGTTATCATTAGCAATTTTGCATTCCACACGAATACTTACGAAAGTGATTTTGGTTTAATTTAGTGATGGATATTGAAGGTATGTACTATCTTATTTTACAAAACATGTTGGCAAATTATAACTATATTTTTTAACATCAAATTCTAATATTGCATGTTTTGCCTATTTTTATCTAGGTGGTAATTAAACAGACTTCTTTTTAATAGCATTATACGCTTCTAAAAATCTATATCGCCTTCTAAATTACTAAGTCAGCCACAATCAACACATATCTAAATATATAGGTTGGGAAAAAGTCTTTTCGCATTATAGTATGTATGAACTGGTAATAAAATCTCTTTGGCTATACTATTTGTATCTGGCTGGTTTTGGTATCATTGAAAGTTTAAATTTTAAAGAACATAATTCCAAATTCAAATTAGGAAAATGTGTGATTTTCATTTGTTTTTCGTACCGTCAAGATGAGTGAATCTAATGAAGAAATACGATACATTTTAAAATTTTACTACAAAAAAGGTAAAAATGCAACGCAAGCCGCGAAATAAATTTGCGATGTTTATGGACCTAGTGTAGTGTCTGTGAGAGTAGCACAAATTTGGTTTAAGCGTTTTCAATCCGAAAATTTTGATGTCAAAGATGCACGTCGCTCTGGTCGCCCTATTACGGATAAAATGGATGCCATTTTTGAGAAAGTGGAGCAAGATCGGCATATCAGTAGTTACGACGTAGCTGAAGAACTGGAAATTGACCACAAAACAGTTTTGGCGCATTTGAAAAAAACTGGGTACACAAAAAAGCTCGACATTTGGGTAACTCACGAGCTCACTGAAAGAAACCTAATGAACCGTGTACTCATTTGTGATTCTTTATTACGACGTAATGAAACCGAACCATTTTTGAAGAAGATGATAACTGGTGATGAAAAGTGGATCACGTATGACAAGAAGGTGCGAAAAAGGTCGTGGTCAAAGGCCGGTCAGGCTTCACAGACTGTGGCGAAACCCGGGTTAACTCGCAACAAGGTGATGCTGTGTGTGTGGTGGGATTGGAAGGGCATTATTCATTATGAGCTGTTACCACCAGGCAGGGCCATCGATTCTGAACTCTACTGCGAACAACTGATGAGATTAAAGCAAGAAGTTGAGAGAAAGCGGCCGGAATTAATCAACAGAAGGGGTGTGGTTTTTCTTCATGATAACGCTAGACCTCACACATCTTTAGCCACTCAACAAAAAGAGAGTTTGGCTGGGAGGTGTTAATGCATCCGCCGTATAGTCCTGACCTTGCACCTTCAGATTTCCACCTGTTTCAGTCTCTTCAGAATTCTTTAGGCAGTGTCAGGTCACGACAGGACTGCCAAAACCACTTGTCGCGGTATTTTGACCAGAAGTCCCAAAATTTCTATAGCAATGGGATCATGCCCCTACCTACAAGATGGCAAAAAGTTATCGAACAAAATGGTTCAATGTAAATAAACTCTATTAAAAAATGTTTTGAATTTTCTTAAAAAATGCGAAGAAACTTTTTCTTCAACCTATTAATACTATCTTAGCCACTAGTTATCTTTTATGTAAGACACTCTAAATACAACTCAGCATGGTGGTTATTTTTTAGCATCTAAATTTGTAATATGCATTCAAGCAGTAAACTTCTAAAATATCAATAAATGACACCAAAACAGTAGTTCAATTAGCTTCTAATTTTATAACTCAGTACGTTTAAAATTTAACTCGTCCTATATTAATTAATCGTCAAAATTTATCTAAAATTGTCATCAAATAGTAAAATATGGCCATTAAATACCCAGGAACTATTGAAGGGAAACAAAAGAAAAGGCTTTATTTTTTAAATCAATTCGTGTACTTTGAAATACTATCATTTTACATATAGTAATTAAAATAAAGATTAAGATAAAAGATAATAAAAAGAAAAATAAACCATTATTGGATAATTAAGGCAGGTCGCGCTTTGGTTGGCCTTCCACGCTTTCTTTTTAATCGAAGCGGTTGTGCCTTTGCCTCTAATGGTGGCGTCACGTATTTCAGTTGCCATGCCTATCATATGCTTGCAGATGTACTTGCGATAAAAGTTTGGACAATCGCAGCAACCAGTAATCCACTCAGTCTGATTGTTCGATAGTGTTACTTTCCAACATGAAAAAAACACTTTTGTATTCGTCAAAATGCTTGAATTTTTTCTTAACTTGATTATTTTTGAGTGATCCGTTGCCTGGAATAAAATATGTGGTGCTGGCTGGTGTTGAGTCTACAACTCTAATATTGGTATCAGCTTTGGCCCGGTGATATCCTGTTGTCCAATCAGATGACTGCAATTCCGGTTGTGTCGCGAAGTTTTCTTCTGTTGCCTGTTGGGACCACCTATTATTCATTTCCTCTGCCACCATTAAAAAACGGCAAATATCCACTTCTTAGATTCACCGCGCTTTTTTTTCGACGGCTGAACTTCTCCTTCCCTCCTTCCGATTCCTCGTCGGAACTGTATAAAGGCACGTCACTTTTAGACGCCATCATTAATTAAAACGCATCCAAAACTTTTATTTTTAACCGACTTCAAAAAGGAGGAGGTTCTCAATTCGTCGGAACCTTTTTTTATTTTTTTTTATGTATGTTCCCCGATTACTCGAAGATGGCTAGACCGATTTGAATTTTTTTTGTTTTGTTTGAAAGGGTATACTTTTCAGGTGGTCCCATGATCATCAATTCAGGATCTGATGATGGGATCCTGGAGAAATAGAGGGAAATCTTCAAATGTTATAGGCACACTTGAAGCGATTTGGTTAGTTTCTAGAAGAGTACTTTCTCGAAGTGTCCCATTTCAATTTGGTGAAGATCTGATGAAGAACTTCGGAGATAGGTAACGGAACTCCTCAATAAATGATAGCAAATGGAACGGGATTGCTGAAATCTCATGTCTGTCTATTGTTTCCACCAGTTCGTAACATAACATCACGCCGGTACGCTATGAAGGGGTAAGCACATGTGAATCACTAAAAAGTGAAAAATAAAAACTTTTTAACAAAAAATAAAACCGACTTCCAAATCAAAACACTACAAAGTGAAAAATAACTTTAATTTCGGAAGTCGGTGGCAAAAAACGAAAATACAAATCCAAAGACACGGACTACTTAAACGAAATTAAAGTTATTTTTCACTTTGTAGTGTTTTGATTTGGAAGTCGGTTTTATTTTTTGTTAATTTTTTTTTATTGCCGATGAAACAATTGCAACACGAACGCTCAAACGACAATAAACAAATACACGTGACAACTCCTCTATACGTGAATCGAATGGCGCTCTCTGATTGGTGCAAATGGCCGGTCGCTGTCGTCTTGCGCGCTCGCCCCAAATCTCAAAGTGGCTTTTTTAATGATAAAAAAATATGATGTATTAATTTACATGCTAAGTTATAATATAATTATGATGTTGTCTATTGAAGCTTGAATTACTTTTTTTTGAGGAGCTTATGTTGAAGCTGTAAAACGTGAAGTGGTGATGCGTTGTAAAATCCGTGGCTGAGTTAGTAAATTAGGTGGCAATAGATAAATCAGTAGGACAAGTTAAAATAATTGTTGAACTTTATTTGACCCTTTCTTTGGAATATATAGCTGGCGATGTAAAGAATACGAATTAGTTTATTAGAAGCTATCTTATTTTCCCGTTGCTTAGTTATAAAATGAGAAGTTTCATCACGGGGCCAAAAAAAAAACTCTGTGGCTTGACTTATAATTTCTCTTATTATCTTATCTATTTTGGACCCGGAAAGCATTGCCAACGCGTGTCACAGACCTAAAACTTACATATATGGTAGCTAGAACCATCTTCTTTCAACTAATAATAAATCTAGCCTGTGGACGACTGTAAAACTTTTTTTTTCTAGAGCAGATCTCAATCTCAAGATTGGAACGTTTTGTGGAGTATCTTAAACAGAGCAAAGAAAACCGGAATAGCGGACTGTTTGGTCTACCATCTTCAAAATATGACCTATCTAGTATTACCGAAGATTCTTAGAGGGCTCTGAAGAAGTCAATCAGCGCATTGAGCGCGAATTTAGAAAAAAAATGGCACGCTCACAAGAAGAGCCGCGATGTATTTTTGTCAAAAAATGAAGAATGGACGTCAATATACTTCGTGCTTAAGTTGTCCGTCTGCCACGCAGAGCCTTCTTCACTTTCAACTGCTGGACGTCAAAGCAAAGAGTTTGAACAGTCTAGTGATAAAACGAAAAGGAGAAGAGTTGACGATCTGCTAAGTACGCATGACACAAATCAGTTAGTGGCTGCAGCAGAATTCTCGGCGCGATTGTCTGGGCACCAGACCTTGGCTGCTGTCATAAGGGAGGCAAGCGAAAGTCCCGAAAAGTGCCAAATGATAAAAAATAGTGTCAGTGACAGTGAAAGCAGTAGTCAAAGGTGTTTAACGAGGGAAGAGGCTTTGGCATATTATGTGGACTCGAAATCAACAAGCGACTCCCACAAGCAGACGCGTAAATTGAGTATGAATGCTAAGACTATAAATTGATGGAAATACCTTATGCCCAGCTATAAGGTATTTCCATCAATTTATAGTCATAGGAAAGCTAAGACGGAATGTTTCCCTCCCGAGAAACATCTATTTACTCGTATGGATGAGACTCGCGCAGTTCAAGCTATTTTAAATAAAACAGCTGAACGTTTAGTTATTGCGCAGCATGATATTCTCAAATCTTCATCTCTTGGGACATTATTCACTCTTATTAGCAAGTGGGGCTGTGATGGCAGTTCCAGTCACAGCACTTACAAACAAACATTCTCCAGTAATGAAGCCACTGATGAATATTTGTTTGTGTTTTCTTTTGTGCCGCTTCAATTGCACGATGAAAGTGGTAACTTTGCTAGGCCATCTTCCACTATGTATTGTCGACCAATTAAGTTTATTTTCTTCAAGGAAACGACTGATTTTATAGTTCCAAAAAAAAATAAATAAAGTCAACGAGGAAATAGACCAATTTTTTCCCGACAATATGTAACGTTTTGATAAAAATGTAACTGTCAAGCACAAACTACTTTTCACAATGATTGACGGTGAAGTGTGCAATGCTGTGACCAAAACTTCTTTATCACAAAAGTGCTATATTTGTGGAGCTACCACAAAAGTACTCCACTATGATATCTCGAATTATGTAGTGAACAGGGATATCCTTGGTTTTAGTTTATCTACACTGCATGCATGGATTCGTTGTTTTGAATGTTTGCTTCATATAAGCTATCGTCTAGATGTTAAAAAATGGCAGCTACGAGATCCAGCTGATAAGGCAAATATAAAACAACGTTCAAGCAACATTCAGAACCGATTCAAAACTGAAATGGGCTTAATTGTAGATAAACCGAAACCAGAGTTTGGAAATACAAATGATGGAAATATCGCCCGTAGATTTTTTGGGAATCCTGAGCTTAGTGCTAATATTACAGGTATAGATGTGACTCTTATCAAAAATTTTGACACCATACTCCGAACCTTAGCTTCCGGTTACGATATTAACATCGAACAATTTAAGTCTGGCTCTAGATACCAGACAGTTTTATATAAATCTTTATCCGTGGTATTACATGCCTGCTACTGTACATAAAATTCTTGTGCATAGTACAGATGTCATTCAGTCTGCTCTGCTGGCTATTGGGCAGCTTTCTGTGGAAGCTCAGGAAGCTAGCAATAAAGATTGCAGAAGATTTCGACAACACAATACTCGAAAGTGGTCACGTATTGCCACGAATAAAGATTTACTTAGTATGTTATTGATTCTAAAAAAAAAACAGGTAGCCTGCCTTCTGCAGCGTTAGATTGAATAATAGCCCCTACTATAAATTCTATTCAAATTCCTAGACCCAATGTTAACATGCAGCTGCAGGACTATAATGCTGATCATTCATCAGAAGAGGAAGAAATAAGCGATAACGAGAATTAGAGTAATTATATATTTACTGATTATATCTAATTAAGTAAGTGTTGTGCACTTAGTTAATGGCTGTCAAATTAGTCAGCGCCTGACGTAAATTAACGTATTTTTGGTAGCTAAGTTTGTAATCACGTCTAAAGTTGTCTATGGAGTATCTTCATTATGATAGGACTAAACTAGTCTTTATCGTCTGTCCTTTTCTTAATGAAATAGAAAGAAAAAGATGCACTGAATCTATATTTAGTTTGAATTAAGTAACGTTTGCAGAGCGGTTCGACATTGGATGGGTGACCAAAAGAATTGTTATTTCGAATTGCTCCGTGCTGTAGGTAATGGGGGCGTTAATAAGCTGAAAAAAGATATTATAATTACTCGTCAGCTGTTTCTTGCATTTTGGTTGAGTAGGTAGGTGTTGAAGTTTGTAAGGATTGGAGTTTGGTAACCTTCGACGACAGCAGTTTGTTTCTTTTAAATAAAATATATAATATTTACAATCACAAAACTAGAAAGAAACTCAAGTAGGTGATGGTGGTAGGTATGATTAAATTAAAATACTGTAGCAGCGGGCAGCGCGTGTTTTTGTACCGCGCGGCTGTAGGCTGTAGGTAATTATTTCAAGGCTAGGGGCCAAATCACACTACTGGTAGATATTTGTACCGTGGATAGGTCTCCCCCTTCATACCCACCCCTCCTTCATCCCCAGCGATAACGCCTATTCCAGCACAATGTGAATTCACCAGGGTGATAAGGTGATTGCGTAACATAGTTACAGTGGCAATGAAATATCTTTAATTTTGACAGTTCAACAAAACTATTTGCTGTCGAACAAACAAATTCAAACCAAACTAACGAAGTCATATGGATTACGAATTACCTACATACAAAATCCTTTGGATTGTGATAGAAAGTGTAATACGCAATTAGGGGGATGCACGAAACCCAAAATTATGATAAATAGAGCAGAGTAGTCAAAGGAACCATGCCATAGGAAGCGAACTATTGAGCGTAGATTTGAAGAAAACAATCAACATCGTAGATAAAAATCATCAAACAAACAATAGTTAAAAAAAATAAATCGACTCCAAAAAGAAATTAAGAAGTCGATTTAATTTTTTAAAATTATTTATTATTTTGTAATTTTTAGTTTTTAGTAAAAACGAATATTTGTTTGTAATACTTAAGTAGTTAAAAGTTTTGTTCTAAATATTGCACGAGAATTTGACCAAGCTTTTGAGATGTTTTCCCTTTGACACCACACCCGTAGCTCGTATCAATAAGCCAGGCCGTCACACTTACACGTATTAGTCCATTATCATGAAAACTACTGAAGCGATTTTGATGAAACTTGCACTGTTCCATAAGTAGAAGGAAATGTAAGAGTAGGATATTATTGGGCATTCTACCCCACCTTCCGTTCCATCGGCTCACTCCGTTCGCCTCGTCACTCTCGGTGGAGTAGAATGCCCAATAATATAAATGAAATCCACTGGTTCGGCGCCTATTCCACCCGATGGAATGATCATCTCCGTCACTCTCGGTGCAGTAAAATGTCTAATACTGGTTCGGCGCCTATTCCACCCGATGAAACGGAAGGTGGAGTATGAATTCCTACATAGTGCAGTAAAATACTGGTTCGGCGCCTATTCCACACCAAAAGTGCACACCGTGACTTACAGCTTAGTACGGCCGTTATTCTAAGTGCGTACGATGTGGCTATGTAGCCCCCTAGTTATCCTAACGCCCTAGCCTACCATACAAACCACACCAAACGTAGGTTACGTTGGTTTTACGTGAGGGAAGTCTGTTACCAGGAGACCTACGGGAACAGACGGAACTTGGGTAGGAATAGGGGTTTGTGTACGTCGTGCAATGTACACAGGAAATGGTTTTCTCACCGCCGATCCCACAGACTCATAGGATCGATGACGGCTAAAGGTGTCTTGGCCACAGTGAGAGGAACACTTTATTTCTAAAACTCAATATTAACTTACCGCGTTACCGTTATTTTAATTAAGTCATTCAGTCGACACTAGTTTACTTATTAACAAATAAGGGTGCTCGCTACTTGAACTGGTAGCCTAAAATTCAGGACAGATTGTCACATGTCTCTCCACAAAATTAGAGGTAGCTCATAACCTTAATAGGCTACACACTTACTCCGCTTAAGTGACCAGATTGGCTCGAGGATCATCTGAACTTTAAGTTACCCTACATTAAACTAAAATCCAGGACAGATTGTCTCATGTATCTCCACAAAAGTAAGAAATAGTGCATACCCGGAGGCACCCACACATTCTATTTTCTGTGACCAGATTGGCTCGAGGACATCCAAATTTTAATTTAATTAATTCAAACAGAGAGCACTACCTTGCTCCACTTCCCTACTAACTGTTACTAACTAACAATATATCGCTTTGTAATCGACACCAGCAGTTAGCAAGGTACCTTTACACTCGACGATACCCGCGCCGTTCTCAGTTGCGAACCGCCTGACGGCAGCGTCGGAAACCGTGATCAGTTAGTCAGCCTAATAAAAACAAGTAATACTGTGTATGCTGCGTGTGCAACACGTTTTCACAGTCGTTCTCAAAACAGTACACACGTATTGTTCGGCGTCACCGCACCGTTCTTTATCCTGAACGCTTTCATCAGACAGTTGTAACCACGTAGTGTAAATGGTATTTTATATGTGCAAGGCTGCAATCTTGCAACATGCAGTCTAAGCAGTTTTGAACTTCATTGCATCTTGAGTAGGTATGTGTGTGTGTTAAAAGAATTATAATGTTGAATGTAACATGATCGTCGTTCACGTTGTAGTATTTAATTAAATTTAGGTTTATACAGAATTGTCTAGGTACTTCACATACCTACTATGTCTTACCTAGATTTGTTGTAATCTAGTTTATATAAACTATAATAAAATAATACTTATACCTTCTTATTCTTAATAAATCTTCACTGAATTCGTCTTTTATAGAACTTCCTAAATATTGTTTTCGTATTTATATTTGAAGTTTGTAATCGCTTCTAATTTATTGTGTTTCATTCTTCTAGGTAATAAGATTATATAATCTTATTTATATGAATATTTATATGATATATTTTTTATCAAGTACAACATGTATTATTGGTTGAACCATTACCCACTTCGATCGAGCGCGATTTTAACTTAGATAAAAGAGAACCCTGTGCACAACAAGATTATTTGGGAGCATTATAATAGTACCTATGCTAAAGTTAAACTAAAGTTATTATCGATAAATTAGACAACTATAAAACCTTAACTCAGACATGTGTGTTCGATTCCCACACGATACAGTTTCTTGGATTCTTTAATTGTGGGTTTAAGTGATTATTTAATAATACGAATTAAAATTTTATTTGTGAGTATTTTTAAATGAACTTATTCCACAGTAGTATTTTATGTGATTATAATATTAGTCCCGAGTTTAACTGCAACTTAACATTAACAACCACACGGATTGGTTTGTGCGTATTACAAAATGGTTTATTATCAAAATAGTTACGATTATTTTCAACTACCTACTTACTTCTTGAGTCAACTATGCTCACAAAATTTACTTTCAACGACGCGATCTACCTACGAGTTTCACCTCTCGCATAAACGTAATTGTGATGATAAAAATTCTCAACAAACATACAACAATTATTCAATTAATTATACATATTAATTCAGTATTGAGTCATAAAGAATAACAGGGATCGGGTTCACTTTGTCGGCTTTATTTTGCGGTTCTCATGAACAAATTGCAATTTAGCGAAATTGGTATGCGATCAATATGGTTCAATATGACATAAACGACATATTTTTTTATACAACTGTAAGACATGTACTTAGAGTTTAAAATTGAAACGATCTATTTTATGCTTAAATTGTATTTTTTGTGAATATAAACGAATGAATTTCAATCAATAAATTACATTCGCTCCAGAATCTTCAAAGTGACAAGTAGTACTAGCAGTACTTTAAAATCAACTTTAAAACATGTAAGTGAGTACTTCTTAATTTTAAATTTGTAGTCATAATGCACAGCTACGGACCTGGTTTTTGCCTGCCGGCTGTTGTAATTAACATGTTATATCTATCCATCGTGATTGCTACTCAGCTACGGACCTGGTTTTTGCCTGCCGGCTGTTGTAATTATCATGTTCTATCTATCCATAGTGACTGTTACTTAGCTACGGACCTGGTTTCTGCCTGCCGGCTGATGTAACTGTTCTCATCCTGTCATAAATTGATTATTGTATCTCAAAAAAAGACCTTAAACGGTTATTTGTTTTGTTATATAAAATATTAAGTACTTTTTATCTTGTGTTTTAGGTCTGACTCCGACGTTTCCCGTGTGTCCGACTACATAAAGAGCCCGCCGACTGCTACAAAGGTCGTGCCGAGCAAGAGCCAGCCTACGAAAAAAACAACAAAGCGCAAAGCTTCCTCGGTCGTGGAATTAGGATCAAGGTAGTTTATGACTATTTTTATTTTCTAAGTTATTACTTTCACATATTCTAATATAAAGTAGATTTCAATAGAGAACTTTGATTTGCAAAAATAATTTTAAGTACATACTTATTTTTCTCTCATCATAAGTTTGTATCTAGAAAAGTGTTTCTTCTAGATTATTAAAATAAAATTTAATTTGTTTACAGTAACAAGAAACCAGGGAGCACCGATCTTTTCGGTTTGGAAGACTTAGATGGCCTTCCTCCGCAGTCGGAGTTAGGTTCATCCTTGCTGTCCCGCGTCGCCAACGGGAAGGTACGACGGACAGCGGATCTAAGGGGTGCCTTCTTTGTGGAACTGAAGGTGTACCATAAAGAAGACATCATCTCCACTGCTCCTGAGGAGCGTTGGAAGAAGTCCCAAGTTGCATTAAAACTGCAATTGGATAAAGGTAGCTCGCAGTGGAACTCACTACAAAAATTCATGCATAAGGCTCACGAGTTGTTCAATGACTCAGAGCCGGTATATTATAGCGATAAGATACATTTTAAATAAGTTACACTATTAATTTAAAATTTTAATTTGAGGCATCCAAAATAAAGATTAAAACTGCAACTGGATAAAGGTAACTCGCAGTGGAACTCACTACAAAAATTCATGCATAAGGCTCACGAGTTGTTCGATGACTCAGAGCCCGTATTTATAGTGATAAGATACATTTTAAATAAGTTACATTATTCATTTAAAATTTAAATTTGGGGCATCCAAAATAAATCTTTATTTTTAAACTTAGCAAGTAATTAATTACGATAGAATGCCTTTCTGCACTGTTTGTAACATATCTGTTGAGCGCAGTCATTGGACAGGTCATCTACGCAGTACCGATCATAAAAATAAAAATATTTCATACGTTTGCGAAGGTGTTGAATTAATTCATTCTGCATTTCTAAATCGTATAGCTTCTTATAGAATTATTGATACTAATGAAAATTATTCTTTAGATTCGTTTTTTAATAACAGTCAAGAAAAAATCAAGACATTAATAAACAAATCTCTTAAGGATCATATCTGTCTAAAAATTAATTTTGAATATTTTGCTTTGTTTTTGATGGTTAAAAATGATAGTCAGGAGATGAAATCATTTGCTACAAAGAATTATGTAGTACATCAGAATTATGATTATGATTCATTAGCATCTCAGGTTAGAAACACGTTGAAAAAAAAGATAGAAGAATTTCAAGATCGTGACAGTGGGTGGACATTTTTAAACAGTTCGTATTTGGAAGTTAATGTTAACAAATACCAACCTTTGCGCGGCTCAAGCTTTATCGAGTTGCCGACATCAATTAAATCAAAAAAAGCATGTATTAATATTCATAATAAAGATAATTATTGCTTTTTATGGTCAGTTGTTGCTGCTTTATATCCAGCTAAAACTCATCCTGAAAGAGTATCATCTTACCCCCATTTTCAAAGCGTGTTAAATATAAAAGACATTCAATTTCCATTGAGTTTCTCAGATATTGCTCGATTCGAATTAAATAACCCTGAAATTTGTATATATATATATGGCTTTAAAAATAATTCCGTGATTGGACCGTTTTATAAACCAAAATCTTTGAAGAGAAAAGTGATTCATTTACTTTACTTAGAAAAAGATGATTTATCACATTACTGTCTCATTAAGGATTTACCTCGTCTTGTTAAAAATCAAATAACAAGACACCACAGTAAATTATACTTTTGTGATGTTTGTTTAATGTTCTTTGATTCATGTGATGATCTGAATTCACACAGTTGTGGAGGAGTTGCTACTGAACTACCTCCAAAGGGTTCTTTCATTCAGTTTGAAAATTATGATAGAAAGCAATTTGTGCCATTCGTTATATATGCAGATTTTGAAACAATGCTAGAGCGGTACGACTCCTGCGAACCTGACCCAACTCAGGCGAGCACCGTTACGAGACAGCGACATGTGCCCATCGCTTTCGCTTATCATATTACATGCACTCTAGATGAAACCTATAATCGTTACGTTTCGTATCGTGGTTTGGATTGCGTTTCGAAATTTGTGAAGTCTATCTATAAAGACGCTAAAAAGCTTTATAGAATTTTAAATAATACCATTCCTATGATTTACACGAATGAGAATGCTCTCGACTTTGAAAACTCTGATACATGTCATATTTGCGAGAATTTCTTGTTTGGTGATAGGGTTCGCGATCATTGTCATTTGACTGGTAAATATCGTGGCGCAGCTCACAGTTACTGTAACCTACAATATAAAATGCCTAAGTTTCTGCCTGTATTTTTTCATAACTTATCGGGTTATGATTGCCACCTTTTCATAAAAGAATTAGGTAAAGCTCCAGGATCTATTAAAGTCATACCTAAAACAAAAGAAAATTATATTTCTTTCGCGAAGTATATTCCGATTTCCGATAATGAAAGCATACAGGTACGATTTGTAGATTCTTTCAAGTTTTTAGGAACAAGCTTAGAAAAGTTGGTTAGTACAATGAAAAAACAAGAATTTAAACAATTAAAATTTTATTTTCCCGAAAAAACACAATTCGATCTACTTACCCGTAAAGGAGTTTATCCGTACGACTATATGTCTCAATGGAAACTTTACGAAGATACGTGTTTACCCTCCAAAAAATTTTTTTTTAACTCTTTAACTAATGAGTCAATTACTGATGAAGACTATGAACACGCTCAGTCCGTTTGGTCAGTATTTAATATTCGTAACATGGGTATGTATACAGATTTATACCTTAAAACCGACGTTCTTTTGCTTACAGACGTGTTTGAAAGTTTTAGAAAAACATGTAAACGACATTACAATCTGGATCCCGCGTTCTATCTTACAGCACCAAGTCTATCATTCGATGCAATGCTTTTGAAAACTAGAATTAAATTAGAATTGATAAGTGATGTTCAAATTTATAGGATGATACAAACAGGTATTAGAGGAGGTATTTGTATGTGTTCCAGAAGACATGCCCAAGCCAATCATAAATACTTGGATTCTTACGACCCATCCCTTCCGAATTCATTTATTATTTATTTAGATTGTAACAATTTATATGGCTATAGCATGTGTCAATATTTGCCTCATTCGGATTTTAGATTCATGAGTAGACAGGAAATAGATGATTTGCAGTTGAACTTAATAGATATAAGCGATACTGCGGAAAACGGTTATATTCTTGAAGTTGATTTATTATATCCTACAACATTGCACATTGAACATAATGACTTTCCATTTTGCTCAGAAAAATTCGTCCCACCCGGTGGTAAGAATAAAAAATTAATACCGAATTTGTATGACAAATACCACTATATTATTCATTACATACATTTAAAAAAATGCTTGCAACACGGATTGGTATTACGAAGGATTCATCGTGCAATTGTTTTCAAGCAAAGCTGTTTTTTAAAACAATATATTGATATTAACACCCAGTTACGTCAAAAAGCAGAGTCAACGTTTGAACAAGATTTTTTCAAATTATTGAACAATAGTATTTTTGGAAAGACTCTGGAAAATAATGAGCATCGAATAGATGTTAAGTTAGCAAACAAGTGGTGTGACTTGAACAATAAAACAAAAAAGACTACTTGTGCTGAGAAATTGATCGGCAGTCCATATTTTCATAGCGCCTCAGTATTTTCTGATGATCTAGTGGCAATCCAAATGAAGCCTTCTCGCGTTATTCTTAATAAACCAATATATATAGGATTTACTGTATTGGAATTATCTAAGAGTCACATGTATGACTTCCATTATTCAATCATAAAGCCTTTTTATGGTAACCGAATTGAATTGTGTTATACTGATACAGATAGTTTGGTTTATGATGTAAATACTGATGACATTTATCAAGATATCAATGAACATTTTCTAAAATATTTTGATACCAGCAACTACGACTTAAACAACGAATTTAACTTACCAATTATTAATAAGAAGGTTCCAGGGTTATTTAAAGATGAAATGGGTGGCAAAATTATCAAAGAATTCGTAGGACTGCGCTCAAAGCTTTATTGTATTAAAACTTTAGACAAAACAATAAAGAAAGCAAAAGGTATAAAAAAATGTGTTACGAAAAATTTAAATATGTTAGATTATAAAAACGTTTTGTACAATTGTAACGTCATTCGCAAAAAAAATGTTTTGTTTAAGTCGATAAAACATGAAATTTTTACTCAGGATGTAAATAAAGTAGCACTTTCAAGCAATGATGATAAGCGGTTGTTATCGATTGATAAGGTATCTACTTTAGCTTGGGGTAATGCAACTATATTTAAGTAATGAATTGCCATTATTTTTAATGTAAGTAATTACAGTAGATACATTTTTTACAATGTATTTAGATAACGTTCAAATGTAATGATAATTACCTAAAGTAAGGTCAAATAATGTGTAATGTAATTGTAAAAATTTAAATTTTCTTGGTGTCTCAAATAGATATTATTATTTTAACTGTTACTTATAACAAAATATGTATAAAGTTTAGAACTTAGTAATTAGTTTTAAGAGCATTTACGCGACACAGCATTTCGTAAAATTCCTAAAATATAATCTACTAACTTTTTGTGACGTATCCTGCTTAGACGTATCAAGTTTTATTAAATCATATTATTCATTTCCAAAACTTCGGACTTAAGTTTGTATGAAATGCCATGTCGCTATGTGATAAGTTTTCTTATATTGGTAGTAAATAAATAAATAGTATTTAATGGTTATAATTATATCTGTTTTATTTCCATTCCTGATTGATTACAAAGCACACAGGTTCCAACTTGATAAACATATAATGTTCATTTTTGATGACAAAGGACTCGTGCCTCGAAGTTCGCACGCGCATTGTAGAATTTGACACCGAACAGGTGCTCGGACATGATGAAACATGAAATTGATTCACAGCGTATGGTTTTATGGAGTCTAATTACATATTAGTCACGTTCCACAGTAATATTATTGTGTAGAACGTCATTCTATCATTACACAGTCGGCCGGAGCGGTCATATCACGTTGAATAAAAACAATACAAATTGTAAGTATTGCACAAGCTTATACGTATTTATAAAATTATTTCATAAGCTGTTAAACATAATTGTTATCAATAATTATAACTTTGTTTGTTTCAGATCATCAATAATGTGCGATTCTCCTGATTTTATCTTCTCACAATATGGTCAAGGTTGGCCAACTCCAAGTTTAAGCTGGCATGTTCCAGAGCAACAAAGACCTGAACCAACCAACAAAAAGCCTAGACCAAGACGGGAGGGTTTAAAACGGAAGGCACCTGAACATTCTATAAGTCAATCGTTCGTTATAAACAACGAAAAGAAAAAAGGTTTACGACTGATCCAGATACAAGTATTAGACATCAGTGAGCGACAAGAAGCAAGTGTTGCAAGTTCAAGTGACAATGAGAACGTGGTATTGTTAAGTGCACAATATGTAGTTAGTGAACCGGTGGACAATGTTATGGAAGAGACACAATCATTGATAAATAAAATTTCAAAGAAACTTTGTGGTGATGATTATTATTAGTAAGTAAGTAATGTATCTACCTAGTTTGTATATTCAGTAGAAATAAATAATTAGTTTAATATTGGTATTATAATTTCATTTGTTAATCTGTTAGTGTAATAAAATGATTCCACATAGATCATCACAATTTGTAAATAAAAAATAAAATATTAAGAAAACTTTAAGCCCTTAGTTAGGTTCTTAGTTAAGGTTTTTAGTTAATATGTAAGTTTAATGTATAAATAAATGAAATATCTAAGGTGTAAGTTTTATTGTAATTAGAGAGAATAAGTTAGAAGAAATAAAATAATTTATTTGTTAATGTAGTAGTGTATTAAAATTCTCAAAATACATCATAGTTCATAGTAGATAAGTTTCATGTACATACATAAAATATTAAATAACAAGGACAAGTGTATTTAGTTTGTAATTGTAAATAATGTGAAAACTAAATAAATAATATATTTATAATTTAAATTATCTTTTATTGATGTTAAAAACATACTCCCACTTTAAATTAGCTCTAAAGAAATGTTCTCATTATAGGTTTTAATTATGTTTTCAATATTTTAAAATTAATAGAATACTTACTCAATTAAATTCATTTTATTAGAGCTAATTTTAAGTTTGTTATGTAGGTTACCCAGATTATATTATTAAATAAAACAACCTTATGTACATAATCATTTTTATTAACTGAACATTACAAAATAATTTAAAATAGATTAAATATAGACATATTATTATCAAGATACCATTTTCTAATACACACCGCATTATTTAATGCACAATTCACTTTATGGTTCACACAATTAAAATCAGTTTTATTTTTACAGAACTTTTTTTTTAATGTCGCAAAATTAGGACACCCTTTCTCACCTATATCAATCACTTCACAGTTTGCACATAACTCTTTAATCCACTTAATCTTTTCCAAACCCTTTGTAATAATTTTTTTATTTTCTAAATACGGTACGATGACATGTTGAAACTCTCTGTAGTCTATAAAGCCCTCACTCCAGAAAATTCCACGATTTCTTTCCAACCACCGCACCTGCTTCTTTTCTTCTTGAGTTAAGTAATAAAACGTATGCGGTGGTTTAACCAAGAACGTCTGTGTGTGCTCATTACTTACGATAGCCACTTCTTTGACAATAAAATTATTGTCTAAATATTTAAATCCTTGGAGTTCGACAATGATAATATCCGCGTTCATGATAACTTCTTCACTGTGTTGCTTAATGGCTTGTATTCAACAATGCAATCGTTAAGAATGAGACAGTATGCTGAAGTTTGATCTGGTATTTCTGAATCACTCTCAATTTCTACCCTTACATCCACAACTGGTCCAGTCTTCAGATTATCGATCTGTCTAGAGCAATCGATAACAAACAACGGTGCTAATTCTTTAAATTGTTTCTCGCTTAATAAAGACTCCGAACAACGGTTGTAATACGACTGCTGAAATCTGATGTATTGCTCGTATAATAAAGCAATTCTGTTATTAGCGAAGTTCACATTGAGGCTTTCATACGGGAAATATGTTGAATTAAGGTACACTCGAACATCACGAACATAGCAGTGATCAAACTGCGACATGTCAGAACTTGCATTATTTTTTCTACTTGTTTGTAGTCCGATTATTACATATCGCGGTTTTTCTATTTGAGATGATGTTTTGATAGACCAGGTGTGCTTTGTAGTTCTAGGTAAAGTGGGATATTCGTATAGATCCCAGTTTCTAAATATCATCTGGAGCGGTCGATCTTTTTCCAACAGTTTTAATAAACTTATTTTTTCTTTGTCCGATACTTTCACATGGGGTACGCGCCATATGATTTTATTGATTTGAATGTCTTCCACTATTTCTCCGGTATTCAATTTTACAGCGTTCAAATTAGTGTTGCTTCGTAACAATATTAGTTCATGTCTACTATTTATTACAACTTTTTTAAAATCTTCTGCGAAACCGATGATATTCCGAAGTGGTATAGACGCAGAAAAACTTCCCCCATTAATATTTTTTATACCATCGATACTCCAACCCCAAGCTCTAGCTACTTTTGATTCATTCTCATTCATTGATATTAACGATTTCATGGTTGTAGTTATACCAGCATTTTTTATTTTATCAATCTCCACTCCGTTTAGTTCGTACCTAATATCTTGGAACAAGAAGAGTAGTCCATTGTTCGTAAAATTAACACTAGTAGCTTTCTCTTTTGATTCTTTTTTGCTAACGATAACGGTTCCTTCCAAATACAGAGTGCTGGCTGATGGTAATATGTAAAGATCCTGTTGGTTGATAGGTATGCGTATTTCATCGTTCCTGTTGAAACTTGTTACATAAGGTTTGTATGAATGAAATTCGATTCCTTCTATACTGTTGTCGTAAGTCGGAGTGGATAAAACGTCTAAGATATTCATTTTAACAATCCGATCGCTTTGAGAAATATCTTATTGTCTTTAGTTAATTTTATTTTGCTCTTAGAACGACGTCTTATTTGGTAGGTAGCTTGAGTAGAACTGGTATTTTTAATTTGTTGAGACATATATTTATTGTAGTCAATCATTTTTTCTTCTAAGATGTAAATACAGCTGTACTTCTTCACCACGCAAGTTAATTATGCGATTGTTTATATCTAGTAGTCGGATATGTATGCAGCTTATGTTGTTTTGATTGATTGGAAAATATATTGCGTTCTTCGGGATTTCTATGATTCTGTAACCAGGTGGTACGTTGAGTGCGAATTCATGAATTATGTGACTTGGTTCACCGTTTATGTAAGAGCCGCTCACAATGTCACATTCGATCCTTACCACAGTCGTCGGTAAAATGTTGACTGGATGCTGTGACACATGCCATTTATTTGCTTTTAAGACCTGCTTATCAAACCCTAACAGTCTACTGAAAGAGTATTCTTTCTTTAAATTAACGTCTTTTGAACAATATATGGCAGTTTTTAAAGTATTGTTATTGCATTGTAATTTAATTGAGGCATCTTTTATTTCGGATTTTAAATAATCATAAATATCTTGCAATTCATAGGTGCCTTCCGGTATTTCAATAACTTCGTTTGAACCATAATAGAACTTGTTATTACTTTTATCAATATTTGGTATAGAATTAAATGTTGAAAAATGCAATAAAGCACACTCATATTCTCCATTTAGTTGTAACGTATTAGGATAGTACGTAGATAAAATTGATGAGTTTCCAGTTATCGACAAAGTGAGTGACATCTTGCAAATGATTGAAATAAAATAAAATCATTTATTTTATACATTTTTATTCCAAAAAGTCCTCAAATATTTTAAACATAAATGACCACAGTTCACAGTGTTAAATTTTTGATATCTTGTGTAGTTATATGAAACTTTACAATTCTTAAAATATCGTATCAGTTCTAATGGAGGTTTTAAATTTCCATAGCTATCAAAATAATCACAATAGTCATATACTTTTACATAAGCTACCCAATGCGTTCCTTCGTTTTTAGAATCGTCTAAGTTAACAATACCACATTCCATACGTTTCGGCTTCCTTGGCAATTGATCTTTCATATATACTCCTCGGAAATATGGGATGTCTCTTGCGTAGTATTGGATGTCTACATTAGTTAGTGCGCGATTTGGTAGCTTCTTGTTCAGTTTTTTGTTGATTTTATAAACAATCCTTTACCGTTTTTATAAGGTTTTATGTATAAACCCTTACCCACTGCTAAACCCTCCATAGTTCTATTATGTCGTTCCGTCTCTCGCAAGTTTTGTTGAGCAGATTTATAATCATTCACCGTTTTTGCAATTCCAGCTGCACCACCAGCTAAAGCTCCTAAAGCTGATAAGCCAGCAAAAATTGGAATTAAAGGTAGAACTCCACCAGTCTTCGGTATGGGGATCACTCTCGGTACTCTGATTTGGTGTAATTTGGGGCATAACTTTTTTGCAGCTAAGTAAGCCAAGTTTATTAAAGACTTACTATCCTTGGGTTTTAGCTTTTTTATTTTAGATTTTATTTTTGATACTAAACTTTTAAATGTTTTGGCACCAGAACCAGATTTCAATTTGGCTTTCATGACTTTGCTTACTAACCATGAGCTTAATTTTTCACCTTTTCCTGCATCTTTTGATTTTAGTCTCTGTTTAGCCATGTTCAAAAGCTGTAAGTCGGCTTTGTGACGATTAGGTAAATCTGTATGATTTTCATATGCTATATCGTGGTGCATACAAGCTTCGTCTAGTTTATTCACACCTCGATCGCCTCGCAACAAACGTTTATGAAGTTTAGTTCCTGGTCCGCAATAATTGTATCCAGGCAAATGAGCTTCGAACGGTAGATTATTAATTATACTGTTAACTAGTCCACCACCTTGCATTACTTAAATAATAATGATACAAATTTCACAAAGTATTTCTTTTATATCTTAATTTATTAATGAGGATTTATCAATCCAACTGTTTTCATCATTATTGAGACCTAACCATTTAACGAATAGTTTCTTTCCTTTCTTTTTAAGTATTTTTTCTACTAAATAAACACCAGGATAGTTAGATTTTTGAAGTTCTTGCTCGTAAAAAGTTCCTAATATATCTTGCTTTCGTTGATCTTCTATGTGGTATGTTACTGGTATAGTTTTATTAATCTTTTTTATCGTAAAGAGTTCAGTTGACCAATTAGGAGTATAACCTTTCTCGAAATTGTGTTTGTATTTACTGATACGAACACAGTCACCTTTTTTGAACTTAGGCTTCCGCTGGATGGATACATGATTACATATGTTTTTAATATTCTCTTTTACGATGGGTTCATTCGATTTATTAACATCATTCGGTTTAATTTTAATAGTACGATGTTTTGTGTTATTATATGTATTAAATAAATCTTCTAAAGGTGTTCCTAACCACTTATAATTTCCAACGAGATTAAAATATTTGTACAAATTATTTTTAACAGTTTTAATTAGTCGCTCTACAATTGAAGCTTTTTTAGTAGAGAAAGATGAGTAATGGTTTATGTTGTACTTCTTCATTAGCGTTTGGAATGTGTTGTTATAAAACTCTGTGCCCATATCAGTTTGTAAATTAACAGGATTTTTATTGCTGCTTAGTAGTATTCGTTCAAAAGCTCGAGTTACTTCAGATTTATTTTTAGATTTTAACGGTTCTGCCCAGGCATACTTTGAGAAGCAGTCAATCACCACTAAAATGAAATTGTAACCTTTGTTATACTTTCTTAGGTTTTGCATGTCCATTAGATCTGCTTGCCACAAATCATCGATCCCTTTGAGAATAACAGAACGTCGAAGGAAGTTTCTTCGTGCCGCTTTGTGTATTTCATTTACTATTTGTTGTTTTGCCATTACTGAGATTTTTAAGTAATTTGTCTATATCTGCTTTGGAGTAAAACTTCTCTTCCAAATGAATCAAAACCTCAGGTTCCTTTACTTTTAAAGTAGTCTGAACAGACTTTTGTGCATCTAATATGATTTGAGCACGCAATGATGCAATCAGCTTATTAAATTGTTTTATCGTATCAGCACACATTCGATCTACATAATCCTTGTTCACAGCATCGTCTGATTCTAATGGAGGTCTAATTCCTCTCAATCTAGAAGACTTTAAATCAAAATCTCCACTTTCTGATTTTAACAACGCGTTATCATTGAAATTAATCAGTTCTGACAAACGCATTCTTTTATGAATAAAATGTCCAAATTTATCGATATTCATGTTTAAGGTGTACTTTATGTAAAGGCTGATGATGAACTAAACAATAGTTAATTTTTCACCTATTTATTTATAAGTTTACTTTCACGTAATTCTTCAATAATGGATATTATTTCATTATCTAATCCTGTGTTGCCGGCATCTCTAGATGCTATTAATAACTTTAACCTTTCCACCAATTCATTAGGATCATCCCAATACACAAAATCTACGTTATTTTTCCAGATTTTTGTTAATGGTAGTCCTTTACCTTTCGAATGATGACCCTGAACCGTACTTTGCAGTTTAAAAAGAGGTTTAATAACTTGTAAATATTTTTGTCCCTTATTACTTTTTATTGGTTTACTTGGGTCATTATCACGACGATGTGCATTTGTATCAAGTAACATTTTCTTATAATATTGCAAGTCATTTTCAGTAACCAAACTTAAATCAATATCTTTCTTAAGCAGTAGTTGATTTAAACCAGGCGTATGTTTGTATTTATAACCAGCCACGATGATATAACTATCGTCGATTGTTATATGAGCAGAACCTAACATCAATTTTCCGCGTTCTACTCGGACACCAAATGGAATGTCTGTTAACGCTTCTGAAGACACTGACCAGGATGATGTATCACGACCTTCACTTTTTTCAACTGATTTATACGAAGATTCACTGTTGGTGTCAGACTCCTCTACATCACTACCAATTGCGACTTTTTGCAACGTTTCGTCTCTTATCAGATCTTTAGATTCTTCATCTTCATTACTATACAGCAAAGGAGTTTGCATACTGGCTGTAGCAATTTGGTTGAGAGGCTCTGTTACAGGTTTAAAAACTGTTTCCAAGGCTTGCTTACTCTCATTCTCAACATCTCGCATTTTTCGCACCTTCTTCTTTACAGCTGCTGCAGCATCAACAATTTGTCTCTTTAAAGATTTTTCCATAATTGTTAAATGTATTGTAACCGGTTAAGCTCTGTTTGTAGAGTAATGTAAATTCAACGGTGACGTCTTAATATATACTCGTGCTCTTAATCAAAAATTACAAACGTGTCAAATTTATTTCTATAACATCCTTTATTTTTTGCACAATCTTTATTAATTACAACATAACTGAAGGGCTCACTCCATATTTTTGAACACATTTCACGAAATTCAAGCCATGTCATGTCAGTGTTGACGTGTTCATCATAAACATGTCTCATATTTCTTTCATCTTGTTTAAAAAGTATGATTAGGTTTGCGTTGTCTCTTACTAACTGCTTAGGGATTTTACTATACGTCTGATTTAGATAAAAACAATCGATGAACTTGTGTCTCCCCATAGCAAAATAATCACGCATACCACTTTGATTTTCACAAGCAACATCGTCAAATATAATTACAGAATTCGGTTTTGCGGTCTGAACACTCAGTACTTGCTCATTTTCATGATATTTCTGAAATGAAATGCCTGGTACCCGTTGCAAGACTTTTTCTAAAAAAACGTACTTGGGCTGTTGCAAGGTTTTCGAATAAACATAAACATTTTGAAATCTTAAACCATTCTCGTGTATAAGAAGACCGATTAATAAATTAGTTTTTCCACAATTTGACGGTCCGCAAATGATGCATCGTACCGATTTAGGTAATAATTCTCCATGGCGAAAACCAGTCTCCTAAGACTGAATACAAAGTTTGTTTACATGTAACGATTGCGGTTGTTTTACAAATTTCATGACGACTCCTTGAAACGGTTATATTAATAATGAATCAATTAATGTATTACATCGACATTTATAACTCATTGTCGCTAACTCAAACAAATGTTTCAACCTAGTGGAATAGGCGCCGAACCAGTATTTTACTGCACTATGTAGGAATTCATACTCCACCTTCCGTTTCATCGGGTGGAATAGGCGCCGAACCAGTATTAGACATTTTACTGCACCGAGAGTGACGGAGATGATCATTCCATCGGGTGGAATAGGCGTCGAACCAGTGGATTTCATTTATATTATTGGGCATTCTACTCCACCGAGAGTGACGAGGCGAACGGAGTGAGCCGATGGAACGGAAGGTGGGGTAGAATGCCCAATAATATCCTACTTGTAAGCCAAAAAAAAAAAATGTCACGATACGATTAATAGTTTCGGAGAAATGCGTGGACAAACATACAAGCACACATCTATAAAAGGAGATGTTGCAAAACGTATGGACCTTGGACCAGGTACGTGTACACTTTACATAAAAATAGGGAAAAACATTTAAAACAGTTCCCAACTGTCCAATTACTTTAAAATGGCTTTGTTTGCTGGTAAACCACAATTAATTACACTTGAAATTGCAACACACAACAAAAACCCGTCTACCCGGATGGCGGTAAGCTGTCATTTTGATTGATTAATGACGTTTGACATGTTTAATCACTTAGTCTGAGTGTTTAATACTCAAGAAGAGGACTGAAGTGACACTTTTGTGACAGCTGACAGTACTCTTTCTATGATCAGTGGTCGATCTATGGTTTACTGCCATTGTTTATAAGCACAGAGTGACTAAATCTGTGAGACCTAGACGCCATGTTGAAAGTCAATAAAAATAATTGATAAATATCTATTTCCTACCATGAATTACCTGTATTTTTCCCGAATTCTACGGATTTTTCTCTTTTTTTTTGAGGTTGTGTACACAGACCCTGGCCCATTTTGAAACATCTCCTTTTGTATATTTGATGTTCCAATAATATTACATACATACGTATCGAATTGATAATCTCCTTTTTTGAAGTCGATTAAAAATAAAATAATCATAACCAAATTAAACAGTTAGTTCCACTTGTATACACATTTAAATACTTAATGAGTTTAATTATTTACATTATGTTGAATAATTGATGAAACATCACTATGTAAGTACTTGCATTGTAAAAAAAAATCCTGTATTTATGTATTCTTACCATCCATATCCGGTTTGTTTCCCTGCACAGCTGTCACTAACCGTCCTTGGTAGATTTTTTATAAACATAGTTCTGGCCACACTTAATTGCTGTGGCTGTCTGGTTGTCAAACAAAGAGAAAATACCTATTTTTTCCTTAAAATCTATTGTATTTTGTGCTGTCTATTATTTTTACGCGTAAAGGTGTGTGTTTACGATAATATCTTCCAACTGTTAGTGTTGTGTGTTGCTCATACATGTCATAATCATGTGTTATCTTTCGCAGATCGCATAATCAACCAGGCAAACTGGATTGAAGAAAATGATGGATTCGGACTCGTCCGGCGCGGACTTCTGCCGGTTCTGTCGCTCGGAGGCTTCGTCTGACAGACCACTGTTCCATCCGTGTATCTGCACGGGTTCAATAAAATGGATCCACCAGGAGTGTTTAGTGCAGTGGATGCGATACTCCAGGAAGGAGATTTGCGAGTTGTGTGGCCACCGGTTTTCGTTTATGCCGATATATTCGCCGGACATGCCTCGCAGGCTGCCTATCCGGGACGTGGTGGGCGGGCTGGTGACGTCCGTTGCGTCCGCCGTTAAAGACTGGCTGCACTACACTCTGGTGGCGCTAGCCTGGCTCGGTATCGTGCCTCTCACTGCCTGCAGAACCTACCGCTGCCTGTTCTCGGGGTCCCTAGACCCAGTGATTTCATTACCATTCGACATAGTGTCAGCAGAAAACCTTGCTAAAGATGTATTCTCTGGTTGTTTTGTTGTTACCTGTACACTGTTCTCCTTCATTGGTCTTGTGTGGCTGAGAGAGCAAATCATGCATGGTGGGGGTCCCGACTGGATGGAAAGAGAGAACCTGCCAGCTCCTCCCCCTGAAGACCTGCCCCTACAGGATAATAATAATGACCGTGTGAACAATGGGGCAGGGGATGGAGAAGTTGGGTTAAGAGATGAAGTGAATGCTGAAGTTGGTGAAGACCCTTTGGTTGGGGATGATGCAAACTGGAACCCAATGGAATGGGACCGTGCTGCTGCTGAGGAGCTGACATGGGCTCGGCTGCTTGGATTGGATGGTTCAATGGTGTTTCTGGAGCATGTATTCTGGGTTGTGTCCCTGAATACATTGTTTATAGTAGTATTTGCATTCTGTCCATATCATATTGGGAGGCTGGGGGCTGCTATGGCAGGGTTCTCGGCAGAGGGTCCATTTGCGGGGCCCCTGACTGCTCTGGCAGGGTACGTGTTGGTGGGGGCGATTCTGGCAGTGTTACATGGCATGGCCTCTCTGCTACGTCTGCGCAGTGCTAAGAAGGCACTGGGATTCTGTTATGTGGTTGTGAAGGTGGCCCTGTTGTCTGTTGTTGAGGTGAGTTCAATTATTTTGTATTTCTACAACCTAATTTAGTTGTTACTTTAGCGTTAAATTGAGGAACAATAAAATTCATGATAGTGATATGGGTTTTCCCAATAGATAGATCACTGTACTATTAGATTTTGCTATAAAAACAAAATGTTACTGGTGTGGTAAATGTAGTTGGAATAGGAAATACACTTGCACATGCTATCCTGGCATAATTCTCTAAATCAATAATTTTATGCAGAAAGCAATACATTAACAGCTGTTCTTCTTAATTATTTAAATGTTATTTCTAAAATTAGCTATCAAGATTTCAGTAACATGAGGTTACCTTAGGTATAGGCATCAACTGTGAATAGGACATCCAATCCCGCAGGTGTTTTGTAATCTCGGATCTCGGTATACCGAGATCCCGCGATTGGATGTGACCCTAACTGTGAATAATTTACCACTGATTTTAGTTAGGGATGCATCAATATGCCTTTTTGCCGATACGATACCGATACTCTTATAAAAATATCGGCGATACCGATAATGATGCTGATACGCTTATTGAAAAAATTAATAAAACACAAGTTGGGTTCATTTTTATAAATTAACTAGCTTCTGCCTGCGAGTTCGTCCGCGTGAAATTTCTTGTTCTCCCGACCCACCCCGTCGCATCGCATAGCGTAGCCCGCCCGCGCAATTACTTCGTTTTCGCTAAGCGTTCTTTCCGACTTTTTTTCTTTTCGCTCGGCTCCTAAGGGTCATATTCAATAATCTATAGCCTTCCTCAAGAATTGGGCTATCAAATGCAAAAAGAATTTTTCAAATTCGACTGGCAGTTCCAGATATTAGCACGTTCAAATAAACAAACAATAATTTGATTACCATTAAAAAAGTTATAGTGAGCCAACCTTAAAAGATAGACTATGCTGTCGCTGACTTTTTTTTTTTTTACTTTTTAAGAGGAACAATTCCGTCATACATGATTGTTGCGTAACTTTAACCGTTTACTACGCAGCGCACGCAACGGAAGCTGCCAAAAAATAATTTAAAAAATTAAATTGTCTTCAAAAAGAATCGAACTCAATATTATGAAATAACTTTAATTTCGGAAGTCGGTGTCTTGGGATCTGTATTTGAGTTTTTTGTCACCGACTTCCAAAATTAAAGTTATTTCATAATTTTGAGTTCGATTCTTTTTGAAGTCGATTTAATTTTTAAAATTATTTTTTATTTCGTAATTATTAGTTTTTAGTAAACACTGGAATATTTGTTTCTAATAAGTATTTAATAGATTTGTTATAAATATTGCACTAGAATTTGACCACGGTTTTGAGATGTTTTCTCTTTGACACCACACCGCCACTCGTATCAATAACCCAAGCCGTCACACTTACACGTATTAGTCCATTGTCTTAAAAACTACTTAACCGATTTTGATGAAACTTTCATGCCCTAAGTTGAAGTAAATGTAAGCCAACAAAAAAGAATTGTCACGATCCAATTAATAGTTTCGTAGAAATGCGTGGACAAACATACATACATCTATAAAATTTTGTATATTTGTTTGGAAGCCCTAATAGATTATCATATGTGAAAATATTGCATTTCCAATAATATACATACGTGTCGAATTGATACCTCCTTTTTTTGAAGTCGTTAAAATGTAAGGTGAAGCGTGGTCGAGCTCTCCAAAACTATTAAGTACCTACATTATTTCTATTGTGTTTATTTTTTATCGTTTTTTATTTAGCTATCTTGAGAATTTCGTTAGACGGAGACCTAGATGACTGATGATGTCACCTACCTGATGGTGGAATCTGAAGGCGGGTATAGGATCTCAGTGACAGCACTATGAAGAACCATCGTATTTTTACTTATTTGAATGGAATATAAGTAAAGGAATATAAATGTTGAAAGCTAGGTCATCCTAACCATTTCCATTACTGAGGACCAATAAGCACTTACCTGGTCATCATCAGACCTTTAGAAAGTATCATGTAGTAGCATCCGTGCTCAATTAGATAAATGTTGAAAGCTAGGTCATCCTAACTATTTCCGTTACTGAGAACCGATGAAGCCCTAATATAATAATAATATAATAGATCATCATATGTGAATATCTCGCAATTCCAATAATATTACATACATACTTTTTTTGAAGTCGTTATAAAGGAATCTATTTTCCCCGTTTTCGCAACATTTTTCATTGATGCTCCGCTCCTATTGGTCGTAGTGTGACGTTATTTATAGCTAAAGCTAAAGTTATAGCTTTATACTAAAATAATTTTTCAATTCTAACCAGTAGTTCCTGAGATTAGCGCGTTCAACCAAACAAACAAACTTTTCAGCTTTATAATATTAGTATACATATAAAAAAATACAGACTAAGAATGAGATATTTATTAGTTATTAAAATGAATAATTAAGGTTAATAGTGTTAGTAATTAAAATGAACATTAGTAAGATTTTTGTTTAAAAAACCGGTCAAGTGTGTGTCGGACCACGCACAATGAAGGGTTCCGTAGTTGGGATGAATTTATCCCAAGAAAAAACTTAATATTGTAGTTGAAAAACAAGTTCTCCCATACATTCCAACTGCAAATGTTAGTTTGTACGCACAATATTGAGAGATTTACCATGTTATTTTTAGATATAAACATAAACTTCTTATAAGATTTTCTGTAATCTATAGGTACAGAACAATTAACTTCTGTATTTTTTTTTCAAAATTTTTGGCTCAGTAGTTTCGGAGATAAGGAGGGTGGTCAAGTTGTCTTTTTTCTTAAATAACTTTAAAACGATTTATTTTAAAATTATAAAAAAAATATATTTGAGACTCCTCACTGTAAGCCCTTTCATTTGATATGTCACACGGTACAATTTGCAAAACTTTTATTTTTATTTTCTTATTTGCCCCACAAAATTTACCCCACGTTCAAAATTAATTTATTTACTTTACACGTCCGTGTTTTGTGTCACAGAAGTTCATAAGTGTACAACTTAATCGGTCCATTAGATTCGGAGCAACTTGGCTGTGACAGACGGATGGACAGACACACGAGTGATCCTATAAGGGTTCCTTTTTTTTTTTTGAGGTACGGAATCCTAAGTATTCTCAAGTTTTGCGGAGATAGGCGATTTCGCAAGTCTGTTTGAGACTTGGGGTGGAAAATTTTCTCACATGCGACAGAGCTCATTTGGAAACTAAAATATTTCTGCGTTTTTTTTTTCAAGTTCGGGTATAAGACGTCATTTTTCGTGCCTAATTTGTAACGAAATAGTCAAAATAGCACGTACTTACATTACTTTTTTGAAGCGCGAAATTTGAAACATTTTCACATCAAAAATATCGGCGATGCCGATATATCGGCAAAACCGCAGTATCGCCATAATATCGGCATTGGTATCGGTATCGGATGCACCCCTAATTATAATGCTTTAAATGAATATATCAAGACATATCTGTGCTTGTTATATTTTCATAAAAAAAATATTTTAGAAATATTTTTTTTGTGGTATTAAATTAATTTTCAACAAATAAAATTGTCAGTTGTATAACTTTTAATACATACCTATTTGCTGTTGCTAAATAGTGATTGAAACAGTTAGTCATAATAACAGACTTCAACATTCAAATAAAATAGAAAACTAATTAATATTCTAGCTCTGACTAAACTTATAGAAATTAGTCCATTCACCGCAGTTAATTCAACTGCGGTGAATGGACTAATTTCTATTTGGGTTGATTGTGACCTGTAGGTTTTTAATCAGTGGTCAGTAACCCCATGAATAGGACATTGGCATTGGCATTTAATATTGCAACACACACACACATGCACACAATGTTGCTTACACTTTTTGACCATCTAGACTAGTCCAAATGCACTCGACTGGATCCCAAACCTTAGGGCAGAGAAATTACTCGTCTATAAAATAATTATACCAGTCTATAAATGTCAAAATGCAAGGCTAAGGCCTCTTCTCGTATAGAGAAGGCATGAGCATAGCACAAGCACTTGTCTAAAACTGTAATAATTTGTTGGCCAATGCACTGACTCCTGTAATAAAGTTGTGCTCAAACTAAAATTAATTAAGGCTATTGATAACTTTTTGCTCTAATAAAACGAGAAAGAAATTAAACTCATTTAGAGCTGTCTTTAGTTGAACTAATATTTCCATAATGACAGGTAAAAACATGTCGACTAAAAACACGGTGAAGCGCAAGGCGAAAACTAGTTTGACATCTCTAACTTAGTTCATAGCTAAAGCCGTTCTTTTCACGCGCTGTCTGATAATAAAAAATAGCGATTCATTAATTTTAGTTTAGTTATTGAACTAGCTCAGGAGATGTGGAATTTCATTTATATGTGTAAAAGTTAAAATAGTTTTTTTTATTTATTTTAACATACTTTATTCTTATTAGATTATGGTATCAACCGCGGTGGGCAGTGTGCAGGCCCTGAGAAAGACTCTTTAGTACCTCTGGGCAAAAGTACACCATATAGCCTCCCAATTGTAGGGACAATTGTAGCCCAGATAAGGCTGTAAACAGGGGTTTACAGCCTTATCTGGGCTACTATCCCAGTTTTCAAAGCCCCCAAGGCTCAAGCATTGCTTAAAACCAGTCTTAACCAATCTTTGGACTAGTTTTTAGTACCTAATGCTCGAGTCTGGAATGAGGTTCTGTAGTACGGGCCTAGCCGTCATGTTTCCTAGGCTTGCCTCGATGACAAAGTCTGATTCCGGCAGCCATTGCGCGACAACTCACAGCCCAAAAATGTAAATGTTATTACTCTTTTGTTTCAGATTGGAGTGATTCCTCTCGTGTGTGGTTGGTGGCTCGATCTATGCTCATTATCAATGTTCGACGCTACTCTGAAGGACAGAGAGTCGAGCCTGCAAGCTGCACCGTGGACCCTCATGTTCATTCACTGGCTTGTTGGCATGGTCTACGTGTATTACTTTGCGTCGTTCATTCTTTTGTTGAGGGAAGTACTGAGGCCCGGTGTGCTGTGGTTCTTGAAGAATTTGAATGATCCTGACTTCAGTCCTGTGCAGGTTTGTTCACTTTATAATGAAGAGCTCCTCATGATTAAGTGGGAAATACTACACATTCAGCTGCCAAGCTAGCAAGGGTAACTGTAATATAATTAACTAGCTGTACCTACCCTATGTTACTTAACTGAAATAGCAAAGGGCATAGCATGATTAAAAACTAGCCCAATGCGTGAGTCAATTGCGTACTAAGGGTTCCATACCACGATATTTTCAATAGTTTATTTGCTGTGATGGAGGCCACTGTAACATCTATTCTGTGCAAGTTTCTTAATAGCTTAGTAATAGGAACCCTGTTACTAAGCTTCGTAATAGGCTATAGGCTTAGTAATAGGAACCCTATTACTAAGCCTACATTGGCAGTCTGGTCTGGTCATTGGCATCATTTGAGTATGGAAACATAAATTAGAAAAGTCACACAGAAAAGCGCACTAACAGACAGACGCTGACCCTCTGGGAGTGCCGAACGACCGATTGTTGGCGTTGCTTGGGGGATACCTATATCCAATGGTGGCCGTATTTCGGCTGAATGATGTTGACGAAGGAATAAGGATCTGTGGCTCATCTAGCCATTTGTTAATACTATTTTCCCTTCCCTAGGAAATGATCCACCTCTCAGTATGGTCGCACATCCATCGCCTGGTGGTATCTGCCATGATCTTTGGCACAGCCGTCCTCTTCATGTTATGGTTGCCGATCAGAGTGATCAAGTACGTCCTACCTGGTTTCCTGCCGTATGCCGTTGCGGTTCATACTGACGCACCGGTCAATGAACTCAGCTTGGAGTTGCTGCTGCTCCAGGTAAATAAAGCTTTAGTTTACGTGTATTATGGCCGTCGCACACCCCAATGTACTGAACATGTGGTGAAGCATTGAAATGCGAGCCTTATATTCTGTCACGAAAAGTGAAATTTCCTAAGAGACACATGACGAATGTATGAGTAGATGACCACGTTCGTACGATACATTGTCGACGCGATGTCCGCTCGGCTTTCTGAGGTTTCTGACATAGGAAGGTGTCATGAGTGATATGTCGTAGATCACCAGAAATGTTACTGTAAGACATTCAAAATAAAGCTCACATTTCAATGCTTTACTTTGAGTCAAGTAGGTGTTGAGTTGTTTCGGTGTGTGGTGATAAAGTCACATCACATCGGTTGTATTAAAGTAAAGCCCAACCTCCTCTGGGCAGTCAGACCCGGTACCACCTTGCTGACTGACGGACCAACATTTTTTTCGAGAAAAGATAAAGAATGCATGATTTTATTTGCCAGAATAAAGGGTCTCGTGGCTAAATAATGAAAACCGCACGGATCGATCTTCAGGGTTATACAACGCCTGCCGAAGTCGATCCCAGGATGGGTGAGCATCCATAACGACATCCCTCCGTGCCTCGGAAAGCACGTTAAGCAGCTGGTCCCAGCTGTCATATATGAATGAAAATAAAATCAGTTTCTAAATAAACATCTTTCGTAAACGATAGCTTTATTTTTTATTACTAAGACATATCAAAATAAAAATATCGTGTTGATTAAAACTCGTTTAAGTTTATTTGGTAAAAAATTTGCGCACTGGTTAATTTTTTTTCCTGTATACACTGGGCCGCAAAGAACGCGGGTCGGTAACAAAAACTTCTTTCAACTTTCAAAATATTGGAGTTAGCTTTATGAAATAAATACTGTATTATAGACAATTTTAAAGTGCTTGAATCAATGTCATAAAAGTTCAAGATTATGAAGTTTATTTTCAATAAAAATAATAATAAAAATTTAGTATTTTGTATTGCCACCACAAGTTGTTAATACAGCTGTTATATTATATGGTTTGGCATGCTTTCCACCAGATTTCTGAGCCGATGCTGAGAGATTCCCATTCCTCTATCAGTGCTTCTTTCAGTACACGTCGTCCCAGTTCGTCCCAGGCTCGATGGGGTTCAAGTCTGGGCAGCGTGCTGGCCACTCCATGCGTGTGATAGCGACATCTTCAAGGTAGTCAAACACTATCCCAGCTGTATGGGGACAAGCATTGTCTTGCATAAAGATGACGTTCTCGCCCATGTTTACTAAAAATAGGCCAACATACTCATTTAAGATTTCATTGACATATCTTTCTGCATTTAAACTGCTATTTTCTATCACCATTAGCACGGTGCGGCTTTCGGAAGAAATTCCAGCCCACACGCGTATGGAGCCTCCGCCGTATGGCACTTTCTCTTCAATGCAAACTTGGTTAAAGCGCTCTCTTGGTCTTCTGTAGACTCTGCTTCTCATCGTGCGTGCGTTTCGTTATTGTGCGTTTTTTTTTTTGTGAACGGGTGTGCGTTTGCATGAACTTCGACTCGTCCGAAAACACTACTCTTGACCCAGTCGTCCAGAGTCACATTCTTGTGTTCTCTAGCGAAACTCAGCCTTGAATTTCGATGCTGCCTTTAGAGTTTTGAACAATTTGCAGGTCTAAATGGCTTCAAGTTTGCTTCAGCAAGACGCCGCCTCACTGTACACGTGCACGGATTGCTCCCTCCAGCACGTAGAAGGTGATTTTTGACTTCAACGGCTGTTTTAAAATCGATTTCTCAATATTGTTGACACCATAATCTCGATCCTCTTGCGCTGTTGTGCACCTTGTTCGGCCTTTTACTGGTCTGCCAATATTGGATCTATTCTCTTCAAATCGCTGGAGCACTCTTTAAACTAATATTTATAGTCTGTCACTTTCTTAATTAAATAGAAAGAAAAATATGCACTTAACTTTAATTTAGTTTAGTTTGTGAACAAGGGAATCGGCGCCAATGACACTTTAATTAATCGAAAACTGTCTAAAAATAAAAATATATTGTTTTAATTAAAAAAAAATACAATGGCTATGTAAATAAGCAACAGTGGTTAATACAGGTGCAAAAAACAGCCGCCACCCAGTTTTAGCCTCGAATTTAAATATGGCAATGGCAGCACCTCCTATCCATAACTAGTTATCCTGCGTTCGCAATATAGTTTCCAAACATGTAAATAAATATGTTTTTTGGAAAAGCAACTTTAAAACCCACACATAAACTTCAGTTTGCGCTAAAACCTCAAACAAACTTAATAAACACTTCCAGTCTAACCGGATACCGCTGAATACCTGTATTTTACATGGAGCGCCTGCCTATCTGACCTCCACAACCCAGTAACTGGGTAACACGATACCCCCTGGTAAGACAGTCGGACTTTTTGAGCTTCTGACTACTCGTCACGACGGTCAAAGATCTACAAAAGATCAGCAAACGGTTTAACGTGCTCTTCGAGACACGTAGTGGTCTCGATATGTAACGGATGGTCATCCATCCACGAACCGAAAGCGTATCTTAACCTTCGATCGACCCGTGAGGCTGTTGTTATTTAGTCACGAATATTCAATAATCATGCAAACACTACAAATAGCTTCAATCCATGCATAGCAACAGAACACGCGTTGTTGTCGTCGAGACTGCAAATGTACGTAACAAGGGTAGTGTGCCACATATGCAAAGGAGGTTGTTGTACAGAGTTTCTACATGTACGGATTTGCATACGTTAATGTACTAATCAAAATAATTCATACATTATTGCATTGTCTGAGACTTTAATGTGATTTAATTATCCTGTCTCGAGTCATAGTCATAATTATGTTAGCTGTGTCAAAGAAGAATGATCACAAAATTATTACCGTTAATCGTGAATGAGTTTGATTATTTAAAGGGCCGCTTTATCTTATTTTATTTTTTTGCGTGTTTTATCTTAAAATGTATTTCAAAATACTGCAAGCACTGAAGCACCAATATGACTGCTTACTCGAATGATTGTGAGTTTATTGTAATGGTTTTATCTTGCAAGATAAGGTATTGAATTAGTATTAAATTAAGGCCAATGTCTGAAGGTGCCCGATTATGACTTGTTGAAGAAAATTAAAGGCCGACATGGAATGTCGGCCTTTAATTTAAGGAGAGATCCGCAGGCTAGTTGCGTAACACTCATAATTACAATGCCATACATTCTGACAATTAAACAGTATTCATTGCTTTATTTACGTTGTCGAGCAGAAGAATTTTTCAAACATATGAAGCAGTGGATTAGCAATTTTCTTCAAAACTTTTCCAATCGTTGTTGATAGTATGTTACGCAATTGGGGTGCCGCACTAACGAGCATTGGGCTTTTTAAACCGGACAAAATGAATTAGCACTTTTATTTTATTGGAAGTGAATAAAAATACGTAAGTGAATAAAGAAAATCATATATTTTTACTAAAATGGCTAAAAATAAAAAATAAACACAATATTATTTAATTCTAATGGATCTTAGTCTGATTCAGCTGAGTAAGCAAGTCTCGATGTTTGGTCAACTTTTATATCCAGTTCTTATGGCTCGAACAACTCGTATGGTTTCACTCATGAAGGGCTGGCTTTTGCTCGGTTTACGTTTCCGTACACAACTTATAAAAATGATCTGATGTGAGAAGCAGCCTGTTGAGGACATCCTGATTACATTAAAAAATCCTGAAAAATACATAAATCACTTTTAAAAATACATTTTTTGAAGTGGTGGAAGGATGTGGAAAAAGTTTTTACTGTTTTGATATGGTGAAACTCTAAATTTTACCATAAAAGTATAATATTTATAAGCCGATCTAACTCGGTACTATTACAAAAGTACTAATGAGTAAAAAAAATACACAATTTTAAATTTTTCACCCCTCTATTGATGCTGGTTCTAAAAATACATAATATTCAATCGTATTAGAGATAAGGTACATTAAAATGAAGTACATACATTGTTGTTCAGATTCCATAGTTTCCAAAATCCTCTTCAAACCACTTTTAGCACCCAGTGCAAGTTTGAAACCAATGGAACGTATCGTGAAAGTAGACGTGCGTACTAAACTAGGGCTAGTTTCCGACTACCTGAACGGGGCGCGCGGAGGGGAAGGGGCGAGGTAGGACCGGTTTGTGATAGTACCATTACTCAGGTGCAATAAAACGCCAACTTGGGTGACAGGGTGACATCACAGAAATTTGTAATTGTCACTTTTGTCCGGTTTTAAAGTCAAAATGCTCGTTAGTGTGCCGGTCAGTATCATCTTGAAGTCGTAATAGCCATGCATCGTACTTTTTCAGGGTTCCGTACCAAAATGGTAAAAAAGAACCCTTATGGTGCGAGTTAGTCTGTCTGTCTGTATGTCACAGCTAGATATCTCAAGAACTACTAATGCTGTCAACTTGAATTTTGTAATAGTTTAAGATGACGTTTGCCCAACAATTTTGTAATTAAAAAAGAAATAAAAATGTATATATATTTTTATGCAACAGGGACTGAAAGGGGGTCTTAAAAATTCGAATTAGGGCTACTAGGGCATGTGGGGTATCATATGAAAGAGCGCTGTTTGGACATTCTCAAACATTTTTTGTTTTTTATTTAGGTCGCATAGTTTTCGACTAGATGAAAAATGTAAATAAAAATACCCCCGCCCCCCCCCCTTTATCTCCGAAGTTTGCATAGAGAAGAATCTGAAGAATGAGAAGTTTATGTAAAGATTACAGGAAAATAAAACTATGTCTGTAAATAGCACATTTTTTTATGTATGACTAGCAGCGCCCCTCGGTTTCACCCGCGTGAGCCTCGAACCCGTAAGGGATAAAAAGTATTCTATGTGTTAATCCAGGTGTTAATCCTACTGTATAAACTATCTGTGTGCCAAATTTCATGAATATCCGTTCAGTATTTTTTTTGCGTGAAAGAGTAACAAACATCCATCCATCCTCACAAACTTTCGCATTAATAATATTAGTAGGATAGGAAGTAGGATAGTAGGAAGCAGGATTGTACGGAACCCTCGGTGCGCGAGTCCGACTCGCTCTTGACCGGTTTTTTTCAGATGAGGCGATTTTGAAGTTTTATAAAGGGATGGAAGCCTTAAAGCAGTTTATAGTTTGATCCCATTTGTACTATTCAGGTGATCCTACCAGCCTTGTTAGAACAGTCCCACACTCGAACATGGCTGAAGGCAGGCGTACGTACTTGGTGCGCCTGTGCCGCTGGAGCCCTGGGGCTTCGCTCGTACCTGCTGGGCGAGATGAGGCAGGACCAGCCGATGCCGCACCCACCGAGACCGCCGCATCAACTGGGAGCGGCACATCAGGTAACTAAATCTTTAGGACCTACTGTAAAACTAAAGGAACCTCTTGTGGCATTTTGGGTATTTAAAACCATATTAGGTTTTAAATACCGATAAAATTTTTCGAAAAAAGGGTACTTATAAAATTCATAGTAAATTGTAATAAAATATGTTTCATTATTCCGTTTTTTTAAAACATTGCAATAATTGTCACGTGTTGGTGGAAAATGAAAAAAAAAATCTGATTAAAACAATCACAGCCAGGTTAAGATCTTCCGCAGGTCAGAGGATTGTCGAACGACATTGAATAATACACTTTATTATTGTCAGTAGCATAAAATAAAGTTCTACAAACATTGACGCAGACATGACTTCACTTTTTCTTTTTCCTCTTCTATTATATAGTTTTGTGATTGTTTCAGGCGTTGATGCGTCGCGACGGTCCTGCGGGCTTTGAGCCTTATGTCCGCGTGTCCTGGTTCCCTGTTCGACTGGGCGCGTTGTTGGTCCTAGTCTCCATATCGTTGGTCCTAGCCAGCGCACTCACTCTTGTAAGTCATTTATTTTATTACTACCTTAATTGGCCGTTTTTATGCAACATTTTTTATACAACGAGATAACATAACACCTTGGAAAGAGAACATGTAAAAAATTTAAAAGGAAATAATTAAAACTGACAAAGCAAAACGCTAGTTGTCCCCACATTGAGAACAAAATGTTAATATTCTCGTGCCGCTATGGGAGAAGAAACGGTGTCAAAACAGTGAAGGAAAACATCGTGAAGAAACCGGCATGTCCTAAAACCAAAAATTCGATGACATGTGACATCTACCAACCCGCACTGGGCCCGCGTGGTGAATTACAGCCCACTCCCCCACTCAGCCACTCACGAAGAGAGGAGGCCTGTGTCCCAGCAGTTGGAACATTATACATATAGGCTGATTATGCATGAGAGAAGAAGATGGTATTGTATTTTTTGACATGGGATGAGCATCATAAAGGCTCATTTTCAATGGACGAAAGGGCTCGTATGCAGGCTACGAGAGATTTCTGTGTGATAGAGCCCGCATGCAGGAAACCGTTTTCATTAATCGGTAGGGTCCGTTCGTCGGGTACTGGAGATTTCTGTAAAGCATGCCATAGAGCCCGCATGCAGGGAACCGTTTTAATTATTTGATAGGAAACGATTGCGGTATACGCAGAACCTGCACCGTACGTTTGGCAGTTGAAGTGAAGGCTCTTTTTCATTGGGTGTGAATCTCCGCACGCTTTTTACCAACCAATGAATTTCATTGGTCGCTGCGCCCGTTACGGAGATTCCCCGCAGACGGTGTACCGACTGCGTTATCGACTTATGACTTTCATTAGTCATAACCCCATCTGCTGGGTCTCCGCATGCTGTACACTACATACAACTTTTTTTTTTTGTAAATACATACTTATACATATAGATAATTACACCCTAGACTCAGGACAAACAGACATGTTCATGCACACAAATGTTTGTCCTGGATGCGAATCGAACCCACGACCTGCGGCATGATAGGTGGTATCTTAACGAACCACGCCATCTGGCTTGTCGATATGTGATAATTTGTTATTTATGCATATTCATAGGTAATCCCAGTCGCTATTGGAAGGCGAGTGATGGCGCTATGGCTTCCGAAGGCATCGGATGGCGTTCACGAACTTTACACCGCGGCTTGTGGTATGTATGGTACTAATAAACTACATGCAGACATAAAGGGAGGCTGTGCTAATTTAAATCATTATTATTTTTAAACACAACTTTCATAAATCAATTATTGTAACATTGCGTAAGCTTTACGCATAATGGAACAAAATGCGTAGAAAATTCTCTTTTTGCATAATTTTCCTCCGTTTTGCTCCCTCAACTCAATTTTGAATCTCGAGTACGAACATATTGTATTCAACTAATGCAACCGCTGAATTCCTGCAGAACTTAGGGGGAGGCCTAGGACACAATACAGATAGTATTTAGATGCCAACAAGGAAGCGTGTAATTTATTTCATTACTACTGCTCTTAATACGGTGAAGGCAAACATCGTGAGGAAACCTGGACTTCTAGTTAATATAAGTCAGAAATCGCCAGCCTGTCTTGAGCAAGCATGGTGATCAATGCCAAGCAATGCTCTGTATCTTCTTAGCGTGTTGATGGCAATCTAAATATGAACTAAATGGTGTCGGCCCAGAATTCGACCACGAGTTTGGCGCCATCAGTAGCGTCCATCAGTTCCTGTAACGTGCAGCCGACAGGACACGACATTCAGTTGTCTTCTCTGTATGAGAAGGCATTTGCTCTGCAGTGGTACAATAATAGGCTGGTATTATTGTTGTATTCTAAGTCAGCGACACTTTTAATCGTTGGACGGAAAAACACTGAGAGCCCAGGCGTGCGGTTAGCACTACACGGCAGTATATTTAGCCATTATTCTAGGTATGTATGTGTGCTGGGCGGTGGGGCGCGGCGGGACCCTGGCGGCGGGCTGGGCGCGCGGGGGCCGCGCCATGCTGGCTGCGCGCGCCGCTCTGTGGGCCCGCGTGGCTGCCAGAGCCGCACTCGCTGCGCTCGCGCTGCTGGGACTCGTGCCGCTCATGTTTGGGTTGCTGCTCGAGTTGGTGAGTTATAGCTTTATTGATACCGTAATGTAAAACTAAACTGTGGAAGATAAGAAAAATATTGTAGAGCATGTCTCTAAAATCGAAAAAGCGCAAATATTACAAATAACTTCGAAAAAACAACAAATAGGAAGCCAACAAGGAGTATTGCAAATTAAATTTAAAATAAACTAAACATTTCATAGCTAAAACACGAAAGTAACGCGGCTCTTTTGGGCTCTGCCACAGACGGGAATAAATTGCGTATGGTTTTTGGTTTCTCTGGGGACTGCTCATAATGTTCTTAAATATTTTTTTTACCTTGCAGCCCATACCCAAGTATGGGCCGATTTTTCAGTCATTCTAACTTTTACCTGAAGAATAAATGTGACGTTTTGACAGATTGTCCATACGAAAACTGTCAAAATGACTAACTTATTCGTCGGATAAAAGTAACTGGCGATTGAAAAACCGGCCCTATGTCACATAAAACATAATTATATTCTTTTTTTGAGAAACTATGAATAAAATAATTACCTATTTAATTTGATTTCACCTCTATCTACAGGTGCTAGTAATTCCTCTCCGCGTGCCAATAGAACAGTCGCCGGTATTATTCGTCTGGCAAGACTGGGCGCTAGGGGTGTTGTACACGAAGATAGTGTGTGCACTGACCATGATGGGCCCCGACTGGGCCATGCGACGAGCCATCGAGAAAGCCTACCGTGATGGAATTAGAGAGATGGATCTCAAGTATGAACAATTGAGATGTTTTTTTTAAATACATATATACCTTTATATTTATATAAACAAGGTGTAATTTTAATCATCGTTAACCTCTTAAAGGGTCATCACTATGAACAACTTTTACAGCGGGACCAAACCCGAAATCGCAAAAAAATCGGCTATTTACTACATTTTGACGAGTTAGGCCGACGACTTAGGATACTTTTTATCTCGATATTCCTACGGGGTCGAGACTTACGCGGGTGAAACCGCAGCGCGCTGCTAGTCGCCTGTAATATAATAAAAAATCTCGATGTTTTGTCAAGTCGTCAAAACGGTCACTAGTAATTAATAATATAAATTTCCATGAGAAAGCTCTGCCCCTCTGTTCCCTTCAAATGGTGTGATATTCCCCCTTTATAACGTACCAGCACATAGAATATGACGTATTATATATAAGCTACATGTGTTATGGCAGGTTCATCCTGCGCGAGATCGCGGCGCCGTGCGTGTGCTGGCTGGGCCTGGCGCTGGCTGTGCCATACGCGCTGGCGCACTCACTGCTGCCACTGCTGGTGGCGGCGCCGGCGCAGCGCAACCTGCTGGCGCGCCGCGTGTACCCCGCGCTGCTGCTCACCGCGCTCGCGCTGGCGCTCACAGTCTTCCAGGTAAGAGACACACAGATAGTAAAGAAAGGAAGAAAGAAAAATATTTTATTTGGAACACGCACAGGAAATACAAACAGTACATAAAAAAGTAATAAAATAAATAAATAAATCGACTTCAAAAAGATATTAAGAGCCCTATTACGAATCGTAAACGCTCACCAGCGCGCCCGCGCGCTGGTGTTCGTTTACAATACACGAAGTTACGTTGGTGTGCGTTGGGAGTACAACTATAGTCTGCGAAACAATTTTGATACTAGTCTGAATAGGATGATAGGTTTTTTTTTTAATCCAGAGTCTGAACACTATTAGGCAGGTAATCAGGGGTGAGTATAAATTAAAACACTCAAAAAGAGTCCACAAATTAAAAATATATTATAAAGTTAAAAAAAAAAAAGAATTACAAAAAGATCTCTCGTAATGGCATTGATCGTGCTTTACGAGGATCAATTAACTCGGGAAGTATACAATTATAGTAAAATGTCTTCAACTTCGGTAACATATTTTCACGCCAAAATACATCATCTTTACAAACTTTTACGACTTTCATCGGGTAATCATCCCCAGTCCACACTGCGAACAAACAGAGATTTTTATTAGCAATATGGAGCTGGCCTTGGACTTGGTAGTGCCAGTCGTGATTCCGATCTAAAATAACTTCAGAGCGATCATTCAATTTGAAGCATTTCAACTTCTTTTGTTGAATTGCTTCTTCAGGATCTAATCCAAACGCAGAGAGGGGGCACTTTATTTCCACCAAACCATCTTCAAACAATCCATCCGGAGTGGCTCCTAAGAAAAAAAAATCCTTGTCGATGAACAATCCGCATTTGTCAATAATAGTGTTCTCTTGAATGCTAAGTTTTGCCAAAGCTTTGGATTCATTTTCTTTGCCATGTTTCACTGCAGGTACATGATCAAGGCTATAACGGTATAAAACATTCTTCACAAGAGGTGCAGAGTTCTGGTTTGGCCTTCTTTTGCAAATTTTACTAAAAATTGACGCAGTTACAATACATCTACGCAGTTCTAGCCATAAAGCACTTTCAGCCTGCAAAATAGTGCTTCTTTCTATTTCTTGTCGGTTTAGAGCTTGTTGTTTCAAATGATCTAAGAAAATCTTTTTGGCTTGTTCGTATTGGTCACTGTCCATATCTGGACGTTCACAGTTTTGACCGTAGTTTGAGTCTGTACTAGCAAAATTAAGTTTTCTGCGACAACGTTGGTACTGTTGGGACTGTTTCAGGTGTTTTAAATTTTGAGCATGTCTTGCTTCTTCAACGCACTTCAAAGACTTTCCTGGACTTTTGTCGCAGACAGACTTATATAAGGTGTACTGTGGTTTCCCAGTGTTGAAGGCTACTACTGCTGCATAACATCTCACACTATAGGAGTTTTTAAGAGAAAAATTTACTCTTTTGCCACCCACCATTTTGGCCACGATGCTGTTGAACTGTTCGGCACGATTGTTTGTGAAGGTGTGCAAAAGGCTTCTTGAGTGAAAGGCAAGTTGAGAGACATTCTTTTGCAACTTTAACATCAAAGTCGCTGCCGTCGAGACAAGATTGGGCTTCTGTTTTCGCTCTTCTTTACAGTAGTAGCTCTTACAAAGATTGTGATCTCCAAACACATGCCGTGGACTGTTTAAAATGTCTTCTTGTAATTTTTTTATTTTATCTGATATGGTGCCGTGTTCTGATTTTCTGTATTTTATAGCAGATCGTATTGCAGTTCGTAGTCTGGTCAGGCGCTCTCCCGTCAATAGTTTGCGTTCAGATAATGGAACAGACGTATCCTTCTGTAGCTGCAAATTCCTACCATTATAATTTCTTAAGAGATGGTTAGTGCATTCTATTTTCTGAACGGGTATATCTGGATACGGCCTACTTTCTAAAATGTTTTTATAGGTACTAGCGTCCCCATCAGCAATCAATGTGTTATAAATCAGACCTCTTTTTTCCACAGACTGCTTAAAACCTTCTACTAATATAGCCTGTTCCATAGAAGTTGACGAACCAGTATGATTTTTAGTGCACTTATGTGGTCGAGGTTCTTCTTTTTCCGCGTTAGCGCGTGTGCAAATAACACAATATTTGTTTCGAACTCCTACATGTAAAACTTTACCTGTATGTTCGCCAATTATTGCCGCAACACCAGAAAGAGCCGAATAATTACTTTTATACGACCTTTTGCTCCAACAAGCATCTGCTTCCACAGGTATCATGGGAATACCCGCACTGCTGACATCACCTCGTAATATGGCTGCATGCTTCTCTTCTTTGGCAGCATCTTTCATCGTTTTTTCGGCAGCAGCTTTCCACATTTCAGAAAGAGAATCATGTGTCTTGCTGTATATACGGAATGGCACTGTGGGCAAATCAATAGAAGCGACAAGTTCGTTGAGGTTTGATAGCCCTATACCTGTTGCAATGGCCCCTGATATTGCACCAGCGTTCACATTAAAATGTTGATCTTCTTTAGAAGTATTTATGTTAAACATTGCATCCACACATTTTACATTTGACGTAAAACTTTGAAATCAGTCCCGTTTGTTTTTCTTTCATAAATTTTAAATTTTGCAGCTTGTAGCCGAATTTATCACCATGAGCTTCTATTAAAAATAAGTGATCCATAAAATATTGAAAATCAACAACCCTTCTTCCTTTGAATTCCTAAAACAAAAACGTAAAACATAATATAACAAAAAATATTATTACTGTCATTCAAATTTCTTTACAAGGTATAAAAAATATACCTGCTCAGAATCAGCAGTAAATGATTCTTTTTCCACGATTAGCAAATGATCTTCAAATTCTTCAAGTTCTGAAGATTCCGTCTGTGATTGTTCAACAGAACTGGAAAGCATAACTTTTTCTGATGATGTAGAAGCCTCTTGGTTCTAAAAAAATAAGTAAGTAGTTACTGGTCATAAATCGAAAGCATTAATCAACTAGTAATTATTAACGTCATCATGAATTACGTCGCATAATCTCGACGTAGAACAAAGAAGACGCAATCATATACAATCATGTTAAAAAAATACAAAAATATACCTACACAAATGTTCACAATCACAACGTAGAACAGTAGGCATTTCTTTTGTAAATTTTTATAGCGTTACTAAATAATTACAATTGTCATTAAAACGAAACCTTTTTTACGAAAATCTTCTCTATTACGAAAATAAATTATGATATTTTTGACCTTGAGCATAGAGTGGACCCAGCCAGGTAATGGTGGTTAGGCTAGGTAGAGGTAGGTACTTTACCTGATCTACAGTAGATGATTCTTCCACTGTTAGTGTGTCTACTATCCTATTTTTACTTTCTGTAGATGTTTCAGAATTATTATGGCTATGTATCCTGGAAAAGAAAATACTGATTTATGTTTGTTTTAGTATAAAATGTATATTTTAGGTAGTAACTTAAGAGATAAATGTTCTGTAATACGGTTTAAATTAATAACATCGTGTCTGCGTCTACCTTTTTAGTGACATTTTAACTTGTAGTGCTGTCTGTAAGCGGGCATAATTGTGTCTCTTCCTTTTTTTTATGCAGGCGTACAGTGGTGTTTTTCGACCCATACCTACCTATAATAAAAGATAAGAATTAAAGTGTAATACGAGTATGTAGGTAGGTAGGTAGCGGGATCGTCCGAAAGGATTACCCAGAACATAAAGGGAACATGGATGGGTTTTAGTCAGTAAGAGTCTGACACTCCCTCCCGCTCCACCCAGAGCGGGAGGAGTCATTTGGTGATTTCCATCCTTAAAAAAAAAGTAGGTAGGTATTAATATTGAATACCTTTAAGAAGCACTCATACTAAAAATAATACATTTAATATGATGTAAAAAATACTTACTGGATCAAATTATTTCGGTCGGCGTACACGAATCGATAATAACAGCGATCTCCGGACGATTGCGCGCGAAAATTTCGTGTACAGGTCCTACCTCGTTAAGCGCTCGCGCTAGACCAAAGAGTATAATAATAATACGGGAGAAGAGAGCCCTCTTGCGTCATTTCGAAGCAGCCAGATTCGAAACGCCATCTACATATCTTAACGGGAACTAAGGCTTTATGACAGGAATGTATTTATACATTTTCCTCTTACTTAGCTTCACACATGCTAAGTCAGGGTATTACACGCACGGGTTTCCTCACGATGTTTTCCTTCACCGATTTTTTTTAATTTATAATATATACACGCACATGAATCCGAAAAGTCAGAGGTGCGTGCCTTGGGGTTCGAACTCGAGACCACTAGAATTGTCAGTCCGACGGTCTCACTACTAGGCTATCACTGCTATTGAAGATAGATCTAAAATGCTGTACTCCTATACGGGCAATGTCAATATTATGTACCTATGTACTCTTTTACTTCGACACAATGGTAAACAGAGGTATTATTACAATTTCGAAATGTATTTATTAGAAAACTTAACACTGGCCACAATAAGTATGTTCTAGTTTTAAATGTTGCCACCAGATGGTGCCTCCCGTTTTATAATCCGAAGTTCTCCGGTGTTATATTACAATTATTCTCTAGAAAATTAAAAAAACTTAAAATCTATTCTAAATTAGAGAACTTAGTTATTTGATTTTCTTATTTTCGTTAAGTTGGGATTACAGAGACATCTATCGATAATTATGAAACGAATAGTTTCTCAGTTAAGTAAAGTAGATGGCGCCTCTTTCTTTACGAAAGTAGTGCTTGTTCTAACTGTCTCCCCCCTGCGCTAGACTGAGGAGCGCGCCGAATTGACGCAGAATATATAGTGCTTTAATTTTATTTATTGTAATTTTGTCTTATTATATTGACAAACGAAAACAAATGAAACGTGTTCATTGTAGATCGAAGTTTTATATCATATTATTTTATTTGATAATGTTGTGTTTATTTGGAATATAATCGACGCTATATCAAGACATTTATGGCTTAAATTAGGCTTCCTTTACGATTTTTTCCGTGGAAACTCAAGGAATTTAAAGAAATTCTAGAACTCCAATAAACAAGTAAAACATTTAACTTATCTTTTAGTAATTTTAGCTTTTGTAAGAATTTAATGTAACAATGTGAATTTGAGCGTCAAAGTTCCATCGCCGACGGTTTTTCTTGAAAACCGAGTGTGTAAAATATTTATAGTAAATTACACGAAAAGAAAAATGAAAATGTGTAACTCCAACTTACAAGAAAGAGAATGGCACTATCGTTATTCATAATCAAGTAATTAAAATATCTTACTGCTGCTGAAAATTACAGCGTCAAAAATCATGAATTTGCGTAAAAAATGTAATAGGACTCTTAACTCAAAATTATGAAATAACTTTAATTTTGGAAGTATTTTAGTTTTTTTGCCACTGACTTCCGAAATTAAAGTTATTTTACAATTTTGAATGAATTTCTTTTTGAAGTCGATTTTTTTAAAAATAACTTTCTTATTTCGCAATTTTTAGTTTTAAGTAAAAACTGTAATAAGTAGTTACTAGTAATGTTGTAAATATTGCATTAGAATTTGACCAAGGTTTTGGAAATGTTTTCCCTTTGACACCACGCCCGTAGCTCATATCAGTAAGCCAAGCTGTCACATTTGCACGTCTTAGTCCATATCTTGAAAACTATTGAACCGATTTTGATGAAACTAGCACTGTTCCCTAAGGTGGAGTAGATTAATGTATGCCAATAAAAAAACGGTCACAATCTGATTTATAGTTTCGGAGAAATGCGTAGACAAACATACATATACAAGGTGTAACTTAAATAACGCACAACCTCTTAAGGGGTCATTGTACTCATCATTATGAAGAAATTTTACTATGGGACCATGCCTGAAATCGCGAAAAAAATCTGCTGTTCAGTACATTTATGTTCGCATAATTCGTCAAAATGTACTGAACAGCTAATTTTTTTTCGCGATTTCAGGTTTGGTCCCATAGTAAAAGTTGTTCATAACGATGAGTACAATGACCCCTTAAGAGGTTGTGTGTTATTTAAGTTACACCTTGTATATGTCGTAGGGTGATTTGATACTTCGAGTTTTCACGAACACCCTAGGAATATTGCGAAAACACGGATAATTAGACAATGGTGAAAATATTTCTTAATCTTACTGGAAAAAGATAGGGTTTTTCACGAGTCGCGAATATCCTTAACTCTGATTGGCTAGATTTTTGCTTTCTGACCAAATCTCATTCTGCTTGGTTCCTAGTTTTACCCTATGTGCTTTGAAGTATTATATCATAGAGTTATGAAGGATAAGAAATAACAATATCGATTTATAGAAACTTTACTTTCTATTGAACATTTTAGTTATCTAATCTAAAAACATAGGATCCTGTAGCACAACAAGTTGTTCGTTTTCATGAACTGAGTAACTATTTTAACACGATAACAGTGCAGCTACTAAATGTGAGAGGAGCCCCTCACGTGCAAACACGTTTTGTGGAAATATGTAAAGAGAGGCTTATGTAATGATAATTTTGAATAAATTATATAAATATAAACCCTCTAATTGTTTAAAATTAAAAAAAAAACTTGTGACACATATGTGGTACACTCACGTACTAGCTATAGATTCATTGACCCACATGTGGTGCACCCACGTACGAACTATACATTTATTGCCTCATATGTGTACAACACACGGTATAAGAGTAAAAACAAATTATTTTTTACTGAACGCATTCATTACAACTGTGAACAACTAAATCTAATTGTCAAAGTCACTGTCAAACAGCTGTTTTACATGCAAATACTTTCACAAATCCGGCTCGTGCGCATTTGGTTTTTCTTTTTTGTTTTCATCACCTCTTACTTTCTTTGTTTATTTTTTGTACTTTCTTTGTTTATTATTTGTCATTAATCTTTATTATTATTTTTTTAATACAAAACATTTGTTTGTTTGTTTCTATCCTATATTACAAAAAAAAACATTCATTTATTTTTAGTAACTTTAGGCTTTTATTTCCTGACAACCCTATAAAAATGTTGCCCGGTTTTTGAGCAATCTTTTTTTTATAGTTTATTGTTCACACGTGTATGCAAAAAAATTAAAATAAATCACACGTGTAAACTATAAAAAGGCTTCAAATTTGTATGGAGTCGTGACCCAAATGTGGTGCACGCACGTGTCAGAGTGACCTCACAGTGACCCACATGTGGTGCACGCACAGGGAACGTGTTAAGTTTCGCACGCTGTTTATCTTAAATATTACGTAGATCCTCATTTTTCTATTAGAAAAAAATGCGTGAATGATTTACATTTAAAACGTCAACCAATCAGAGGAGGTCTCGTTTTGGGTGCTCCGACCGGCCAATCAGCGTTCTTATTTCATAATAGCCAACGTTTCGTTTCGCAATATTACTAGAGCGACTCGTGTTTTTGCAAAAACCCTATCTTTTTCAAGTAAGATTGAGAAACGTTTTCACCGCTGTCTAATTATATCCCTAGGGTTTTCGCAAAAATTCGAATTATCAAATCATCCTACGACATATACATACATACACCTAAGCCATAATAGATATCATATATCAATACCGCAGTGCCGATAATACATACATACGTGTCGAATTGATAACATTCTTTTTTTAAATCGGTTATAATAATTTAATAACCATGACATAACAACATCACGGCTGTATTGCCCGAAGGGTTAGGCAGAGGTATATAATAGTACACCCACCTTTCGATAGTTCTGCCAAGTCCCAAGTCACATGGAGCGAGCCTATTGCCATCGACCGAGCACAAATCCGGACTCCTACAGCAACTAACAACTATTAATTATACACCAAACCCTTTACCTACTCGTAGAAACACAACCTACTCTCCCACTTAACACATTAGGCGCGGCAGACGCACATGCGCGTTTTCATAACTTTCTTCGAGTGCGGCGCGCCGCACATGTGAGTTCGTAGTGCATCTCTATTGTTTCGAAAACATCGTAAAAAAAGGGTCGGTAAGGGTGTAGCATAAAGAAGCGTTTGCATAAAGAATTCAGCAGAGAATGTGTTAAATTCTAAGTCAAAACCTCATGATTTTCGCGACTCGACTCAACCTCACTTAGGTAGTTTTAATATTCATAGCTGCAATTTTACTCCTCATCTTAAACAGTTTCCTCAGTCGAGGTGAGTTTGAGTTGAGAAACCAACTGTCAAATACAAGGTCGGCGGCATCTACCTTGAGGAAGATAACGGCGTATTTTATTCGATTTTCGTAATGTCATTTGAAGTGAAATGTTGTATTATTTAAACGGAAATAATTTAAAAACTAATAATTATATTTATATTGTGTTTATATTTTTTATTTATTTCTTCAAACAATGACGTTTTCGTGACGGATCATCTCGACACACACTCATTCGAGGAACCTCACGATTTCCTTAATCTTACGACTGTGAATAACGATTTTGAGGATCTTTCGGGGCACGCCTTGATGTCTCCTCGATCGAGTTGTGAGTCGAGGGACTTTCGAGGCTACGACTTAGACCCAGATGTCCAACTCCAACATAAAAATTTCTTGGTTGTGGTAAAACATGTGTATCCTACTCACTACTGTACCACAATTGACTTCATCAAGTTATAGAAACTCTGATAATCCTTAATATTGTTTTTATTTTTATTTTATAGAAGTTGAGTTTACAGGAAAACTTTGACAGTAACGACAGACATGGTTTTGTTCGTTTAAGTATCCTATACCCATTTATACCACTTTCACCGTGTGCTGCACGGCTACGGGTGGCTGACATAGAAAAATGATCGAACCAGAATTCGTGACTGACTACAACCTTTCAGTTTATTTTCGTAAAACCTGATCCAAAATGTCTCACCCTCAGATACGCCAGTTCCGCAAACTGTACGAGCACATAAAGAACGATAAGTACCTCGTGGGTCAACGCCTCGTCAACTACGACCACCGGCGACACAAACAACAACAGCAGAGCACCCTTCCCGCCACGAACTGAACGTGACGTCACCGCGATGACGTCACTCGTGACAAGGCGCGTGATAGACACCAGCGGTCTCTGTAATTATGACCCTTCTTATAAGCGAAACTTGTTTTTAAATAGGGATTCTCATTGGCAATCTTACCTCGCTAAGTAATCTTTTTTTTATTACAATTTTCTCGAAACAGGAAATTATTTACAGATCAAATGGGGGTAGGCAAGCATTTTAATGATTAAAGTAAATTCACATTCAACTTTAAGTCATTGCAGTGCTTGCCAAGCGAAATGCTGATCTAAGTACCATAATATTACGGTACAAAGTTTATATTTCAATTAGTCGATATTCGTTATATCTTGTAAATAAAAATGTTTTAGTCACTAAACTTTTAAACCCACGTAATATTGGCATTCCTTGTATAGAAACATTAGATCTCATAGCCGCTATTTTATTGGAGCCACGCTAAGAAATTAGCACATTGTGAATCGTCTTTTCACCGCCTATGTCACGAAATCAGAATGTTTATTTAAGTTTAAGTATCGATATCCATTCGATTATTTTGCCTACACTTAAAACATGTGGAACGTTTACCAAAAATGGCTAAAGAGTACACTAAATATTAGCAATGCGACACGATTTTAATTAATCGAATAAACGTTTAGTCGAATAATGAAAGTGATATCTATCAGAAAAATCGATCAAAGATTTCAATCGTAGATTCGCCCTGCCGCGTCAAGATGGTCGCGTTTCTGTTTCGTTTTGACACCTCTGGCAAATATAGTGTCGCAGGGACTGACTTGATTGTCATGAAAACGCCATTATGTGAGCTCAATCTTCTCAGTATGGACACTTTTTCGCGCGACTTAATATGGTGAGGGCATATCTAACGATTTAAATCTTTGTTTGAAATCGGTAAAAGTTGAGCTTAGTTGGTCGCTGGTTGTCATCGTCGACTAAACTTTATTCGATTGAACTTTGGTAATTCGCATTTATTATAAGTCAATCGGCATGAAATTTATTATTATGTTAAAAAGATTATAAATATTTTAAAAGACGCGTAAGTGAGAGAATCGGAGTTTATATCGACTGGACACGTTTTATCGCCACAGGTAACGTTTAAATTACAATAATAAGGGGAGCGGGATGCAGACTTACGTGTGTGTACAAAGTATAGTCAAGGAAAATTATTGCTTAGAAAATTTACTAAAACTTAAATTGTCCGTAAATTCAAATGTCAACTGTCATTTTATGAAATGGCTTACAGCATGGCTAATTGACGAAGTGTGTCAATATGCTAAATAATCAAGTTCTCCGATTGTACAGACGCCAGCACATCAAGCTACTACAATCTGTCAAATTGCTTTAATAGATTTTCAACTTTATCGCTAAAGTATTAGGTTCAATTTTGATTGGGAAAATTTGCCAGTTTCGGGTAGCTTGATGTTGTGGCGTCTGTACAAGGAACGAACTAAACGGCGATTTCTAAAAACTTAGCTTGAGATCTGATGACTCGTTACAAAATCTGGGTTGTATTTACGGCATACCACATTATCTTAACCAATCAACTTTTTAGCAGATGAATAGCAGAATTACTGAAGCAGTCACAATATTCCGTAATATCTTATAAGATATTATGACTGCTATCGATTTTCGAAAGCGCTTTCAAGCATTTACACCGCTCCCTCACTTCAGCATTTCTTCTCTATAAGGCGCTTTACGGCCGGCGGACATCTGGCGAGGCACAACGAAGCGTGGTTGTCACTGCTACACAAATATCAACATTTCACGCCTTAAAATAAACCTGACTAACCTGACGCTCTCAAGCTTATGGAAGTTTATTTATTTTCAACTTTATTTCAACCCAGCAAGGCCGATATTTGTATGGCAATGACAACCGCGTTACGCTGCGCCTCGATAAATGTGCGCCGGCTCTTATCATTGTGCAAGTAACTAGCACGCCAGTGTATCGAATCACACATTTTTTAAGATTTATTTTACTTGTTATAATAATAATTGTTGTAATTTTGTGGTCTTCAATTTTTTAAAGGCCTACATGTTAATTAGTCAATGTATATTATAAAGTTATTACAGATACCCTTCTGTTGTAATCATTCCCTTACTGTTGACATATCCTGGGCGTTGGTGATTAGTGTAATTGTTACTTGCACAGTTCGACAAGTCTTAGACGTTTCAGAATACAGAGTATTTAAGAAATGGAAGATAAAGTTCATAGTTCGGTCATTGTAGCGAACGAATCGCTGTCGTAAAACGTTGGTTTCCTAAGGCCTCGTTTACGGAGACGCGAGACGTCGCGCGTCGCGTTGGTCTGCGCGGTCCGCACTAAAGTCAAAAATATGTCGTTGCATGAGAGCAAGAGAGACGCGAGACGCTGCGACGCACGACGACCCGCGCCTCCGTAAACGAGGTCTAAGTAAGCAGTGAACGGTATTGGACATACATAGTGTTTTTTGACACCTCAAGGTCAAATACTAGTGAAAATGACAGATTTCCATGACTGCCATTATAATATGGCTGAACCGCGTTTCTAGGAAATCAAAGCTTTAGGGTGCCTGTCCACAGAAGTGGAGCAAGGCTGCGGAGCGGAGACACGGAGTGATATTAACCAATAAGATTGCATAAATCTCCGTTCCGCTCCAGGGGCCAGGATCCTATTGGTTAATATTTCTCCGTTTCTCCGCTCCGCAGCCTCGCTCCTCTTCTGTGAACAGGCACCCTAAGGCTCTTTTGCGGAGCGAGGGACGGAAAGCTGCCCAGCGGGGAGCTGCCCTGTGTTTATGCTCTCGATAAAATGTCAACCTGCCTACCAATTGGCGACTCCTACTGCAATCTGAAACCTAACAATCGTAGGTACCCGATTGAAATTTACTTACATTTTAACAACTACAAAGAAAGGACTTCAAAACGCATCAACGACGGGGCTATGAACACAAATAACATGAAAATTTCTTTTCAGACTTGAATTTCGACATGTTTGCGCGTAGGCTTAAAATAAACATATGAATCTAATTCAATAAGTTAGTTTGAGCTAGCCATAGAAGCCTAACAGTTATTATCTTTTACTATAATAATTTAGATTCCCTCCCAATGTGAAGTTTGGTATTGTTTTCTTTGGCACTTAGAAAACCGGTTTCACTTGCCAGTTTAAGAAAAACACATGATAATACATATATTAGGGAAAAGGAGAGTAGCCGTTTCCCCTTTTAAAAGCAAGTAAAATACTGGATTGGACAAGCAAAGATGGCGGTTAAAAGTGGTGCGTATATGCACAGTGTGACCAATCGTTTCTGAAATAGTCAATGATGACAGCTCCACTATTTGCCTCTCCCTCGCAGATAATGCATGTGAGAGTGAGAGGCAAATAATCAATATCAGCAGAGTTGTTATACCTCAATGTGTAAATTGTCTAAAACAAATTGGCTGTTGTAAAATATTTACAGGGAAAATTTTAAATGAAATTGTGGTCATTCTCCTTCCAATCAGGGATCCAACAAATTGAAAACCCGTTTTTCTTACAATTCTAATATTACTGTTTATCACACGTAGATAGAACAATATTGTTTCTGAGCAAAACGTTTTATAACTAATCAGTTTTGGTGAAAAGTGTTCGATTAAAAAGAATATGTTTTGGTATTGAAAATGGTATGAGCATACAGTCAGACAGTCGTGTAATTTTATAGTTTTACTCTATAAAGAAAATGATTGAGCTAAATACAAAGTGTCTGCCTATAATTACGTAAAATAATTACAAAACGAAGTTATAAGGTGGTGAAATTAGCAAAAAAAAATATATATATATATAATTTTTATTTTTATTCCTCTAGTGTTAAGTAGTTTTATAAAAACATTATTTATTGTACACTGCTCAATCTTATATGTGTTTTATTGTTTTTAAAATGATTGTTTTGTTTTTATTACACCGGGGTCTTTCCTTAAATTATTTCTTAAAAGGTACTGTGTACAATTGTATGTATAGGTCTACAAAATCAACAATTAAAAAATATAAAAAAGCGACTTAAAAAGTTGTTTTAATCATTCACCCATTTGTTATTTTATTGCAACTTAAATAATTTCTGCTTTCACAATTCGTAGAGTATAGACCAACTGCGTAGTTCTATCTTTCCTATTCCTTGGCTTTAAATATATAATTATCTATTCCTATTGTAATGTAAATTGTAAAGATAATTAATTTGACTGGCGTAGGATGTTATTTCAGTTATCAACAGTGATCGGATAATCGGGCGCTTATATACCTAAACTTCTTCCCACGAAAGAATAATATGGACATCATTTATCATTTCTGAATAAATAAGTAATCCCGGGATCCCGGGATTGTAGAATTTTGTAAAAACAACTATAACAAATTTAATTAAATTAGAGCAGTAGTTATTTTGATTTAGTATCTTTATTTTATTCAAAACAAATGGAATATCAATAAAAAATGATAATGTGCACGATGTGGTCAAGTAGTGGAAATTACTTATCGAATCGACTAATTTATTGTATTTTATACGAACAGAAGGGATTCTGAAAGGCATGTCTATATTATTCTGTCGTGGGATTAAAAGTGAAGTTTAGGTATATTAGCGCCCGATTATCCGATCACTGGTTATCCATGGTGAATTAATATGAGTTAGATGTCAGTAGATACAGGCAATAAGCAATTTGTAAACAAATAAAATGATTATTGAAATAGTTTTTTTCTTTTATTAATAATTTACTATCCACCTTATCTATTGCCCTTTACATAAAAACGACCTAGAAAGACGAATACTGGGTGTCACTGACTCTGGCAGGGCCACCATCAGGGATTTTAATTTTGAAAACGCAAAAAATTAGTCGCTAATTAGTCGAAATTAGTCGCCAAATATCAGAATTAGTCGGTCACTGGTTCAAAAGATATAAGGGTTTATAGGTGGCCCTGCTGGAGAGACTCTCCCCAGCAGGGCCAAATTTATATCTCAAAAAGTAGGGCACCTAGCGAAGATCTGTTTTCTCCCATATTTAGTCGCCAATTAGTCGGAATTAGTCGCCATATATCAGAATTAGTCGGTCACTGGTTCAAAAGATATAAGGGTTTATAGGTGGCCCTGCTGGAGAGTCTCCCCAGCAGGGCCACATTTATATCTCAAAAACTAGGACACCTAGCGAAGATCTGTTTTCTCCCATATTTAGTCGCCAATTAGTCGGAATCAGTCGCCAAGTTACAGATTTAGTCGGGTCTTAGTTTAGGAGATATAATGAGTTCAATTAGTAAGATATAGTCCAAGAGCTAGATCGAAGAGTTCACGAAAAATTACCAAGAAAAAATATTTCTATTAATATGTGTAATATACGAGGTGCATTCAATAAGTACCTAGCCTCATCGCCAGAGGGCGCTGTAGTTTCAAAAGAGTTTTACCACAGTGTAGCACATTCATTTTAAATTCTTTTTTCAAATTTTCATTCCAATCCCTTCATTTGTTTTAATTTGACAACTTATGGAAGCGAACGTGTCGATCGATTTTACAAAAATGGAAAAAGAGCAATATCGTTCGGTGATTCGATTCCTATTTTTGGAAGGGAAAACGCGCATCGAAATCAAAGAGCGCTTGGATGCTGTGTACGGTGACTCTTCTCCATCGATGGCCACCGTCAAGAATTGGTTCAACGAGTTTGCACGTGGCCGCACGTCGGTTTTTGATGAACCACGTCCAGGTGCACCGAAAACAGCTGCTACGGAGGAAAACATTAAAAAAATCCATGATCTCGTATTGGCAGATCGCCGATTGAAGATTCGGGAGCTAGCTGAGACTGTAGGCATTTCAGAAGGAACAGTGCATCATATTCTCCACGAGGAACTCGGCATGAGAAAGCTGTCGGCGCGATGGGTGCCGCGTTTACTCACACCAGAAAACAAGCGCAACCGTGAGACCACATCGGAGACGTGTTTGGCGCTGTTTAAGCGGAATCCAGCGGAGTTTTTGCGTCGTTTTGTGACCGTCGATGAAACCTGGATCCACTGGTACACACCAGAGACCAAGGAGCAATCAAAACAATGGATCCAGACCGGGGAACGTGCTCCAAAGAAGGCGAAAACTGTAAAATCGGCCGGAAAAGTTATGGCCACCGTTTTCTGGGATTCACAAGGTGTGATCTACATCGATTACCTCGAGAAGGGTAAAACAATTACAGGGCTTTACTATGCCGATTTATTGGGCCGATTCGACGCCGAATTAAAGAAAAAACGACCCCATCTGGCGAAGAAAAAAGTGCTGTTTCACCACGACAACGCACCGGTTCACACGTCTGCCGTTGCCTTGGCCAAATTGGTCGAATTACGCTACGAATTGCTGCCCCATCCACCGTATTCTCCAGATTTGGCCCCTTGTGACTTCTTTGTTTCCTAATCTGAAAAAATCACTCGCCGGGAATAGATATGGATCAAATGAGGAGGTCATCGCCGCCACGGAGGCCTATTTTGCAGAGTTTGACAAAAACTATTTTTCGGACGGGTTAAAAAAGTTGGAGCATCGCTGGGCTAAGTGTATCGAACTAAAAGGAGACCTATGTTGAAAAATAAATAGCCACTTTTCCAAAATTTTCGTTTACTTTTTGTAGGCTAAGTATTTATTGAATGACCCTCGTACTTTTAGTTTTATCGGTCTAAAGTCTTTAGTAATGTCCGAGAGAGATAAATTCTCAATTAAATTCATGTTTTTATGTTTTTAATTACTAGTTTAGAGTGGCTTAAACTTCTTTGAAAACATTAAACCTTGCTCTTGGTCTATTTGGTGTCAAGATGTACAGTCGCATGCAACTGTTTTACCAGTTTACAATGTTAACCTCTAATTAACGTTAGAATAATAAAAAAATATCGTACTTTTAGTAAAATGTTTAAAATACTAAAACGTTGAAAACGTATTGTCAATTGTAATCAAATTTTATTTTATAAAAATGAATTTTCAAAAAGTTCGTTTGATGTGTGTTGTGTTTGTGTGTATTTTGAGGTGATTGTGAGTGTTGTGTTGTGGGTATGGACGGGTTGAGTTTTTATTTTATCTTAATTTAGGTTAGAATAATAAAACTTCTGTTGTCGAAATATAAAATGATTTATTTCCTTAAAATTATTGTACTTTCAGAAAATGTTACAAATACCTATTTATTCAATATTATGAACAGATATAGTTTGTGAGTTTGGATGTTAGGGGTTTTATTAACATGTTCTTCCATTTCTTCTTCTTCCGCCAAAAGCATAATTATAAGGGTCAATTCCCATTGAAAGAGCAGCGGTCGGCAGCGGCCGGCAGCGGCTTTAATAAATATTAAGAAAGTTCATAGTCATTTGAAGGCAAAGGAGGGACCGCGCTGCCCCTCGCGGCGCCGCGCTGCTTCTCGCGGCGCCGCTTCTCGCGGCGCCGCCCCTCCATTGCCTTCAAATGACTATGAACTTTTTAATCACGTAGATAAGGTTCTTAATATTAAAGCCGCTGCCGGCCGCTGCCGACCGCTGCTCTTTCAGTGGGAATTGACCCTAATCATATCCCAGTCCACCATCGTTGACGAACTTTCGCGACAAACTGGCATGTTTACTGTAGCTGTAACCTAGAACGGTTTACTCGCGCAGGCTCGCGAGGTCGCGCGCAAGCTCGAACATACGCGATCCGTAAAGAAAATACCCGAGACCGTGCGGGGATTATTCCTCTCTGTCTGCGCTGACCCTTTAACTTACGTGACGGGCAACTCGTTCTAAGCAGCTCGTCTGTACACGCGCATCTATCTCTTTCTTACTTACCGTAAATGAAACGGAGCGCAGCGATCTATCTGCCAGTGACTAAGGAGCGTGGAACCCAATACAGAAATACGCTTGTACGATATGACTATATACAGAAAGCACAGTTAATAGAAATCTCTATTCCTAGACAGCACGTTTCGCCGAAAACTTTGTTGTTAGAAAACATTGTTTGTAGACATCTCGGTACATAGGAAGCACTGTTGACAGAAATCTCTGTTCATAGATAGCACTTCTTGCCGTAAACTTTTTCATAGAAACCACTGTTTCCAGATACCTTGGTTCACAGAAAGCGCCTCTGGAGAAAAAACTATTAATATTTATTATATTACTAAATTTCGCTTTTCTGCCTCTCTATCCATAAAAAAACACGTTTATTTCATACAAAAATGCCATTTTAATCAAAAATGAAGCAAAACGAAAGCAATAGATGAAATTGAAAACAAAACAAACTCTTTAGCTTTATAATAGAAACAAAAAAGTACTCGATATAACTTAAAAAATATTGTTTATACACTAAACTTCAATATTATTATTTTTTCATGTGCAAAATATGAGCTAATCCACCTAAAAAGGCTAATAAGTCCATCTCACTTCTTTGAGACAAGTGCTTTTGCATTCTGTTTTCGTATTGAATTTGTGGAGATCGACGACGCTTTGGCATGGGCTCTGACGCCCTGATGCGCTCAATATCACATTCTGTGTATTTTACCTCTTTTGAAAATTCTTTTATAGTTTTAAACACATTCCATTTCTTACGGTTAAGAAGTGTAGTCCAGCGTTCATGCCAAGATGCCAAGACGTTTTGTGTCTTGGGAATGTCATATGTGCGATCAAACACTGACCACATAGCAGGTGGAAATAGTGGCTTTCTATTTATTGTTAATTTGGTACTATTGGCATTATTTCTTACATACGTCCCAGAGACATAATATTTATCGAACCACTTCGCTACTCCTGCGGCTTCCTCTGGTAATACTTTATCTTTAACAAGTTGAAAAGCTTCAGGTATCTCGTTGGGATCTAGGAATGCCAAAGCAAATAAATGCCAAATTTTATGCGCAAATGAAAAATCATTCCCATACTTCTTTGCTAAACCCTCGATCTGTACATGCCGCCAAATGCTCTGCGTAAGATGGAATAAACATAGTCTTTGTATACATTCTGGAAATTGCTGTTTAACGGCATTGATAGCAGCTATTTCAAAATCAGTTAAAATGTTCTCAGGAGACAAATTAGTCTGAAATGTATTAGCGCCATATCTTTTTAATAATTCTAATAAAATTGTATAACATGTTTCTGTCTTATGCGATAATAATGCAAACACTAAAGGTAGAAATTTATTTGTGCCATTTTATGTTCCTATTGAACCATGTATAGTATATATTTGACAGAATGGCGCTGGACATGTAGAAAACGTGCCATCCATTACCCAACATTTTGCATTAATAAGTAGTTTGAAATTACTTTTTTGTGCAAAATACGACAACACTCTCATTTAGGTTAATATATTGGCCGATTAAAAATTGCTCTTCTCCAATTTTTGAAAGATAGTCCGGTATGTCGAAATTAATTGTATTAGGAATTTTCGGTTGTCCTTTATTCCTAATGCGGTGCACAATCATTCGTGCTGCTGCTTTATTAGGCAAGTGGACAGCACTCGTACTTGAAACATCCTGGAGGCAGCGGTTAACGATTTGTGACGGAGAATCCATGGATTTTTTTGCTATATTCCTTATTTTTGATTTATATTCCATTTGTATTCGCTTTTCTGGCTCTGGCAAATGTCCATGTGCGTTGTTTAGATTGATGATCGAATGTTCATTACCGATAATTAATGTTTTTACAGTAGCACCACAACCTTTAGCACTATTCCGCGCACATCTCCAGTAAAATGTATCATTCACTTTTTTATTTACGTGATATGAATAACCATCCACTATAAGTACACTTGCTCCACGATTTGATTCTACTAACTTGCAAGCACTCATTTTAAAAAAAAATTTTTCATTAGCGTCGCGACAATTACAAATGCAAAACTAAATGCGTAGGAAACGTTTGTTACTTTGTAAGGCGCAATAGTTTACATGTACCCTACATTTTTTCTCATTTCTGCATTCATTCTCGTATTATTGTTAAACTTCTACAATACGACGCGACGCAATGTGCATAATCACATTATAAAAATAATTATCTAATTGGTTTCCGTAAATCGATAATAATTTATTGACATGGTTATAATTACATGAATTAATGAATACTATGTAGCGTAGCGGCTAACATAATGCGTGTCTGAATCTGAGCCAGAAAAGCGATAATAAATATTAATAGTTTCTTCTCCAGAGGCGCTTTCTGTGAACCAAGGTATCTGGAAACAGTGGTTTCTATGAAAAAGTTTACGGCAAGAAGTGCTATCTATGAACAGAGATTTCTGTCAACAGTGCTTCCTATGTACCGAGATGTCTACAAACAATGTTTTCTAACAACAAAGTTTTCGGCGAAACGTGCTGTCTAGGAATAGAGATTTCTATTAACTGTGCTTTCTGTATATAGTCATATCGTACAAGCGTATTTCTGTATTGGGTTCCACGCTCGTGACTAAGTGGTAAGTGCACATTGTGTTGGATAAATAATTACACATACACATTACATCGTACATTATTGTAGATTTGTTTATAAGTAATGAATACAGCTTTCCTATGGTAGGTTGAAATTATAGACTAAGTTTATATTTATTTAATTCGAAACAAACATTCCTCCATAAGACGTCATAGATACTATCTAGAAAATACATAAAGTATTTTGTACTCGCTTGTACCACTGTATGGGGAAATTGAATTCTTTAATATCTTTTTAATTACACACCGACTAAATCTGTAACTTGGCGACTGATTCCGACTAATTGGCGACTAAATATGGGAGAAAACAGATCTTCGCTAGGTGTCCTAGTTTTTGAGATACAAATGTGGCCCTGCTGGGGAGACTCTCCAGCAGGGCCACCTATAAACCCTTATATCTTTTGAACCAGTGACCGACTAATTCTGATATTTGGCGACTAATTTCGACTAATTAGCGACTAATTTTTTGCGTTTTCAAAATTAAAATCCCTGATGCTGGCCCTGCCAGAGTCAGTGACACGAATACTAGCTGGAATCGCTGGCTCACTCTGCAAGTGAGAAAACCAATTTATTTGCATCTCTCTTTGCAAGCAATTCACGTCTGGTCGCTAGCTCCAAGCAACCACCTACTGTACCTCATTGTGACTCCTCGATGCCGGAGATCGCAGTTCACACTAAAGAGGTCCGAAGAGTATTGTGCAGTTTAGATGTGAACAAGGCCAGCGGGCCTGACGGAATGCCAGCGAGAGTGTTGAGGCAGTGTGCGCCTGAACTGTCTCCTGTGTTGACACGTTTGTTCCGCCTCTCTCTTAATAAAAGAACGGTCCCGAAATCCTGGAAGCTTACAAATGTACAACCAGTGCAAACCCTGCCCATTACCGTCCGATCGCCATTACCTTCATTCTGTGCAAGGTTATGGAAAGGGTACTGAATAATAAGTTTCTGACCTACCTTGAAGGCAATGACAGGCCAGATAGCGTGGTTGGTTAACACATTAGGTGCGGCAGACGCACATGCGCGTTTTCATAACTTTCTTCGAGTGCGGCGCGGCGCACATGTGCGTTCGTTGTGCATCTCTATTGTTTCGAAAACATCGTAAAAAAAAGGGTCGGTAAGGGTGTAGCATAAAGAAGCGTTTGCATAAAGAATTCAGCAGAGAATGTGTTAAGATACCACCTGCCATGCCGCTAGTCGTGGGTTCGATTCCCATCCAGGACAAACATTTGTGTGCATGAACATGTCTGTTTGTCCTGAGTCTGGGTGTTATTTATCTAATATATATAAGTATGTATTTACAAAAAAAGTAGTGTATGTAGTATATCAGTTATCTGGTTTCCATAGTACAAGCTCTGCTTAGTTTGGGATCAGATGACCATGTGTGAAATGTCCCAGGATATTATTACTATTATTTGGAGAAAAAATGGGGAGGGAGCATTTTCCCCTACCTAAGCTATCAGTCAGCTTAGCAGCGATGTAGCTTGCATACCTAAGTACTAACCAACAATAATTTGAGCCGGCATCAGTAACTTCTACCCAGCTACCTTGTAATTTAGCAAGTGTACTAACACTTTCAGTAGGCATCTTTCAGTAGGTAAGTGTTGTAGATAGGTATAGGTATACAGGGTCAAATTAAATTAGCTAGTGAAACTCCGCAGACGTGATTTGTATCGATATAAAAACAAAAAAAATAATGTTTTTTTTGGGGTCAGTGACCGCTGGTAGAGTTGTTACTTGAAGTGTGATCTGTTTTATCGTGTTGAGATATCGATACCCATCATGTCTGTGATATTACCACAAAAAAAAAAACGAATTTTTAAACTGATATTTTAAGGGACTACACTGCGGTTGATGACCCCATAAAAAACATCATCAAATTAATTTGACCCTGTATAGGTAGGTAGTAGTAGAGAGTAGGGAGGCCTTTGCCCTGTTGTGGGACATCACAGGGTTTTAATAATAATAATAATAATAACCCCACCACTGTATCTCTACGTTGACGTCGTGGTGGGGCTTGCGCGCTCCGAACTAGGTCTGTGCCAGTAGTGTTTACTTTGCCGGAACGGGTCTAGGATGAAGAACCAGACCAAGAGAGGTACAGAAACCCGCAGCGCAGCATGTGACGAGCTGTTGGGCAGTAACGACCCCACGGACCTTATCTCCCGGGAGAAATCATGTCCTCATCTCTGGTTTGCCTTAATTGGCCCGCTGGTGTGAACACTGACGAGGAACAGAACTTCCAAAGGTCCGGGATGCCGAGATATAAAGAAAAAATAATAATAACCCCACCGCCATATCTCTACGTTGACTCGTGGTGGGGCTTGCGCGCTCCTGAACTCTAGCTCTGTGCCGGTAGAGTTAAGTTTGCCGAAACAGGTCTAGGGTGACAAGGGTCTGTCTAGTCACCCTAGACCTGTTTCGGCTAGAGAGATACATGAACCCGCAGGGCAACATGTGGCGAGCTGTTGGCTAACCAGAATAGTGACCCCACGGACCCCATCTCCCGGGAGAAGCCTTCTTTCTTACCTCTAGCTTGCCTTTATTGGCCGGCCTGAGTGAACACTGACGAGGAAATGAGCTCCCACTTCTTTCTTGCCTTTATGGCGGCTTGAGTGGACATTCGCAAGAGCAAACGTGCTCGGAAGAAAGAAGTATTCCAATAAGATGCTAGTAGGGATCTTGACCGTATTTCCAAGATTGTCCTGATAGACGTGGAATACCTCTCCACTCCTTAAGCATTTCAGGAACTGTTGCTGTTGCCCCCTAGTGCGACGGTTTCCGGGGGCCATTTATTGAGTGTGCAAGTCATCCCCTGCCGTTTTATCCGTGTATGTATAACATTGGGCAGGCAGGGGATATAGTTCTTCCATAGTTCAAGTTACCCAATCCACTATAGTCACCCAAACCCATATAACAATATGTTTTGTTTCCTGCACCAACCGGGGGTTGTCCTTGAGTGCACTTGCATAGTGCATACAGGGATATAAAACCGCCGGTTGGTGCCTCCTCATCATTTAAAATTCTCTAAGCGGCCTCTGCGAGTTGGCTTCGGCCCCTCGTACGCCTTCCGAAGGTCTGGGACCCCAGGGTCCCGAGATATGTAAAAGACATTTAAATAATAATGATAGGTAGGTATATGTTCCCAGTTTTGTTGAAGAGATCGTTAGCGGTAGCGTCAGCACTATATGTACCTGCTCACAGGTTTCGATGCTCTATTTTGTATGTGTTACGGCTAAAACCCGAAATATGGCTACACCTAGTTTTAGCCGGCTAGAACTAGGTGAAGGTAACTGATTGCATTCGGACCCTGGCACTCGACGGTCGCTGCCGCGGTACCGCTCGCTTCACTCGCTCGGCTCGTGCATTGAGTGGTCACAGTTCTAATCTAACCTAACCTACATGCCAGCCTACACCTAAGTTTATCCAACTGCTATAGTTGTAGCCTAGCCGTACTTCGGGTTTTAGCCGTCTAAAACTAGCCGCACATCGGAGTTTAGCCGTGATATATGAAAACACAAGCCGATTCTTAAAGTGGCGTCACGTTTGCTGAGAAAATGACGCTTCAGAACTGTTCGCAACGAGTTAAGACATTTACATACAAAATAACAACGTGAGCGGTAGATAACCGTGAATATATGCTCGCAGCTTTACGCGTAAAAACGCGGGAATCCTGCCGTCTAATCAAGTTTACCCCGACATATTGCGTTCTATATCGCGCCTTATATGAATTCAACGCGTGTGTTGAATTCATATAAGGCCGACTGCTTATGTTTTATGCCAACGTTAAGCCAGTCACGTCGGTTATAAACTTATGCTGAGAATCGTTTGTTTTGTAATATGTTTCACTAGGAGTTTTGATGTTGACTGTTATGTCCTACGGTATTCTGCTCTGGGGCAAATGCTGACATTCAAAATATATTTGTACTTCAAAAACGAGCTGTTCGAGCAATTTACCAGCTAGGTGCTAGAGTTTCTCTGAGAGATTTTTTTAAACATATTGGTATTCTCACAGTGGCATCACAATTCATCTTCGCCAACATCTTATATATTAGACAAAATATACATTTATACACTAAAAACAGTGATATCTACAATGTTAACACCAGAAATAAGGAGAAATTACGTGCTCCGTTTCACCGGCTTCATAAGGTTCATAACTCATTTGTTGGGCTCTTCAATACGTTTAAAGCTAAAGTAAAATCTAACCTTTGTTCGAAGGCATACTATTCTATCAACGACTACTTAAACGATAACAATAGTTGGTCGCTGTGATTAACTCAAGACAATGTTTATGTTCTTTCTCCAGAATTAGCTTATCTGCTGACAGGTTATATGAGTTCATATAATTATTTATTTTCTTTGACTGTAAAAGTCAATTTATTTTAATTTTATTTTTATTTATCATTGACATAATCTACTCATTACAATGTTTTTTTATGAGTGGTATTGCAATATGTTAGCTAGTGACCTCGATAATTGATCATATTATTCTTGCCTGAGCAACCGGCAGCAAGTTCGTCATGCTCCCTTAGATGTCACTGCTTGCGGTAGCGTCGGGGGTCGGGTTGCCTCCTTCCCTCAAATATGGCGGGGGGGGGGGGGGGGGGGGGGTGATGGCTGAACTCTGCGTTATGCTCGTGGACGGGTGCTGCTTGTGGTGACTGGTCGTCTTGCTGTCCTTGGTTTTGTTTTGTTATTAGTAATTAACTTTGTTTATATTACTTCGATGGTCCTAGTTTATCATTTGTGACTTCGAGTTACAGCTTCATGTACAATCTTCATATATGTAAGTGGGCACATCCTTTATTACTGGAGGCCTTTATTTAGGTATAAAGTTCTGCTTATGTTTTTAGTTTTGTATTTTTATTTCTGCTTGAGTATAGTTTTCGATTATTATTTTTGTTTTTTTTATTTAGGTATATTGGCGTGTGCTAGCTTACGTATAGCAAATAATTTAATTTAATGTTTTGTATTGCGTAATGTACCTAAATTATTATGCGCAGTGTTGTATACATTCATTATTTTTTTTTTAACTGAACAGACAGCTGTGCTGCTGGGGAGTTTGTTGCGCCACTTCTTTTCCCCAGCTAAAGCACCAGGAAGTGGTGAAGGGCGGGCGTTTTGGGGGACTGTCTTATGTAATTTTGACGTTCAAAAAGTGCTGATTCTCAGCCTAGTTTGAATAAATGACTTTTGATTTTGATTTTGATGCGGTTTTGTTTGTCTTTGACTACGGTTTATAGCTGATGTACTCCGCTGTATCTCCTTGGCGGGCATCCCGGGGACAAGATGATTCACTGTCCTATCTTAAATTCTTAGCCCTTGTTCATCTTAGCGTGTCTATGGCAATTTGTATGATTATTGAGTTGGCCCAGAACCTATAGCTACGAGTTTGGCGCCACCACTACCGTCCAGTAACATCACAGAAAGATCGGAAAATTAATGATCAGTTAAGTTAAGCCCAGCAAAATGAACCCCTTAAAGAACTGTTTTGCAAAGATTAAATAAAGCAGGCCATACACGCTAGGGTGTACCTGACAGGTTTGCCTGTATATTTTAACTGTACAGGCAAACCGGAGCGTGTATAAAATTAAATTATAATAATATCCTAGGACATTGTTCACACACGGTCATCTGATCAGGTCACACAACTGTGCAGGTTTCCACGCCTGTACATACAGGCAAGTAAGAAAATATGATTTTTGATATTTTTGGGCTGTGGGTATACTTGTACAGTTTAACTGTGCAAGTAAAACTGGGCGTGTGTGGCGGTCGCCTGCGCAGGCGTCAGTTGTCCGGTGATTGCTAGAGGGGAAGGAAACGCGACGCTGTACTGTATAGGTACTTGCAATATGGCGTCTCGTAAGCGGAACTCGGTCATGCAGGAGTTTATAGAAACATATAAATCGGAGTAATGTCTTTGGCGTGTAAAATCTAAAGAGTATAACGATAAAAATAAAAGAGCGGCAGCCTATGAAAAACTGACAGCAAAATAAAAGGAATTGGAGTCCCATGCCGCAAAGGACGATGTAATAAAAACATTAACAGTCTGCGGAGTAATGTGAGAAAAGAAAAGAAAAAATGTAATGAGTCCACAAAGTCAGGAGCATCTGCAGACGAAGTTTACAAACCAACATTGTCGTATTTCGATCTTTTTAGCTTTCTCGGAGATCAGGATGCTCTTCCTACTTTTCATCCATTCGTAGATAATTGCGGTAATCTTGCGGCTCAAATTTCAATTGTTTCAATAAGTTGACATGAGAGAACTGTTTTCTTTGCAGTAACCATGCTTTGCACCTCTGTTCACGGTGTTTTCGTTTATATTTCCTTTTCTTTAATAAAACAAACAATAAACCTATTAACGCTATTGTGTCGAGATCAAGCGCCGCTGGCGGGGCCATGGATTCAACTGAGTGTTTGTACAGGTTTTCCGCTACGTGTGTGGACTCTACCCAGCTCAAGTTTATCTGTACGGTTGAACTGTACAGGCAAACCTGTCAGGTACACCCTAGCGTGTATGGCCTGCTTAACAAACATCAGCTGGCCATCTGATATTATCCTTTGGAAAACTTTCAAGAAGTCGTCTTGCGATGGGCGATGCGGTACCTACCTACCGCCTCACACAGGCGAAATATCGCTAAAAGTTGGCAAAAATTTAAATTTACAACGTGCACTATAACTAGTTTCTATTGTTTAGGCGTCATTTTCGGGAAAATGGGTAAGCTACCTGTGTAAGTGCCACGTGCCCCCGACCCCCGTCTTACTTAGTATCTTAGTCCAAAGTTTGACTTGTTAAGCAGCGGCTGTGTTTTGTTTCATTAAAACTTCAAATTCAGATAATTATTTTATTACGTTGTTCGGGGGATTGTCAAACTT